>JAWWLZ010000001.1:11829807-11863984 GCA_035041345.1 Poliocrania exsul
GGCGAGAGCATTAATTTTAAGGAAGATTAATATTAGTCTTTTAATGTTCATTATTTTCTGAAGAAGTGAATCCTTGGAGCTTTTGTGAGCTAGCGTGTCCTTCCCACTGGTATTTATTTGAGCAAAGGAAAAAATGAAGAAGGCGTAGAGTAAACTCCTAAGACTGTTCAAGAATTACTGGCATTATTTCTCTCTACATCACGTGTGAGCCTGGGTTGCCTGCTATTCCTGAGGCAGAGGATCGAGCATGAAAGTCTGTGTGTCAGAGCCTGTTTTCACAACTGCATTTGGAGATCTGTCTTATTGATTAGGAAAAAAAGGGGGTGGGAATAGGAGTGTGAGGTGAGGGGAGGACCGACTGACTACTGGCTTATTGCAGCTCAAGACATTTTCTTCCGGAAAGATGTCAAACAACTGAGACACAGCAACAGAGGAAGTAGAAAGGTGGAAAAATAAGAAGAGGGACCCTTTGGAAGAAATGAAGGCATTCCTTATGAGAGCCTTGAGGTTTTTTTTCTTCTAACATCTGACCCACAAGGGCTAGAGTGACAGCGTCATGCAAATGCTGCAGTCCAGCAGGTCTGAGAGAGGGTGGATGCTAGAGAGTGAGTTAATGTTAATGATGAGTGCAGTGAAAATACCAGCCGATACCACCCCCTCCACACACAACTGCTCTGAGTCAGCATCCGCTGCTTTGCCTTGCCTTTTTGTGCGTGTGTGAGTGTGTGTGCGCGCGCATGTGTATGTGTGTGTGCGTGTGTGTGCTAGTGACTGTGTGTGTGTGCATGGAAGGTAAAGCCAGTCAGTCAGTGAGAAGCAAAGGTACGTTCGAGAGCAACTAAAATCTGACTGATTTCCATCTTCAGAACATCAGATGTATTCCCTAAAGAGGATGGGTCTATGCGATGGGGGTGGTATAATTATGTTAATGTCATATTTATAGAGGGGAGAGATTTTTCATTCTAATTATTGATTTGAAAGCTGTGGTCAAAATTGTTTGTTAAATCATGATCAGCTTTAGAAAAAAGAAATTGAATGAAATCTAGGGACTGCTATACATATGTATCTCTCTCATATATATATTTTGTTTCATTTAACTATTTTGTGTCTGAGGCATAACTGATTGAATGGTGCACAGTGACAAAGAAACGGCTCTTATATAATGCTGCATTATATCATTAGCTGAAATAATATTTTAAATAATCCAAAATGTTCTGAAATCTGAAGTATCAGTGTGGAGGGGAGGGTGAAGGGCAGGGGTGGGGGTGGGGGGCACTGGCAAATCTTTTCTTCGGCAGAGTGCTCTGTACAGCTTTCTTGTAAATGGATGATTCACCTGTTCAACCAGCAGAGATTCTAATTCTTCCCCCCCTCTTCTCTTTTTTTTTTTTTTTTTTTCCTTTTTAAAGCTGAACGGCTTCCTGAAGAGCACTGAGTTTTCTATGCCAGATTCTGCTCCAGTGGCTAGGACCTTTATGGCTGCTGTTTCTTTTGCTCTGGGATCTGATGGAGAAAAAAAAAAGCCACGATGGATCCTGTCCCTAAAGTAGAAATTTTTTTTATTCTGCAAACAAGCCTAAAAATCGGAGGAGAATGAATGCAAAAGTAATTCAGGATTATGGTCATGCCATTAAAAGTGTTCGGCTTCAGAACAAAATTATTCGCGAAATCTGAGCATTTCTTCTTTCTGTATTGACAGTATTTCAAAGTTATGTGTGCTTTGAGTAATCTGGTTCAAGTGACAACAATCTCTGCATGTCAATGTTTTCTGCAGCTTATGGAATGAAGTATAGTTTTGCCATTGGAAAGGAAGAAGCTTTTTCTAGCATTCTGTAGAAGGATTAAATGTTGATCGTGGGGAAGAGGCAAAAAGTGAATACATGCCCAAAGGTTATCTTTGCATCGTGAATGGGTTTAAAGTACTCTGCAACCCAGGGCCCACCTGAACAGTAGGACTGAAAGTATAATGGGCAAATATTTCAATTAGAACCCCCTTAACAAGCATTTAATCCTTCTTTCAGGCATTAAGGAAAATAGAATAAAATTGTTACTGTACAAATCTGCTGGAAGCAGATTTTAACCCATTTATAGATGCTTCCCTCTGATGCATTATAGTAATATGGCTGCTTGCGAGACAAGACAGTGAAGATTTTTTCCTGTGTTCTCTGTTTTTTCTTTTCAAAAGTTAAGGACTATACTCTCAGAAAAGTCTGTTCGGTCAGCTGATACATTGTTTGAATGTATGTATGCGTCTTGCCTGCTTATTTGATCTTTCCTGCCCCCTACTTGAAACTGTGGTTTGTTATTTGGGGGGAAGGAGGGGTTGTTGATTTGGGGGTGACGTTGTTTTTAGGATTTGTTTTGGGGTTGTGTTTTGTTTTTTGTTTTGTTTTTGTTTTTTTTTTAACAATGTGAAAGTTTTGATGACAGCGATTATGACTACTAAACAATTCAGTTTATTCGAAGATGAATTCTACTGGACCATATCAGACTTTTCCTAGTCCCTGAGACCCTAACTTGTGAGGTTTTTTAGCAACAATCACAAGTCAGGCTCTTGGGACCTAGGCGGAGGGGAACCAGCAGCTTTGGACTGTGATTATTTCTCTGCAGAATTTAGAGAACCAAAGGAGCTTTCCTTGTATGGAAGGGTAAAAAGGAAAATATACCTATTTCAAATGTTAAACAGCAGAACTGTTCCTAAAAGAAAAAAAAATCTAAACCACTGTTATCCATTGTGCAACATTATGATGTTACATATTGTTATGTTTAGAAAACTGGACTAAATGCCATGTAACATTTAGAATTAAAATTTAATCTGAATACCAGTTTGCACCTGAAAAATCCCCCAAACAACAAAACCCATAAAACTCCCACTCAAAACAGATACTAAAATATACAGAAGGCTTCCAACCATAATATTACTCTTATTATTGTTGTTACAGAAAATTCTGATAGATAATTGCCACAAAGTATATATTCATCTTTACTGTTGCAGCATTAATTGACTTTTAAAACCTAAAGCATAAACACTGATGTTTGAGGCCTAGAAAACATTCATTCTATTGTTTGAATAATGATTTCAGTCTACAGGAAAACTGTTGCTTAGCTTTTCCTGTAACATGGGACAAAGAGTATTTTGTAGTTAGTTGCCATCTTTTTTTTTTTTTGTCCAAGTGAGAACAGAATATGGCATTTAAAATATTCACTCATTTAAGTTATATTTTAATCTGATACATAATATTGGTTTCAAAATTATACTACAACAGTAAAATCACTTTGCACAATCACTTTCTTGTACCTGTTCAATTTAAAGTGAGCTGACAACACTTTAAACACCAGACTCAACTTCTAGTTTCTCCACCACTATTTGCATTTTTACCCCTCTGACTAAAAGCAGTGTGAGCTTTAGGTTGTCCCTCATGTGTTAAGTACTTGACTGACTTTGCATATGAAAATTCACAAGCACTCAAGGTATTCTGCACTATTCATCAAACTTCCTATTTGCAACACATAATTCGATTTGTATTTCTTAATATTTTATAGATGGGTTAGTTCTGAGTAATTTTTCTGTTTCCTGTGTATAACCAAGATGCTGCAGGACCTTGTTGATACATCAGATATCACTGAAACAAAGACTTCACACAGATCAGGCATCTAAACTATTTGTTCATTTCAGAAGCGGTATTTTGGCTGCAGTATATTTTTTCCACTTGTGTGGGAGGAATTGTGTTTTATTGTAAGCATCAACACTATTGTTAAAATAAATTGTTCTTATCTGTTAGTATAATACTTTTTCTTGTCTTGTTTTCTTAAAAGAGTGAAACTATGCACTGTACATAGTTTTCAAGTTGCTCAAGATATAATTAGTCTTTAAATAGTCATAAAAATATTGCCTTAGCAATTACAATGATGATGATACAGTTCCTGTAAATATGCAATTCTTTTCGTCGTAAACTATCAATCCCACATGCTAAGAACACCCAAAAGAACTACTTGCAAAAATTTAGATACAGGGGTAATTTTTTAACACAGACATGATATTCAACATTGACTTCTGTTTAGGCAATATTGGAAAAGTAGATCTGAATGTGTGTAGGAAAAGTGAATGCACCCAGCTAGGTGCTACACTCCTGAAGCATTTCAGTAGCAATTGACGTGTATTCTGCACAGCAGTTTTCAACCCTGAAAGCAGATTATTTGAGATACAGATGAGGTGAACAGGTATTCTGTTCACTCAAGCTGTGTAAGGAGGTAAAACTGTGTTGGTATATACATGTCAAGATGCCATTTAAATTACATACAGTATTTATCAAAATAAAAATCCTTATAAGTTTATTCAGCTATAGGATGCACATGTCTATGCATATTAAAAATTTTCACTGTAATTTATTTTTCAATTAGCAAAATTTACTTGAATGAAGATAGTTCACATTCAGCACTCTGAATTCACTTTGCATTTAACACTGTATGTGCAGTGAAGGTGAAACTGTAGTGTGAAACCTTTTGTCTCTGTCAGTACAAAGATTTCAACTATGCTGTGCACTGCAGTGAGACTGAGAAGAAAATTAATCATTAGAAACCTCTGCCCAGTTTATTTGGTGCTACAGGAAATGCTGCAAATATTCAGTCCTGCCTCTGCACTACTGCTTGAACTGGGATGACTCCAGGGGCTCTGCTCTGCCCATCATACTCAGTGCTGCCCCTTTCCATAGAGACAAAAAAGTTAGTGCACTGCCTTCCTCTTGTCCTCCTCCCTCTTATTCCCCAATCTCAACACAACCAAGCCAACCTCAGGTACACAGGTAGGGCAGAGGGGGATGGATGGGAAGGAGAATCATGGTCTTTACTCAGGCAGAATTCCCACCAAGATCAACAAGATGTTTCCTTGTCCTGGGACTACGTGACAATGTCTACAGACACCATGCAGAAAGCAGTTTTATTTACCCAGTGACAGTATATGAAAGCTGTCTCTATTAGCACAAATAAATAGAAAGCATCGTCTTCAGTATGCTATGCTTAGATATATGTATAAAATTTCAATACACTCTCATTTCTATATGACTTGATGTTGTTTCAGTGCAAAATGCGTTTAAATGCTATTTAATATGTGATTTCAGAGTAATCAGCTTGTGCTACAACAAAAACAAAAAAACCAAAACACAAGCTCTTGCAAAGGGGGAGGAAGAGAGAGAGTGTGAAAATGATGTGTGGTGCATACAAAAAAGGAATGATATTAACAATTCGATGAATTCCTAGTTGGTAGACCAGACTGAGCCAGACGCATATATTAACGGCTGTCTGCTGCTGATGTGAGCCTGCTCAATGCGGTGGAAATGAAGGATCACCTAGTCTCTGACACCAGCTTATTTGTACGTTTTAATTTTAAAAAGGAAAATCACTGTTTTACATAAACATCTTAACCCTGACATGATTTTTTTTCTCTTTTCCTCTCTCATATTGTTTGCTAATTTACTGTCAACTTAAAGTGCTGTTTAGCTACAGCCCAACAAAACATCAGTCAAAAAGCAGAGGGAAGTATTAGCTTCTCTTTTGTCTGCCATGTACAATTGAGTTATTATTATGATAATTGTCTACTTTAATTTTTAGTCTTCATAGGAGATGCAACAATTTTCCAGAGCTTCATTTTTGAAGGATTTCAAGTTTCAAGATACGATTTCATATTGAACACAGACCAAAAAATAAAAAAAAAAAATAAAACAAAAAAAATGCTTCTAGCTCAAGCTGGGGTGATTTGTTCAATTCTTTTCTTTAACGTGAAAGTCTTTAGCACCTTAATATAATATTACATATATGGGACAAGATTTCTTTTCAAACCATATAAACTTTCGGATCCATTAATACAGTGCTGAAGACTGTTACATGAGTCAAGGGAATTCCAATCCAAGTTAATTACTGTTGGAATTAGAGGAAAGAATATTTTACTTGAAGTTGTATAACAAGAATCTACAATTATCACATTTCAGGGCATTGCTGTATTCATTTGATGAAAAATGTCAATGAAGTTTAACAGAAGATGTTCTGCATTTCCATGGGTAATGAAAATCGGCACGTTCACGATAAGCTAACACAACATTTTCAATGTGTTAATATGCAGTGCAGCAGAAATTTCTGTAGGCAGTAAGTGTAGCCATCATTTTGATTTGCCTGTGTGATGATTATGCTCAATTTCTGACTGGGTACATAATTTCACACTGAAAAGCAGTCATCTCCTCCTAGGGATCAACTGTAGCCTACAAAAAATTAAAAAAAAAAACAAACTGCTGCCTCAGGTCTATAACCAGCTAGGTAGGCAGACAGATATAGACAATAGAAAAAATATCTGGCATACTATAAAAATGCCAACTGAAACTGTATCACTCAATTATAAGTTGGTTTATTTTATTATGTTCCTTTCGAGTATTTTTGTCCAAACAACATATCTGAAACATTCATCACCTTGTTAAGTATTTTCATTGTTTGATGATTACGATAGGCATCTTCAGAGTTTGTTGGATGCTGCATTGTTCCATTCCTGGGCAATGCAAGAGTTATTCTTATGTGGTGAGTTATATTCCAACTAGAATCCCACTCTATTGACTGATGTGCAAAGCTATGCTTTAATTCTGCTGTGTGAGTAGCAACAAGTGGATGGAGTATGAAAGCCTTGGAGAGTAAGGGAACGTAACATTAACAAGATCAACACTGATAAAATTATTTCATCTTTATAAACATCTTTACCCTATTAACTAGGATTTAAAATTAATCATAAAATCATCCAGTTGATTATAGACTAAAGTTTATCTGGTAGGCTTTCAGAAGTGAAATCTTTATGCCTGTTCCTACTTATTTAGGAGTTAAGGATTAGTTGTAATTGAATGATAAACTAGATACAGTAATGATACTTTGAACAATATGAGTATCTGATAGGGAAAAAGGCGGATCATTTTCTGTACTTGTCTTACTCCTTAGATGTTGCACTGGGGCCATGATTCTCTACAAGGAGCATATTCATTTATTTAAATGGCCAAGCAAATCAACAAGGTTATGCTGAGTAGTTTAGGGTTGGTAATTTTGGTTTTGGCTTTGGGTGGTTTTATTCCACCACTACCACCCCCAACTTCTTTTCTTGGATGTGTGTGTGTCATGCATGGGAAGGTATGAAGGAAAAACAGCTATTCAGCAGAGACACGTCCCACCCCTTTAATTAAGCTTTTACCGGACTTTGTAAAAACATTGGCAATGTGTAAATCCCATTTGTGTGTTTGTTATTATTATTTTAACAGATTCCTAAGTATTATATTAAGATACTTCAGTGATGAAATACATATGAAAATATGAAAATAGTTGCATTAGTAAGTCAGTGGATACCCAAAGAGTTGGATGGCGTCGGCACAGAGCCAACTGGAAGATTTCTTTCTTTTTTTTTTCATTTAATTCCTTTCACCTAGTAGGCTCCTTAAGCATTAGGCGGAACCCAGTATGTGGCTAAGTTATTGCTCTAGTGTTCATCACACAAAAAGCACAGTCTTAGCATTTGTAAATTTTCTTCAGGGAGGTTTCTAATCTAGACAGCATTTGCGTTTGGGGATTACACCACAGTCTGTTCCCCACCACCTCCCCCTCTAACATGTAGCCCTTTCAACTTCTTCAAAGAAGTGGGGAAAAGTAGGTTCTTTTATTAATAGCAGAAAACAAACCGACTGCTGGACTTCCGTGGCAGAGCTCACATAATGCGGCAGGGTGGGAACTGTAACAAAGAATGCTTGAATGCACTAAACGTATAGTGAAACCCCATTTACATTCACTGATGGGGCTTAAAGTACAATAAATGAGAAGTTTAAAGTAGAAATAAGCAGGGCCATGAAAAGACTTCAGTGAAGGTAAATACTTCTTGAAAAGTTTAGCACAGGATTTAATTTGAGACCCAAGCCTTTCCTAGTAGAATGCATTTCTTCATAATGCATCCCTTTACTCAAAGCATCTCCATCAGATGATGGTAAATCAGATGGAGTGAGTATCTTCAATGCATAAAAAGGTAGATTCTGTTTATCCAATTTATATACTAATTTTAATAAAACTGAGACAGTAGGCAGTGGAAAAGTCTTCAGGGTTCACTGTCCATTCCCCTGTACTCTCTGTCCTCTGTAAAATGCCTTTGAAGTGTAAGGAACAACTTTGTGTCTAGAAATAAATTTGATTGTGGGAGCCTACCATAATTTCTAGCTCTCTCTAATTCTAAAATGTTTCTGTCCGTGTTGGTATACATATACCGGAGAATTGGACAAGTTTGATGCTTTCTCTCTGCCAAAGTTATTCTGTGAAATAGATTCACAGTATTACTACTGAGTAACTATCACCTCTCCCCTTCTCTTTCATTACAGTGATCATCTCTGTTTCAGGCCCTTCCACAGCCCCACTATAAGGCTCTACAAGATGCCAGCTTTGTTCTCGAGTTTAAATTAGCCTTGCTCCCACTTTTTGCAGTCCTTCATCCTGAAAATGAATTATGTATAAATTGCCCCTACTAGTAAATTCCTGCAGAATCTGCATCTCCTCCCTTGGCCCTGTTCAGAAACAACCAGCTGTTAGAGGTTATGCATTAGTTTGTCAGTTGTAGTTTTCCGTATAAAGGTCGTCTTCTTGCTCCTTTTGGAGCATGATAGCCCTTATCTCAGCACCACCAGAACAGAGGTTCATTTGTGGAACATCAGATTTAATAACCACAATTTGGGGAAGACAGACTATGGAATAACTTTCTGCTGCACTCTTAGGCAGAGGTAGTTTCTGCTAGTGATGTGCACAAAACATTTGCTACCAGCATTTAGTCAGATTCATATCTCCAGAAGTTTTGATAATCAGTCCTTATCCTCAAGGAGCCTAGATCTGCTTTGGGCATGCAGGAGGCGGTCAGGCAGTTCTGGTCCATAGACTCTCACAGTGCCTGCCATCCTGCAGCAGCTGGTGTGAGCCTAATCCAGGCACAGCACTGGCCACGCACAGCACCTCTCCATCCCTATCCCACATGGCATTCCAATGGCACAGGCATCAGCTTTTAGCAAACCCAGGATGTGAAATGGCTGGCACAACCATTTTGTGGTGGGATTTACAGCTTTTTACTGCAAAGTGGAGGGTCCATCCCTCTGTTGAGAAGATTTGTCACAAGCTTGAGGATACACTGTGCTTATAGCTCCTGCTGATGTTATTTATATACACACACTGGAGTATTCAGGGAGTTAGATTTACTGTTATATTTTAAATAAACCTAGGAGACTGCTTTTCTGGTGTTTATTATGTTGGCATATTATTTTGGAGAGTAATTCTTAAACTTACATCTCCTTATGAAATAGAGGAGTATGGACAAAATACTGGTGGCTTAGGAGTCATTGAGGCACCAAGTTCTTAAGCAATGATTGGGTGTTTAAGAAGTACAACAGGTTACCCGTGCAGTATTGGAAACCTCTCCTGACTGACTCAGAGGTTTAGATTTCTTGTAGGTGTTGCCAGTATCTGAGTGTTGAGGTTTGGTAGGCTTTTATGAGTTAATAAATTCCAAAGGCTGTAGCTTAGCTTTTTGAAACTTGGTAATCATTCCCTAAATGCTAGTGGGAAATCAAAATTACTACATGCAATAACTATCACTTTTAAGAACCTTTAAAATGTTTCCAAAGTGCTGCCTACATGCTCTTCTTTCCTGCATCAATGGCTAAAGACTTAGGGTCACTTCCTGGCACCCAGCATGAATACAGGCAAGCTCCCTCTGCCTCTGTTTCAGTGAGACAACCTTTACTTTCCTTCCCTGCCACTTGCACAGTGTTGTCCAGCTGTCTTTCATGTGGGGACCACCACTCACTTATAGGAACACAGTGGCACTTTGAATAGGTCTCTGAGACCACAGTATAAAGCAAATATCAGCAAAGCACTCAGTGGCTAGTAGGTGGTCATGGTTAACTGTGGCAGTGTGAAGGAACATTTTGCAAATTTCTTTTAGAGTCTTCTCTCTGCTATTTGTTCTTCAGTTGTTCACAGAAACTTCGTGCAGTGGTTAGGAAGAGAAAGGAGTGCATGTGAACAAGATACTGGATCTCACATCCCAATATTCATCCAGTCTCCATCTAAACTGTTCAATTTGTTTTGGCATGCACATTTACTTTTATTCAGATTAATATTTTTAATAGTTTTAATGATCTCCTGCAATAGCAAGTCAGGCAAAAAACCACAAACAAACAAACAAACAAACACATGCAAAGGACTAGTTCCACAGAGAGTCTGTGGGTCAGCATTTTTCTATAAAGAAGTCTAATCTGTGTCTCAGTATGGGATGATTTTATTATGGCCAAAAATCCCCCAGCTGGCATCTAGATAAGATTAAGAAGTGACAGCAGAACTTAATATCTGCAATAGTCTTTTGAGATGACTGGCAGACTCTCCTGCCCTGGGGTAAATCCTGTGGCTGAATGCCATCCTATCCCCTCCCTGCCTCTAGGTACTATGTGCTGTTCACTGAACCAGAAAACATGGTACCACACAAGGCTTGCACCTTACGTGGACTAGGCAAGAAATATAGCCAGGCATCTCCTTCTTCTTTCCTTTCCTCCTTTTCCCTCCCCTTTGCTCTCCTCTCTCATGTCTCCCACGCATAGCAGAAATATCAGGTCTGCTGCCAAGGCAAACTCAATCACCTAGTCTGACTTCTTCCATAAAACATACCAAAGCATTCACCAAGCAACTCCCACAACAACACCAACAATTTCTGTTTGGTTAGCAAGTATATTTAGGATTTAGGATGGCAGAGAATCCATAATAACTCGCTGAAACAGTCTCACTATCGTCTATTACATCACTATTAAAAACAGAGGCTGTATTTCTAATTAGTACTTGTTTAGCATCAGTTTCCAGCTACTAAAAAGTTTCCTGACAATTTAAATGGTCATTGCTACTTTCCACCTCTTAGCATTTTCATTGAAAACTAATTAGATTGTCTTCATTGTCTTATTTTAAGGTTTTTATGAAGATCAGATCATGTTGCTTGCTCTTGTTTGAACTTTTCCCATTTAGTCAATATCCTCTTCAAATACTAATACCAGAACAAGCAATCTGGTGTCAGGAATGGTATTATTAGTTGTGCTGGTAATTCCTCTTTTCTTTTGTTTGACTTACTTATCTTGTTTATGCTCTTCTTTACTTCACTATAGAAAGACTAGAAGTATAGCTGAAGGAATAAAAAGGGAATTAGAAAATGCGCATCTGAGGTATTTGAAGGTGCCCAATTCCAGCTAAAATTAGTAGGATTTTTTCACCTACACTGTTAAGTACTTCTGTTACCTTTATTTAAGCAAAACCTTATGTAAATGAGAGAAATAATGCAATTAGCTAATCAGTCTTTGATTAATTATTAGCCAGGTAATTTTTGACCTCCTTTAATCTATTTATTGAATAAACTGTTAATTTCAGAAGAAAATTACAGCAGCTATATTATTCCTACTATTTGAAAGCTTACTTGGTTTCAGCATTTTATGTGTTCCTAGTACACTGGAGTTACAGAAATAGATCCTACAGATGGATTAAAACATTCCCATGTGTTGAAACCAGGCAATCAGTCTCACATTTTACAGGTATTCATCCAAACAGATAGGATATAGCTAGCTGAAGGATTATTTTTAATGTGTTTCTCCGAAGTTTGGTAATCTAGTCTCTTCACAAGCCTTATTTACCTGATCTCAGTAAATCTGCAAGCCTATATGTTTTATCATTTTCATATCATGGGTTTGGGGAGGAGGGATGGGGGGAAGGCTGATTTTAGATAAGCAATACAAGTTGGTTAAGAAAGGAGGTAGTTGCCATCTGCAGCCTTTCCAGACACACCAGTACAGTTCCAGACAGTCACCTGAGTATTATCGCTTTGCCTCAACTATAAATCACAGTCTGGTAATAGCCAAGGCTGACACCTTGACATTTTCAAGAAGAGTAAAAGACCTGATTTGAATGGAAATCAATTTCATTTCACAAATCTTGTGATACTCTGAATGTGGTGTTCTTTTTTTGTGTCTTATTCAGAATTTCCATGATCTTGATAAAGGTGTAATTGTGTTATGCAATAATTTTTGTTTCCTATGTATGGTTGAAAATTACAGAAATGCCTGTGTGTAAGGAGTGCATCAGAGGACCTTATACCATGTAGACATGGGGAAAGAAACTCTCTTTTTTGACAGCCTGTTGAAGGGGATGAGCACAGCTTCTTTCGCTACTTTTACCTTTTTACCACCTCCTAAGGCAGTAGCTAGCCTGAACTAGAAGGAAGAAAAGGCATAGCTCAGAGCATGAGATCCACAGACCTACTTGCCTTGATGTGAATGCCTGTGGGGTGCTCCAAAGAGATGGCCATGCTGGCACACCAGAACTTCCCACTGTGCAATAAGTTATCATGCTTGTAACCACCTCTCTGCACCTAAAATGACCTAGAAGTTCTAAAGAACCCAACTACACGTTTTATTATTTGAACAGAGAAAAGAAACCCCAAGCAAATGAAATTAAAGTTACTTTTTCTTTTTTCTTTTTTTTTTTTTTTAATTTTGCCCAGTAAAATTATACTGTAAAGACAAGATATTCCATATTCAAGGAGGGAGGGAAATAAGCTTAGTGATTATAGCACCCATGGTACTGTCACACTAAGTGTAAGTAAATACAATCTCAAACTTGCTTTGCTCCAGCTATTCTGATACATAGCAGAGTAGATCTTTTGGGAGGAAGACTGTGTTTGGGAGCAGCTCTCTTATGTCACAGACAAGCTAGCGCCCCAGGTGAAGGTTTTGAGGTGGCATCAGACCTCAAGTGACTGAAGGTCCAAAACCGACCCTGAAATATTCTTTCCAATAGTTTCACAAGGAGCTACCATGCACCACAAAATTTTAGTTTTCTTACTGGCCGAACAAAATAATCTAGATGACCCTTTGGTTAAAAGAGGAAGGTGGAGTAAGGTAATGCATACATGAGAATCTAAGCCAAATGAGTAAGCTGTGCCTAAATTTGCAAACAGATACAGTCCTCTGGAAAACTGAAAAAGGAAAAATGTCCTTAGCATACAGAGAATTAAAAATGTCTGATGGTCATTCCATGTTTAAGCCCCTTAAATAGGAGAGTGCAAAACATGTAGTGGTGTCTATAGCAACAGGTGTGAAATCAAAGGTAAGGATTTTTCTCTCTTTGTGTGTCTCTTGCCTGCTGCACAATGCTCCTGAAAAGCCTGTAAGAACCTCATTAAAACCATGCATGTATAACACCACCCGAGTGCATCAAATAACTTCCAAAGGCCATAGCTATGTGCTGTCTAGACACTGTCCCTCAGCTTTATTGCAGCACATCTTAAGAGGCAGTAAAAGACAGGGTGCTGGTGTGGAAAGAAATGCTAACAATCTAGCAAATTACTAGCATCTAGCCCAGAAGCTTTTCTCTCTGACAATAGCCACTAGCACATGCCCAGGGAAAAGGATAAGATCAGGATAAGTAAAGCAATATTTCTCTCTTGTGGTTTTTTTTCTGTCTCCTTCAGAATTCAATGCAGTGACTAATAGGTCGTACCAACCTGTTAAAGTACCCTGGGCAGAATTTTTTCCTTTTTCCTGTCCATTTGTTTAATTACTTGTGCTAAAATTTTCTGAACCCTTTTGGTATGATAACAATGGTATCTTTTCTTGGTTGCAAATCCCCCTCTATGTTCCACAGATCCATTTTGGATCCAAGGAAGACTGAGAAAATATTGGAGCCTGAGTAAGGGGTTTGCATGGATTTCCAAGGCACAACATCTCTATGCAGCCTGCATCATTATGCTCACTTAATTTGTTTTCTCTAAATGTTTTCTTGACAGGTAGAATTTGTAATGTGCAGTTATATGACAGATTTTACCTGGGGCTAATGTTTTTTTCGGATACATACAGTTTATTGGCAAACTTTTCCAGCCACACACTGTTCTGTACGATGGAGAGACTTTAAGGTGGATTAGATCAGACCTGTGACATCTGGCACTGTGATGTTCCCATGAGTGTTTTTATCAGTGCAACTCATGCCCTAGAAGACAGAGACATCTTGCAGCCTTGTAGTTTCCACAGAGGAATGCTTTGGCCTTGTTAAAGTCAAGGGGAGCTTTTGGCTTCAGCTGCTAAGATGTCATCATCAAATTTAAACACTTTGAAGAGTGGCCACTAGCCTTAAAAAACACTCAAACTATTTCCACCTCAAAAAGCTCCATATTATGAGCTTGATCCTTTTGTACTTAACGTGCCCCCAGATTATGTTGGGGACAGTGTACTGCACACTGGGGGGCATTTCTCCCCATAGCAACCCCTGTCAGAACATTGGGTCTACTGAGTCATGGATTTCAAGAACAAGATGAAAAGTTTTCATTAAAGACTGCATCAAAGTAGAATGCCAGGTCTGGAAAAAAGTATTTTAAATCATCTGTATTAAGAGATGGAAAGGTTGTGTTTAGATTCAAGCAAAGAAATATAATATTTAGCTGGTTTCCTCAGGATCTAAAAGCCACAGCAAAAATAGAAACAAATCAAGTGGCCTCACTGTGTGTCATTTAACATGATGCAAATCTATCCTGGCATATTTTTAATGGAACATGAGTTTAAATATTAACTGCTTACTTTAAACAGAGATTTTAACTTTTAATATAGCAGCTTTATAAGATGATTCATGTAGACTGTATGTGAGCTTTTTAAAGTAACTACAACATCACAATTTGTAAATTGTATGATGTTACCAAAGACTCTACCTGAAGTATTACACAGTCCTCATTTTTAAGACAGTGATTGAGCTCTTATTTCACAACGAAAATTTAACATGTAATAGTAAGTGCTGATTTTAGGAGTAGTAAATCAAGTAAAGCCACTCCTGAAGATGACAAGTTGTCAGAACTGTGTGACATATCTACCAGCTTCATGTGGGTGTCTCAGATACTCCAAAATATCATGAAAGGAAGCAGACACTTAACACATAGGAAACTGAGTCCTGTGTTACTTGTCCCATTCCATAGTACTCTTTTCAACTTCACAAACTATGCATTTTGTTCAGAAAGGTGTCTCCCTTAAACTACTTCAATGTAGCTAGTACCAGCTTCATTTTTGAGTTTATATTTTCATGGAGATGTTGGATAAAAGCATAGATTAGTGAAATATGACAGTGGATATTGGTATAGCTCAAGTTTATTTAAGCTGGAGTTTCATACACAGATACAAGACAGCATTTAACCACTGTTGCTGCTGTAATGGTCAAGTCATGATTTCTCTTTTTTAACTTCCTTTTTTTTTTTTATGTTGCTGTCAAAAAGCTTGAATTTTAACCAATAACTGTCTGTAATGTTTCTGCCATGATAAAATGGTGCTCTCGTTTTTCATTAATTTTTAGTATGTTTTCAACAAATGTCAGAACACCAACTGAGGCACATGTTTGGATTTCAGCTGTGTAAACATATACTGTGTCAGTACTCTGGTTTAGCCTTTTCATAGCTTCAATGAGCAGTTTAAAATGTGCAATCCAGGAACTTGTGAGTGATAAATGTGCCACCAACATCACAAGTGAGGGTGTTTGCTTCCTTTCCTGAGAAGGTTGTGATAGTGGCCCTGTCATATTCACAGCAAGGACAGGCAGTTCTCCTGCACAGAGGTTCAGTGACACACACTGGGACTCTTCTTTGCTACATCCCTGGGCTAAACCTGTCTTTCCTCACCAGATCCATGTAAGTGAGAGGAAAAGGGCAGTCCACCATTTTGAGAAATCCTATCTACAGGGTCAAGTTGGAAGCAAGTGCATTTGAGTAGCAAAGTCAAGATCTTGTTCCTTATCCCACATGTAAAGACCAGGGTATTTTTTGTTTTGCTTTTTTAAATGGAAGCAGAATTTCTGTTCCCTGTTCTGAAGTGAATGTTACCTTTTCTCAATAGTTTTTCTTTTCTTTTGCATTACTTGCATGCCTCTGAATTTCCTGTGAGTGTTCACTGAAGTAAAGATTCAGATGCCTTGTTGGGAAATTTCTCTCAAACATGAGTTATCAGTTTACAAAGTTGGATCCTTGAAAGCGAAAAATCAGTGCATTAAAGCCAATTTCCAGCAGTTACAGAAGATATTTTCCTAATTTGAGGAGACTCAGCATATTCTCAGACTGGTTTAA
The DNA here is from genome assembly GCA_035041345.1 of Poliocrania exsul. Taxonomy (NCBI): domain Eukaryota; kingdom Metazoa; phylum Chordata; class Aves; order Passeriformes; family Thamnophilidae; genus Poliocrania; species Poliocrania exsul. The sequence goes on from JAWWLZ010000001.1 coordinate 11,845,976, forward strand.
AAACAAGTTGCTAACTTTTCAGAAACACAGAGCTCAATGAAAAAAAGCACAAGGTCATTTATATTTCCTATGATGAAAGTGAAGCCAAATTAATGACCACTGTAATCAGGTTCAGGCCCACAGACTTTAGCAGACATCATGTATGCCAAGTGTCAGGCTGGCTCATTGAAAATAGTGCCATGGACACCCTTTGGTCTGCGTTATTGCCAACAAAACTTTTGCATGTGTGGAAAGGTCATGCTGCACTTCTGTATAGATCCCAGACATCTCTATGACCTCAACTGAACTACTCACTGGAGTAGGTACTAATGGTAAGTATTTACAAGATCAGGATGCTGGCCTCAAACTATATAGGGATATGGTCATCTACATGATATGGTATTTCTTATTCCAATATTATTAATTCTAGAGTAAGAGATTTTTTTTCTGAAAAAGAACTGCCAAATCTCAGCTTTGGTTGCCCAGTCAGAAGAAAGAAAGCCTGTGCAGGGTAAAATTATGAGGACAATAATATTTCCTAACCACATTCTCAGGCTGGAAATTATTTTGCTGTCCTAACCACCTGAAACACTACTATTTTTTCAGAAGTGTTTCATACAACTAGTAAAGACAAGAACATTTTGAGTTTGAATGGCATGTCTGTGTGAGAGTCTGAAACCATGCAGTTTGTAGCATCTGGGAGTGAAGTCTCACTGTTCAACAAGCTGCTCTGGATAGCACAGATAGCCCTGGCAGGAGGCTGGAAACACCAACACAGAAGTGCTGACCCAAATAAGTGGCTTATTTGGTTTAATTGTGCTCTTGTAACCATGATGTTTCATTTGCAATCTCTGTCTTTGATAGGCACACACGTAAACAGATATAATGGAATCACTGCTGATCTTTTTGACATCAAGTCTGTGTCTCCAACCAAAATGATGGGAGATGGGTTTCATGATCCTCAGAACAGCTAGCAATATATGCACATATATATATATATATATATATATATATGTATGCATATATGACTTTTTTAATATATGTTTCATAACACACGTTTGATTTTGTGTTTGATACATAATCACGTCTGATGTGTTGTTAATTTTTTATAGCTGTGCCAAGGCAGAGCAGGGTGCTGGTGGTCCACAGCCAAGCTGCTGGTCTGTGTCAGCATGCCTGTCCAGCTGAGTGAGTCACCCAAGGACGGTGTCCTTTGTTTTGCTACTGGGGAGGATTCAGCTGGGAAAAACCCCACATACAAATGGTTCTGCCTGACAGTGCCACGTTCAGTTCCCAGCAGGAGCACGCTGGAAGGACGGGATTCCTCTCCCCCATGACTGCCTGGAGCACGGGTCCATTGGGGTGTGCTGTGACCTGTTGTATATCTCGTCTAAGGGGCCCAGGATGTTTTGCTTCAAGCTTTAAACTCATCTCACCTGTAACTTCATGTGGTTCAGACATTACAGTCTCCAAAGCAAGATCTTTACTGCTTTGCTCTACTGAACTTTTCCCTTGTCTCTGTAATGGATTGTGGATGGAAGGAGAGGGAGGAGGGGAAGGTGATAGGCAAAACCGAGGGTTTGATTGGCATGCAGTGATTTTGGACTAGCGGGAAGAAGGCGTGTGTGCTCTCCAACCCCCACATACTTCTCAGTCAGTGTGTGTTGAGAGGGGAAAGAAACTGATATTGTTCCCTCTAAAATTAATTCCCAGTTAGCCAGTTACTCCTGGTTTTTAGCTCAGAGCGCACTGTAATTGCATTTTTCATTTCAGTAATTATAGAGGATATTAAAGTGGATAGACAGTTGTAGCAATCTGGCTCTTTAGACATATCCACTTGTCCAAGATCAAATGGCTACAGCATATTTAGGGTTACAGTCTCCTTCTTTTTCTTCTTGTTCTCTACTGCAGTGGATTTTTTTCGGCGTTACCATGACAACGCTATATCTGGCTGCCAGCTCTGTCGTAAGTTATTGAACTGAGACTGGCTTTTGGTTTAGCAGATAATTAGGTTCTGTCTCACAGGTTCATTTTCCTGTGACTGGGACATGAATATGACCTACAGCTGGCCTCAATTTCAGTGTCACAGACAAAACTTTAACCCTTCCTAGTCCCGCCACTACTGTACCTACTGCTGTGGCTGGCAACTATTCCAAACATTTTCCCAGGGACGCTGGACACAGCACACCCTCCTGAGTCCTCAGGGCTCATTGCCCAGGTTGTGCTAATCCCCAGTGAGGAGGGGGACAGTCCGGCTGGCATCCACATGCTGGGCAAGTGAGGAAAGGGTCTCACTAGCACCAGCTGAATATTGATTGTCTGGTGTGTAGATTTGTTGGAAAGGTAAGTTCACTGCTTGATTAGTGACCCTTTAAATAATAGAAATGCACAGGGTGGTGACAGACCTTTTTTTGCTTGACTCAGGAATATGAAATATTTACAAGAGGTCTGTTTTAGCACACAGTGCCCCATCTTAGGCTGGCACCTGCTGTGAGGGAGCAAAGCTACAACGAACTGCCATATTGTTTGTGTATGTACCTCCCTGATTTTCATTTTCTCCTCTGGGAGAAGGAGTCCAGACTGGAGGTGCTAGGCACCTGCCACTGGAGCCATCACTTCAGACCCTGGGGTGGATGCAGGCAGTGCAGCATCTCACCAGATGGGCCTTTAAGCTCTCAAAATCAAGCCTGAGAAGGAGGAAAGTCCACCATTTTCTTCAGCCCAGTTCTCAGATGTCCTCTTTTCCAGCATTTATATGCAGCTTAATGTCATCTTGCAGTTTTAGTGATTTCAAGCCAGGGCATAAACCCCTCTTCCGTCTATGAAAGTCTTGCAATAAAAGATATCAGTTGAAGGGAAATTCTATGAGATTTCACTAACAGATATTTTCTTATTTTGTCAAAGGGATGAGGCAGGATTTTCCTACCCTTAAAAGAGCAAGGGAGGTTTCTCTCCCAAAGCTGACAGATCCCAGTGTTTTCCAGAGAAGCACAAGACCATTGGTGTAGGAGTTGGGTGTCTGTTTTTCTGAGGCTGCAGATTCTTGCTATCTGACAGTGCACACCCTAGTGCTGCTGGGACTCACCACTCACTCCATCTGTGTTTCCTATTGACACTCCTCTTTCTGGGGAATGTCACAATAAAAAAAGAAAAAAAAATTAAAGAGGCTAGCTGCAAAAATTGATTCACTTGCACTATTATCCATGACAGGGCTCTTGCATACAGGCTATTCTCTGTGCATGCTATGGAGTGTGGCTGGAGATGCTGGCAGGGTGGACACTTTTCCTCAGCTTCCCTCCATTCTTCCTACCAAATTATTTGTGCCAATGTCTCTTGATTAGAAGGTCAAAATGTTTAGACAGGTCATCCATCTTGCTACTATGGAACATGTCCTTCTGAGCTAATCTCTCAGCCTGTGTTTGTTGATAAAATATCATATGTTTGAAATCTGCCTATTACACAGGACAAAGAAAATGGCATTTCATGAACCAGAGGCAGTGACTTCTCACCGAAGATAACACCAAAAGGAGCAGATTTAGCATATATGTATAACCAAAACAATAAAAAAAAGCCCTTGAGGTATTTCTTGATTAGCATATTTAGTGTGGATTAGACATCCTTGCCACAATAGCATAAAAGTTTTGCTGTGGGGTTAAACTTGGAATGGGAGTGGGCCAGAGGGGAAGGTCCCATTTGAAAATCAGAAGAGAAATGTGAAACTTTGTGTGTTGGTTGGCTGATAAATTATCCAGCTACTGGGTGTTAATGAACATTGTCCCATCTGGGACCCCACAGCTCCGAGCTGGGATGATGGTTGGTACCACATCAGCAGTATGTTACCATGTAACAGTGGTATACTACTTTAAAAAAAAAAAAAAAGAAAGAAAAAAAGGAAAGCAAACTTCCCACTGAGCCATTTTAAGGAAGCGTTTGCCATTAAAATATAATCACTGAACATTTATTTCTTTATGTAAGCAACTTTTATGGTGGTGTTAGGGTAATTGCACTCCCCCACCCCCCTTTTTTAAACTTTTTTTAACTTTTTTTTTTTTTTTTTCAGATTTTATAACCAATATACAAAGTAGTTTCAGTTTTTGTTTAGAGTTGGTTTCAGTGGCTGGCCCTCATATCCTGGCATAGTCCTGTAATGTTTCATCTCTGATCATACTTTAAAGCCAAATGAAACATTGTTTTCATTGGAATCATTAGACAAATAAAGCAAATATTGCCAGTGGGATTAAGTTTTATAAAAATAGATAAGAAATCTCATTGTTTGGCCTAGAGCAACCTGACATTGTCCCAACAACATTTGCAAATGAGGGCATGTAAAGCAGATCACAAGGAAAAATGGAGGGGGATGGTGGGAGGAAAGGGCAGGCAGGTAAAAAAAAAGGGGAAAAAAAACTCAGGAGGAGAGTAATTGTAATTTCATGATTTCCAGCTTCAGCAGCTTGAGTTCTTAAACCAAAAACCTTTATTGTAGGTAATTAAGCCCACTTCCCACCACAATATATAATGTTTACCACAATTGGCATCAAATTAGTCTCTTCCAGAGGATGCAAAGCTGTCAAGTCCTTTTGAATCCCCAAAGTCCTTCCATAGCTGATGCTCTCTAGTGTGAAAGGCAAAGACTTGCAGGATCCTGCCTGCTCTCAGGTTCTGAGACCAACACACTTGCTTCTGTTTATTCCCAGAACAGTTGCTAAAAATCAAACAGCAGAAGGAGTAAATTACAGAATTTCTTGCATTCTGGCAATCAGTAAATGCCTTGAAAATTTATCTTGAGTATTAGACTTTCTTTGCTGTTTAAAACTAATGAATGTTCTTTATTACTCTCTGACAGAACCTGCCCCTACATCTTATTGCTTCTGTGGTGGATGTTGGCTACTAAACTTAGTTACGTGGAATCATGTCTGATTTATGTACCTTGAGTAGGCTGTGAGAATACTTCCTCAAGTATGCCTCACCCTTTTGATTTCTTATCACATTTTACCCTTATGAGGTACTTTGAATAGCACTTCAAGGGAAGCAAAAATAAGTCCCTTAATTTAAATATTTCATTGTGACGGCAAAATCAAAAGTTCCTCAGAAGACTAGTAGGAGAATGAATTATACTGGTTTAAATTCAGAGACAACTTTTCCTTTCCTTTGGTTCTTTAAATTTTAAACTAACCTTTTTTTCCCCTCAGATTTATCAGGCAAAAAAAAAATCATAAAATTAAAGAGATACAAATTGACATGAATAAGGAAGAAAATATTTTACAGTATTTAGTAGGGTTGCATTACAACATATATAAAGAATGAGAGTAGGAGTGTGATCTTTCATGATGAAACTTTAGGTTAGTGATATAACTTTTAAAAACTATCTATGGTTCAATTATTTTCAAAAGAAAAATTATACATTTTTTTTTCCAAGTCCAAATGTTGTTTCCATTCTATAGTTGATAATTTGCTGTAGTAGCATCCATGAGACAACACTTCAACAAACTGAACTGTAGTCTGTTATCCATGCAGTGAAGGATGTTTGTTTTATGGTTTCATTTTTACAGGTTTTTTCAAGCCTCTTTTTTATTAAATATAAAATCTGCACAAATAAGACACCATTTTGCTTTAACCCTGAAGAATAGAAGTGATTTTTCACTGTAAAATGAATAAGGTGGTGATAAAAGCTGCAGCAAAACTATGGATAAAATCTGGAGTATCTGCTCCCAATCCAGACAGATCTTTGACCCAGAGAGCACTATTGTCTTTTGCCTACACACAAGTGAGGACTTTGATGTTCTTAAGCCTAGAAAGACCCTGGATGCATTCAGGGATAGCCTTGGGCAGAGGCGTCACTCAGAGGAAGGGGAGGGAAGTGGACAGTTCCCAATGGTGATATCTCCCATGAGTACCTCGGAGGCAATAAGGATGTACACCTTTCTGGTGTTCTTTCTAGTGAACACAAACATTTTTGCACATCTTGAAACATTTTTTTGGTTTGAACAACCATCACTGTCGAAGTTTTCTGGGGTGGATACAGCAGCTCAAAAATGCTTTCCAAGCTATTGTAGCAGAGCTTTGACAGTAGTGCTTGGCCAGAGTGGGATTTCACCTAAACAAGAAGGTTCTTTTTAGTATGTAAAATGTACACTTTATTTTTAAAAACATGATGAGAGAATTAATTTATTAAAAAGTGAATTACAAGCTGTATGGTTGACACCTTAATCACTCATATCTAATCATTCTTACTAGCTCCATGGGTGTGACCTTTTCTAAAATAATTTCCATGCAGTAATAGCAATAAGATACTTTGGGTAGTACATTTCTGGGAATCATTGCACTTCTCAGGCGACTGAAGTCTCTCATTCTTCATCCTCATGCTTCACAACACATCTGAGGCATGAAATTATTCCCTTTCAATATGATGCCTTCTCCTACTCTTATTGCTTAAATGATTTTTAAGGATTAGTGTGTTGAAAGCATTGTGAGAAATTTGGGGTAGGGGGAAGAGAAGATAATATTTTACACTAAAGTTATCAATCTGATCCACATTTCAGTGATTCTTATTCCAATCATGAGAGTCTGTATCTAATACACACCCATGGTATGTGCTAGAAAAAATATGGAGGACACAATAACTTTCTTGACAGTGTGCTGTAAATAAAATCTGTGTCCTATATAGCAGAAACTACAAGAATTGAGAAGGTTTTATATTTGCAAGAATAAAGAGAAGTGCATTGCTGTGTCCATTGATGGATATTGTCAGCTGTGTCCTGTATGCAGGTACCATTCTTTGTTCCCAGGATTTTATGCATTCAGCTGCGATTTCTGTCTAAATCCTTTTACCGTATCTGGATTGATTTGCAGGCAGAATACAAATTCTCTTGAGACAAATGTACCATTACCATTTTAAATTGTAATCTTTTTTCATAAAATGTTGTTGGGTTTTTGCCATTAACATTTGAGAACAAAAGAATGGAGTTTCAACATTTGTTGCCACCCATGGGGTTTTTCCTCATATAAGGTTCTAGTTGTAACATGAGGAAACAGCATTAGTTTCATGGTCTTTGCAAAACAGTGTGTAGACAATCACGGAAACTGCTGTGCATTTATTTTACTGAGAGCAAGGACTGTAAAGCACCAACATGCATTTTAGTTAGAGGACTACAGAAGTAATCCTCTTTTTGGGGTCCAACAGATCCCTAAAGCCATTGTCTGGGAAATGGTGTATTTTACTAAGTTATATCTCAGTAAAGTCCTTATTTACAAAGCCCTGGTGAGTACTACTCTCCAGCTTAAAGTTATACATGTAGCTACATACTCTGATAAATCAAAATTTTAATGGCTTCCATTTCTCAGTGACATTGCCTCTCTTCCATTGCCTCAGTGACAAACTTCATATATTGCAAGAAAATGCTAGAGCTATTAATAAAAATAAAAGATCTGTTCGATACCCAAGGCTGCATCACTGAGCTGACTGTTCCTCAGTTTGAAATCATGTATATATGTGATCAAATATTTATCAGTAATAGCTTACAGCATCAAATGCAGCAAAAATGATTTTATGCTCTCACGTAATCCATCATTCATATACACACAGCAAATACCATGTGATAGGTAATATACAACATATGATGTATATAGAGTCTGATTAAAATTTAATTTTTTCTAAAAATATGTTATTCCCCTCTATTCTCTTCCCCTTCCTGCTGTACCAAGCCATAAAACACTTCCAATATACCAGGTAAAGTGGCAAAAATGAGTGGTAAAACATGATTGCATTTCTCTTTCACTAAATAATGGCCTTTTTTAATATTTGTCTCTCTTCCTTACATGATGAGATGTGTAAATCCTAATAACTTACATTTTATCATTCTTTTAAGGAATGATCACTGTAGTGCTTCTGATGTTTTTCCTCACAAGGGAGGTGAAAAATATGATTCTCAATATCTGCAAAACTAGTGTCTTGCTTTCCACAGGGGAAGGCAACTTCCTAGGAAAACACAGCTTTTATGAGCAGTTAAGTTTTATAAATACACTATGTCTTAAGCAGATAGGGTGATAATAATATCTTGTAGAATAAAGTCTTTAGTTAAAGACAAGAGGATTGTCGAAGTTCGTTTAAGTTTGTTCTCCAAGTTATTGCATCACATTCCTTTCTGAAAGTCTCACTGAAAAGTTTGTGATGGTTTGTTTGATACAGCTATTTTGTCAGTTCTGAGCAGATAAATGGCCTTTTACCAACACTGGAGGGACTGGGAAATAAAAAGCATACAGGGAACAGAATCTCAAGAAGCAGGAAAGAGTTGTAGATTAGGGCCAGGAAGGGCCACTGTGGTATTTCCAACATAATTTTCACATTTTCTGGTTAATTTTTTAACTAATACATAAGATATAGGCATATAAGGCAGCCTGTCAGTGAATAGCAGACTCACTGGATTTCAAACAAATTGTACTGTTGTGTCTTTGAGAAATGTTCACCCTTTTTAACCCACTGGTTTTGAAAAGACATTCATCCTGTTTATGATTGGGAAAGGGAATGGAGTTGCTACCAGAAAATATTATTCATCTGATATGCTCAGCCTGAATATTTGGAACAGTAGTAAGAAACTTCACAAGCTCTTTGGTCCCACTCTGCTGAGCTTAAGAGTTTAGACACCTTGGAAAGGACTTTCATCTTCTAGGTCCAAGCTGAAAAGCAATTCTAAACCCTGTGAATCTGAAGTCTTTCCTCTTACTGCTCTGAATGACCATAGTATTTAATATGTTGTGGGTTGCAGTGTTATGAAATGAATACAATCCCATATTGCTAAGTGGTTAGTTACTGTGCTCACCTGGGAGAGGTTTGGGAGAGATATACATGTGTTTCACATCTGTTGGTTTCTGGAATTTTGCTGCAGTGGTCATTGGCTTGTTCTTTACCCATTCATATTGTACCTATTTAAACTCCAGATGTGAACAAGAAAAATTAATTTCTTCCTATCTCATCTTTTAATACTGTCAGATGAATATGAATCTCAGCTCTCGGGATTACACAGAATTTTTTTATTTGTTTAGTGATCATTAATACTTCTATAGCTGTGAACACATGCATATATTTTTTTATGCTTTACACAGCATATTACATCTCCTGGGATATGAATTTTCCACATTTCATTTTATAATCAATAGCAGTTGTTATTTACATTTTCTTTCTGACCATTTTTGTATAATATGCTTATCCTTTTTATTATTCCTATCTAGAAAATGCCAGCATAATTTTATTTGGAACAACTGACATTGGAATAGGAAAAAAGTACTTAGCTAAGTATTTTTAAATTATTCTTGGTTTGTTTTTCTTTTCTTCTTAATACTAGATATCACCTTCGATTAATAACAATCATATATAGGCTTTGTTCCTCTTATCTGGGTGTCAACAGTAATTGGAATCCATATCCATATCCTACCTTGCAATCATGCTGCAAAAGGCCAATAAATTCCCGCTGAGTGTGTTACTTGTTAAATTTAGTGCATTACATTCAGGGTAATGAATAAAAGCAGTGGGCCGTTACTGTCTGCTTGGCAGAGGAGGAGTAAGAACAGCCAGACTCCCCTGAGGCCCCAAGTAGGCTTAAAACTGTGACAGGCAGAATCAAGGGACTCCCTAAGCATCACTGTTCAGTTTGTCTCCCTTAATTTCCTCTTCTACCAAGATTTTTAGAGGAAATGGAGGGAGGCGAGGCAATCTTGTGCAGAAATACAAAATGCTCTGTGCTTGTATACTAGTACTCCCTAGTGCAGATTCTCTTCCAGGCAAGTGTGTTTAGAAGTAATGTATCTGTATTAAGCATTCATCTGATGAAAGGCTTGACTTTGCTTTAAGAGATGCACATATCGTAAATGTGTATAATAATATACTTTTGTATTATATATATATATATAAATATAATATATACACAAAAACATATGATTCTAACCAATCCATGTAAACCCTCTGTTAGATCATTGATATACAAATAAACTCTAAGGCTTCTCTTTTGGATGTCTGAGCACTCATTTGGCTGACACAGAAACAGCTGTGTCTCTTACTGTGGTAAGAAACAGTATGTACTTCAATTCTGAACCTGGACCTGGTAAGTTCATGAGATTCAGTTCCTCATGGTTGGCATGCAAATTTAAGTTGTCAAAATTATGAAAATATGATAAATAATGTTGTGAAATAACTGAAGTAACAAGACATAATGGAATCTCAGCAAAAGGATTCACAGATCTATTTTGATGAGGCTGGCGAGGAGTTTCACACTCTGTCTGCAACCTCTTTTTAGGTTTTCCTGTGCCCTTGAACAGAGAGAGGGTGTGAGTGCACTCCCTCATCTTGAAAGAGAGACTGGCTCAGGGTATTCCAGTGCCTCTGCAGGCACCAAAGTTAGGAGTGTGGAGAGTCTTGTGTGCCCACTCATGACCCTGCAAGAGGGAAGTGGTATATTCAGGGGATATGCCAGCCCACATACTATTAGAAAGATGCTTGGGAGCCTTTCCCTCTCACTCCCATGCCAGTTCCCTATTCCTTTGGAAGATCTTCAAAGGGAGACTAGGATGATCACATTCAGACTCAGTAGTTCTGAGATTATGAAACTGATTTTATGAAACTATGATTTTTGGTAAGATTTGGACTTTTACGGTACCTGCACTGCTTTCATGGACACTTGTCAGGGCCAAAAATATCCTGAACTGGAAATACTGGTAGAAAGTAAACACGTACCATGTAGATCCCAAGTAACTCCATGTTTCATTTGCAAGTGCATTAACATGCACCAGGTAGAACAAAGTTATGATGGAAATCTGATCTCTGCTGCAGTCAAGGCAAAGATTTTACTTCATGATATTATCAGTGAAGAGTTGCTTTTCTGAGTCCTTCTGAAGCAGTACTTATTTTTCATTTTGTCACTAAAGAAAAAAATCTTTCTCTTGTCATTCAGGAGAAGGGGCAGATTTTCAAAATTACAGAGGAAGCATAGGCTCTTTGGGCTGAATCCACCAGGGATTCAGGTTATCAAGCTCTTAATCTAGCTGTCCCTGGAAACATCTAGAGTTAAAAATTCACATCTCAAAATCATCCATTAAATTGTTGCCTAGTCTCTAAGTGCTGTACAGTTATACACACCTGCATTTTCACCAATAAAGCTGTTTATATGACTGCAAATCTTCTGAATATATCTTGACAATGTTGAACAGGTAGTCCATTCAGCCAGCTTTGGAAACTACAAAGTGGTGGTTTTCATATCCATTGTAGACATTTCTTGCAAACCCTGTTCTGAAATGCACAGTGAGGAAACTTCTGCAAAACACAGGCAGAAGGTGGGGTGCTGGGGAAGCATCAGGCTTATCTGAACATGGGCAATGCTCTCATGGTCCTGCACAAATGCTCTGGAAGAGCATGGGGCTTCAGGCAGCAGTGCAAGAATCTTATAGCAAAACTGCAGCCAGTGGAGGCATATGGATGAATGACACCTGCTTCTATTTCACTTCTTATTGGAGTTCAATTATTGTGGCTTTGTTTTTGCTGTTTCATTTTTGTATTTTTGGTATTAGTGTCATTTAATTTGCTGAAATAATTTGTTTGATGGTGAGAAAAAACTTTATAAGAAGAAAACCTGAAGGAAGAGGGTAAACCATGCAGCCTTCTTTGCATGTAAGGTGTACTAGGGTGTTGCTTTCTTTCAGGGCTCTGAAGAGTCTAAGTATAAAGTCAGATTAATTTGTTTTACAAAATGACAGCTATGGGATAGCTATACTTTGGATTGGACTGCATATTCAAGTCAAGAAGTAACCATGTCTGACAGTTCAAAACTAAGAAAAGGCCCTGTCACCAGAGGGAAAAACAAGATTCTTGGAGTACAAGGTACTTCATGATTTGCATGAAACAACTGCTCCAGACTGTTAGAGTTTAACACAGACCTTTCTCAGCATGAAAAACAGTATTTTGGTTTAGAAAATGGTAATGTTTTCATATAGGTGATGTCATACAAAATGAAGTATTTGGTGTTCTCTGGTGTTTTAAATGAGAACATTGCTTGTGCTGCTGCTAGGCAAAAATCTTTCCTGAAATTGCCCTCTTCATTATCCTAACCTTACAACATATCCTGGTTCTGTCTGGCAATAACATTAAAACTTATAATGACAAATCAACATTTCTAAAGCACAAATGCACCTGCACATATGTATGGAGCATATCCATAGAGAGAGATTTTAAGATCACTTCATTGGGAGGATAGTTCTGTCTTCTGATGTGGTCTTGTGGGAAGTCTTCTAAGTAGTTTACATTTCATTAGGGAATTCAAACAGGTCCTTGATTCTCTCCTTGTCAAACTGGAAGATGCTGCACGTGAGCTGAGATTCCCCAAAGACATCCTTTTGAATCATCACAGAAAGGAAGCTAAGGATATTGCTAAATGTTGAATAGCTCCACATGCCTGAGAGCTCCAGTCCCTGATCTTAGGTTAGGCAGTGGTTTTGTTCTGTGCCAACCATTGACATTTGTTGTTGATGGATTTTTATTTCACCTTCTCATGTTCAACATTCCTTTCAGTTGGAATATTTAGTTTAAGGCTATCTGGGTACCATGGATAGATTCATCCTTAGTCTTCTTACTATCAGAAATTGTCCAGGAGCAGATCCAGGTGCAATGGTGCAATGGCAACAAAAGTTTTGTATCAATCTGTTAATATTTGCGGGTAGTTTTTGGGTTTTGTGTTTCTTTTAATCTGTGCCAATTCATGCTCTTCTCATCATTACCTTTTTTTCCACTGCTTTGGGGGCAAAATAAACTATGACAACAATGTTGAATGTAACAGCTCTATGAAAATGCTTTGATTGTTTTAAAGGTCCATTGCCTGACATGAGGACTTCATGTTTCTCAAGTATTTACTTACTTTCTGGACAATGTGTGCCATTAAGGTCTATATAAGTAAAGCCAAACCAATATATCTGGAGAAGTAATCAGTCACAGCATTGTATTTGTGTCCTTTCCAAAAAAACTAGTCTGTTGCCTCTTCTGCCAAGATCTGGCAGGTAGCTTTGAGGAGATTAATGGCCCTGGTGGTTGTTACTATTTGTGCCTTTTTTCCCCTTTCTACCCTTAAATTATTACATTCAGAATGCTTATTTACTGACTAGCATGAATGTGCTTTTAAAAAGGAATAAAGCAGTCTAGCATACAGCATGTGGTGATCTGACTGTGTATTTGTTTATAAATTTGTATTCTTCAAGGTACCGGACTAACACAGCTCTTTGAATTGCTCAAGGGATCAAAATCAGCTGTCCCTTCAGAGACAGCCTATCAGTCATATGGAGGTTATTTCAGTTCTGCCAATATGGTAATGTGTTTGCTGGGCATTGTCTTACAGCTGATGAAGGTGGAGTAGAAATTACTGGCAAATCTCATCTTATGTATTAGTTTTTCAACTCTAACTTACTTCAATTGATGAACATTGCTGCCAGGATGAGGTCAGATTGCACTTATTATCATCTTTTGTTCTTAATTTGGTGGTTGGCTGCCATCTCTATTCCAAATACTCTGGACTATTTTCTTCTATTAAAACTTTTGCGTGATAGGGTCCTCATGTGGGGAAAAAAATGGATAAAGTCATATTATTGGGATCATAATTAAAAAAGATACCCAGTGAGCTGTGTCCTGTTTCTTGTCAAAAACTACGATGAACAAATATGCACTGAACCAATAAATAGGTCTATGCAAGGACTAGGAGTTCCTCTTCTATTCCAGAACACTTTTTTCTTTTTTTGCATGGCTTTTTGATGTGGTGGAAAAAGGCTGGCCTTCTGGAAGGCTTTATGTGCAAGCATATTTCCTAGGCCACATGAAGATGTGTCTGTGGTTACTGGCTGAATAGTTTAGAGAATAGCGTACCAAAACAGGTGGAGATATACACTCTGTCGTATTTTGGTTTTCTGGGTATTTCTTTGTTTGGGTTTTTTTGGGGAGTGCAGGAGGAGATGGTTTATGAGTGTTTTTTTCTGAGTGTTTTTCTTTTCCTGCTAATGTTAGGTTTTCAAATCATTAAAGAACAGCCTTTGGAACTTCACATAATAGTTCCCAAAACACGGACTTACCCAGGAATTTTCTTCAAGAATTTCTCTTGAAATTCATACAGGGGAATGTCTTTTTTATTTTCAGTACTATTATTTCTGAATCTGTCTGGGTTCTCAGTTTTCTATTTCCTCTATAATAGGGTCTTGAGTAGGCCATAATGACTCTGACCAGCACCACCTGGGGCTCCCACCCCATCTGTGGACCCACCAGCTATATATGAGCTCATGCTCTTATTGTAGATGACTCTCTTGCAATCTGGAGAACTTATTTTTGGTGCTGAGTTTTTGCCCATTGAAAGGATGCTGAGGGAAGTATTATCCTCCTCAGAGGGTGATGGGTGCAGCTGCACAAGAGGGTTGTTTATCAAAGGGAGTTTGCCAACAGCCAGTTCAGAGGTCCTGTCTGAAAACTACTTTTGTCTCTAAGAGATCGTCTGCAGAAAGTAGTTATCATCACTATATTTTTGTTAAGATCTGTAGAGGTGTCATGTGTTCTGCTGCATTGTGTCTTTGAATCTTCTACTATGGGAACAAGTGGAAGGAAAACATCGTTCTATATTATGTAGATTTTTTTTCCTCATTCTTTAAGTGGAAATTCAGCCCAGGGATTTGACTGTGGTACACCTAGCTTTAAATAGCTTGCTCTTCTGTTCAGGACTTATTTTTTCTATTAAATATAGACTTTGAGGTATTTTAAAAAAACTTGTAAAATAATAATTAATTTTGTATATGAGAGTATCTGATAAAGTCAGAAAACCTACAATAGAAAGAAATGAAAATACTTTGTGTGAGAGACTCTTGTTGAAAGATGGATTCATGTAACCTCAAACTTCATACTAGGTTTACATATAAGCTCATGTTTCATACTAGGTTTATTACAAAATAGGAATACAAGTCCAAAAGGAGGAGCAAGTGTGACAAAAGCTCTTCATTTCCCTTGGGCATGCCAGGCATCATCCCTATGTGTAGGTGAGTACTATTTTAATTAGTTAGTAGGTTGTGCCAGCAGTGTCTCTAACAAAATGCTACAAGCAAATGAACATCAGTGTGAGCCTGGATGCAATGTGTGCTTACAGCTTATTTACATTATCTATCACTACAAGGGTGATATGTGTATATAAAGAGGAAACTGTAATTTATTTTTCAAAGATAATTGTATAGAGTGAGTTTGGAGGATAAGAACAAGGTTAATTTGGGAAGAGAAAGAACAATATAGATAGGAAGTTTTAATCTGTGATTCTAAAGATTTGTTTATAGTAGGAAATACCATGATAGAGCCGGCTTGACCTGGCACAGCTTTTTGCCTTCCTTTTTTTTTTTTATTTTATTTTTTTCTTTTGGCTGAGGAGCTTTCTCAAAGAGGGGGACAGTGCTGAACTGGAAAATCTTGGAAGGGGAATCTTGGAGTTCTTGAAAGAGCTCTATAAACTTTCTTCATAAGAGATGAGGAACAGAGTTATTTGATTACTTGTTTGTTAGTGTGGTTGATTTATCTTTACTTCTTAAGCTATGATTGACCTTGTTATGGAAATCCTTGAATAAGGCTACCCACCAACTTGGAATGCGGAGATTATGCCTTCAGAAATATCAAACACCTGGCAGAAATAATCTACCGAACATGATTTTATTATCTTGACACTCTAAAGTTTCCTGGAATTGTTTAGGTTGGAAAAGTTCTTTAAGGTCATTGAGTCCAACTACTAACCCAACATGACAAAGTTCACCACTAAACCAGGTCCCTAATCTACATATCTTTTAAATACATGCAGGGATGGTGATTCCAGCGCTTGCCTGGTCAGCCTGTTCCTCTTGACCACTCTTTCCATGAAGAATTTCTCTTAATCACCAGTGTAAATATCTCCTGGTGCAACCTGAGGCTTGTTTTTTTTCTTATTTTATCACTTTCTAGTTAGGAGAAGAGACAATGCCACCAGGCCACAACTTCCTTTCAGGTAGTTGTACAGAGTGATCAGATCTCCCCTGAGACTCCTTTTTTCCATGGTAAATACCCCCAGCTCTCTCAGCCTCTTCTCATCAGACTTGTGCTCCAGACCCTTCCCCAGCTCTGCTGCCCTTCTCTGGACAAGCTGTAGCACTTCAATGTCTTCTTTGTAATGAGGGGCCCAAAACTGAACACAGGATTCAAGGTTTGGCCTTACCAGTGCCCAGTATAGGGGGGCAATCACAATATATGCTCAGCTAGAGATCTGAATACGTATTATTGCAAGTTCAAATGTTGTTCAGTATTTTTTTCCTGTTGAAAATATCTAAAGCTACGAGGGATAATACTAGTGAAGCCTAAATGACATCTCAAACTTATGTACTAGTGGTTGTTTGCTTCCAAAACCATCAGTGTGGCATTGCAAATATAACTGAAAGCTTTGCTCTGATGTGTCATGGAAGAGGGGCAGTCCTTTTTTTTCCCCAAGGTTGTGCTGTAATCCACATGTAAATCACACAGTCTTCTGAGCAATTGCTGTATATACAGATAGAGCTATCTGATCATGTGGTGGAGGCTTACTTGTTTGGGAGAGTATCCCACTCATGAGAATATTTTCTTGAAGCTGTGTCATTTACAGCCAGTATTTGAGGATCCTGCCTCATTAGAAGGACCATTATGAAGACTATCCATATTCAAATGGAAGTTTCTTCTTAAAGTAACATTTGTGACTCAGTGGAAGGCAGGAATTATATGTTTAAAAGTTTTAGCATCCACACAGAATTGAGAAATAACATTTCAGGTGGAATCTACTCAGCTGGCAATGAATTTATAAGGTCATTTGGTTGATATGGTCCAGACTCTACAAGAGAATTGTGAGAAATACCAAGAGAATTGTCTTAAACCCAAAGTTTACTGCCAATATGTTACATTGTCAGCAAAAACCAGAATCGTGAGACAAACTTTGAGACAAACTCTTGAGTTAAAAGATAAATGTAGAAGGGTATCACCAGCCATCACAGTGTCTTATTTTCAAAACTGGTGGAGAAGTTGATGAAAACAATTAGTAATAAACCTGTGGGCTTGGTCAGTGAAAGGGAGAGCAGAAGTGAGCATGTTTTAAAGGAAATATCATCAAGTAGTCATACTGGGGAGAAATAATAGAATGGAGAATTCAAAGAGAATAAAAGAGGAAAGTATGAAAGAACAAAATATTAGCAATGGACTTTTATCTGCTGAGAGCAGAGCTGAAACATGTAATTCATAGTATATGCCAATAAAGAGAATGAAGAAAGCAAGAATAAACAGTCAGGCTCTGGTGGGGACACAATTCTAGTTTTTTGTGTTTGCAGAGGGGAAAACACCTCCGCTGTACAGAACTACTTCACATCCCACTCCAGAATTCTAAATGCCTTATATAGGCCATATGTGAGCAGGAAACTCTCCTCTTTGAAGTGCATTAGAAATGCAACATATGGAAATGAGTGTGAAGACCACTTCCATTGCTGATTTGAACTTGGTGACTCTCCAGCAAATGGGCTTTACAAATGTTACCACATAATTATATAGCTTTGACAAATGCCTTAGAGGAATACCACCTCCCAACATGTGTTGGGTACTTCTAAAGTTCACTAGGAAACCTCCACTTCAAATTTCAAGCTTTACTTTCCTGTTTCAGTAACTACTTCACATTTTCAAGGCATACAAATGGATGTGATCAAACAAAATCTGATGGTGTTTAAGTCAGGGGCATGACACAGATGTAAATAAAATAGAATCAAATATTTTGAGTAAGTTATATTGAAAGACAGGTCTGTTCAAGGCTCTTGAGTAGCCATTTTCTTGTTTCTTCTCTTCCATCTTCTTTTTTCATCCATTCTTTCACAAGAAGGTATACAATATATATCCCCTACTATGGGAGAGGTACTCAAGGCCATACAACACGTGAAAACTGGCAAGGCAGCTGGGGTTGATGGAATTCCACCTGAAATCTGGAAGCATGGAGGTCAAGCACTCCATGC
>JAWWLZ010000001.1:11874283-11903577 GCA_035041345.1 Poliocrania exsul
TTTTTTTTTTTTAATCTATTCCTCTGTTGCTCCTAACTCTCTCTTTTTATTTTTTCTTTTGTTAAATTGGCTCAGAAATTTAAACTGCAAGTGCCCTATTAAAAACTTGCCTTCTTTCTAAATTGCTAGTAAGAAAAACAACTGAATGCAAGTTTAGTAGACAGAGATGCATTATCTGAAGACTGGAAATTTGCCTCCATTCTGCAGTTTAACATTGAGGCAGTAGTTTGATCAGCAGCTGTCTGTGGTCTGCGATATTTTGAGGTTGAGTATATACATCATGAACCTGAAGCATGTAAAGCTTTAATGGATCCCCTAATTACTTTTTCATCTCTTGCTGCACACTAAACGCAGCAGTTTAAAAAGACTACAACTATGATTGTAAGAAAGGAAAGCTGGGAAATACAAAAAATGTAGGTAAGTAAGGAAAAGAGGCTGATTCAAGGCAGTTACCATAGGTCTTGTGGTCTGCTGAAAAAAATATTGGTCTTGTTCTCTTATCTTTCCTTGTATGAAGTATTTACTGTAAGAGCTGAAAATGTGGTATTTCTCCTATCTGGGATTTACTAAGCCATGTATATAGTTTTCTGGGCTTTGGGTACAAGTATTATAGTGGTTTTGTTAAGCTGAGATAGGTATACCCAGTAACTATATAGAAAGGAAAAAATCATAGGCAGTGAACAATGAAATGCAAAAAGCTGACTTAGAGGTTGGACTAAAAGGTAGTTGGGTACTCTGAAACACATCTACCTGGTGCTATGTTTAAGGCAATAATTTTCTGTAACAGGCTGAATTGACCCTTTTCTGTATGAAAGATTAAATCAGTCAGAAGAGGGTGTTTGCTCTGCTGCAGTCCTGGGTCAAGTGTGAGATGAGTGTCTTGTGTAGACTCTGTCTGACCGTGGGAGCCTTCACTAAATTCAAGTCAGCCTCTGTCCTTGCCTATGAAAGACACTGAGAAGCAAAGAGCAGGTGCTTCATCTGATGGTGCCCATGGTGTGGGCTAAGGAAAGATGTAAGGAAGTTTGTTTGGGAAGTAGTTCTACCAAAGGGTTTGAAGGAACCAAAACAGACTTGGAGTTACCATAACTAGGAGGCTGAGGGTCAAGCCCTGCTTTTGATTACATTACAACAAAACAGTCCAAAAGCACTGCAATGGAAGCACTAATTTTATTCTTGCTCTCTGATGCTTTCTGTAAATTATTTAGGTTTTTGCCTCCATCTTTTGTTGCCTTCTGACTGAATTTTTATTTCCTTTGTTTTTCTTGGATGTGGAATACACTAGGAGGGAAAAATTTTTTATAGAATTAGGTACTGGATCTGCATGATTGTAATTCTTTCCAATTTGTTTGCTTGGGGTTTTTTCAGTACTGAATGTCCAGAAATGAATTCAATGTTCTGAACACAAAGTGCTCATAAGCTTCAAACACATTTCCACAGTTCAAGTCAAATGAATGTTACATTTGTATGACTATTAATACGAATTTTAATAAGTGTAATATTCAATGTTATAGATCTGCTGATGTTGAATTCTTTATTGTATGCCTCCACCAGCGATCTCTAGTATAGGTTAGTCAGTGTCACTTCTAATTTTTTTTAATACATTGAAAATAAAAATTGAAGCAGCTAGTATCTTAATTAATTGTTTCCCTCTGAACTCCCTGATGTTATGAGACCAGCTTAGATGAAAAAACAATGCTTGCTATGGTGGCAATAAAATGTTGGTTATAAATCATTAAAAAAATAAAAAAGTCTAAGAAGAGTACCAAATTCTGTACTAAGGTAACTAAGTAGATGCCCTAATATTGTTAGCAGGATTTGAGGGAGGGCTTTTGAACCGTTCAGCTCAATGGGACTTCATGCAAGTACAACTGTGCCCCCATGTGGATATCAACACAGAGCTTCAGAGCTCACACCGCCTCCCTCAGAGGTGCCCAGACCCCAAAACTCTTGCTGGTTTCAGTGAAGGTGAAACTATGATTGGAAATTTTTTGCTTTGAGGAGCCCTTCAGGCATAGCCTTTGCTCAGTGCTCTAGTTGCAGCAAGACTGCTATACAATGAGAAATAGATATTCACTTTTTTTATTTTTTTTAATGGCTGTTCTTGCTTTCCAGTTTAGATGCAGATACTGCTGTTCTTTTTATTGAGCCAAATTGCTCTTTTCTTCTAACTCACACCCTATACTTTCAATGGCTTCTGCTTCATTTCTTGATAATAGCCCAGCTGCCTCTTGTTTTCATGTGTCTTTGTTGATGCATTACCTAGTTATGCCTCCTGAGAGTTTGCTTGCTGAGCCTTTATAATACCCAATGGAAACAGTTTTAGGGAATATATAATTTCACAGAGCAACACCTATTTAGCTTCTATTTCATATCACTGAAAGTGCCCTTTGAACAACTTTGGCTTAAAAATAAATTTAGAAGCTGAGGGTGTGACATTAAATTAAAGAGTGAAACAAGATCTTGGCCTGGAATTTAAAAATATGCATAAAGAGAACTTCAGTGGGTGCTGTGACAATCTCTGTTAACTACAAAGTCAGGATGGGATGACCCCTCCTACATCCTTGATGATGTGCGTGACTCGAGTATCAAGTTCCAAAGTGTACTCCCCTTATCTTGACATCTATGGCTGGATGAAAATAACAGCTGAGATTTTGACCAAAAAACCCTCCAAACTGGAGCACTGTAGGAGTGTTGTTAGAGAAATCTCAAATCTATGGTGAACCATCATACACAGTTGTCTTTTGAAGGCCTTTTATTTAAGTAAAGAGCAAAGCTGTGGGCATTGGAAAAATCTGCCTGGAGAGCAATTTCTATTTGTACTTCAAAGAAGCAGAGGGAGAAACCACCTTCCCTTTGGCCTTGTGAGCCTAAAGGGTGTTTAATTAAAGTAAATAGAAAGGAGAAATATGAATAAGTGGTAAGAGTAATTAAATATTTCTCTATTCTAAATAGAACAATCATCTTCATTTTTGGCTGGCAAGACTTCCCCCTCAATAGTCTTGTGTTCATAGAAAAATATTGAATTTCCAAATATAAATAGATAACTATTGGCAGGATTCTGGTATTCTTTTTTTATCTTGAGCCTAACAAGTGAGTGGCAGTGAATGTGAGAGCTTTTCTTAGTGAGCACAGAGGAACTCCTTTGCCAGGGTTTCAAACTCAACAGCTTTATCAACATTCATTCAAAGAGGGCCATCTAAAGTACAATAGGACCTATGGATTTAGCTTAGAACAGAATTGATTTCCTTCCCTGGTTTACTTACAAAGGCATTTTCCTTGCCCCCACTGATGTGATTGGCAAAGTTCTTGCAGATTCCTGGTAGAGCAGCATTGGGCTCACTGGAACCGCCCATATGCAGCCACATGTGAAGCTGCCTTTGAGGGCGTTGTGCTACTTGGCCATGGCCACAAGGCACACGTGGAGCTGTCCATTGTTTTTTCTGAAGGTTTATCAGTGAGTGCTGATCAGGGCACTGGATATAGTTAGATCACTCTCTTGAAAAATTATTTGTTGCCATGTACTTGTCTGAGTGATTTTGGATGGAAATGACTCCACAATGCAAAATAAGTGGAGGAAAGCAATAAAACAAGGAGGTGTCTTGGCTATCGTAGGTGAAAGGGAATCCAAAGGAATCTGATAGATGTGGATTTCAGCCCCTGTTTTATACAGACTTGGAGAGTGTCCTATCTATTGGGATATTAGCTGCTATGGACAGGTATGCTCTTCTCGGCAGATCTGTTGAGGACCTGAAAAGGAGAGGAGGAAAATTATCCCATACAATTTCAACCTTCAAGTTTTAAACAGAGTGTTTCTGAGGCACTGAAAACTAAACCAGCAACTCTTTGAAATTCAAAGACAGAAGCCTCTTTACCCTGTGCAGGGTAGGAATATCATGCCAGGTGAAATGATACAAAATAAATCTGGTGCTCTGGTAAGAAGTTGAATGCCCCCCTCCCCCCCAGCCTAAAAAAATTCAGTACAAACGGAATTGTGAGCAAGACTACTACATGTAAGTCTGTAGGCCTATTTCTACTTAGATTTCCCTTGACTGCCAAATACTTACAAAACTATTTTTTCTGGTCCACAGTAGTATGGATGACTCTGCCAGTCCTCCTTGAAGCAGTAGGTGAAAGTCTATGACAAAAATGGTCAGAAATAGTTGTATATGACCCTTCTATTTTTAACATTTCTTCCAGTTGTTACTTATTACCCCAGAAATTAACAATCTGAACTTTGGATGATCTGGAGTAGTGTCTGAAATGCAACGAGAATTTCTTTACTGCTGATTTTTTGGTAACATTTGCAATAAAGAATAATTGAATATGTGATGATTTATACCATAAGGATAAATGACTTCTGCAATGTAGGCTGCTTAATGATAATAACCCTGAGATAAGAAGAGTGCCCTGCAGAGGCATGATGACAACAGAGATCTCTTTCAAATTCTTTTACTTTAGTTTCCTATTCCATATACTTTGAAATATAGGGAATTTAGCTTAAGGTTTGAGGGATTCCTTTAGGAAAAGAAAACAAGATCTTCTGTGTCTGATTGTTCTGTGATCCCATCATGAAAGTTATCAATTTCATCCAACTACTTTCTATTATACTGAGGATTTTTTTCTGGAAGTCTAGTCCCCAAAGAACATGCTTGAGTCTAGCTGTTGCTCAGCAGATGTGCTTTGTGTAAGCTACGAGGCTGTGTAGGCTTTGCTTTATGCTCTCCCCTTCCCCATTCACATGGGCCCTTATCTGGTCCTTCTCAAGAACACTGGTGATGCAGCTTTGTATGTGTCATGAAATTGCTTGACATATCATATTTATGAAAGATGGAGGATTGGGGGAAGAAGGTGTGAGGGTTGCTTTCACATCCTCTCCTCTTCTTTTCACATCTGAATTTTCCCTTCCATTCTCTTTTTCAGTATTCCTTCAGAGCCAAGGAATCTGGCAGAGGTGGTCTGTGTTCAGGAAGTATCACGTCAGTCACTGCCTGAACAGGTGCTGAGAGAACTGCACAAAGGCAATGACCATGCAGGTTTCTTGCCCATATATGACTGTAGCTATTAACAATCCAAGATAATTAAGCTGCTATGGAATATTAAATGTTTGTAGAAACCCTGATGTCATACTCTGAGGTGCTGTGCTTTGCTGTGCAGACTTGCATGAGTCCGGTGATGGAAGTGCACTACAGTTTTGAGTCTTTGGTAAATTCAGTCTCGGTATCCTCTGTTCTGAGATTCACCTATTTCATTGCCATACTTAAATCAACCCCGAGAAACAGTCAACTTGCCACCTCCTCCCTTCTTTCTGTAAAGGTATCACTCATTTATTTATTCACAGGCAACATCTGGTTGTCCAAGGAAAGTTTTGCATTGTGACCATATGGTTTCTTTTGTGGTATCTCTGTACTTTTTGTTTCTTGGTGCAGGCTTAGCGTTAGTTTAGGAACATTAAAGCAAATCCTATGGCACTGAATCACTCAAGGCTTCTGGTTTTCTGCAAAAGGAAAAAGTCAGTAAAACTTTCAGTAGTGCCACTCTGGAATTCTACAGAGGTTAGCAAAATCTGTAACTCTTTTAAATCTGTAGCTTCTTTAAATCTATATTTTATTATTTTAAAACATTTTCTGACTGTCTTATGCATTAAAGATGATGAGGTCTAGCTGTGACTTGCCTGTTCTGTGTTTTACTGCTGGGTACCCAATAAACTGCTCATCACAGGGGAGTCACTGTGAAAAGCATTTCATAACCTGTAATAAGTGAATGAAGGTTTCTGTCTAACTGCAGTAAGTCCCATTAAGGTTATCTTAGAAAAGGGATAACCTTAATTTAAGATAGTCATGCTTATCCTTTTTCTAGTCATTGTAAAGCAACTGTAAGCCTACTTTGTGTCAGGGTAGCCTTTCCTTCACTATTTCCACAGAAGTTTTTTTCTCCATTTGGTTTATATTTTAACTAATGCACCAATTTAACAGGGGCACTGTTACCTGTTCTCACTTCTTCTATTTGATTTTCTTTCAATTTCTCTGTAGCATATGCTGATCTTTTACACAAAGGAACAGAATTGCCCAGTCTTCATGTGGTTACAAAAAAGTGCTTTTGACACTGAAAGTTTCTAAGTTCCTCATAAAAGCAAGAAATATGATGATCCAACCACCTTATTTGAATAACCATGTTCACTTCCTGGAAGTGATTTGGCAGGACCTTTGATAATTTATCTTTGACTGGGCATGCCCTTCCTCTGCCTCCCACATATTCAGTTTCACCCTTTTTTCTTCCATGCCATCAGAAGCTGTAGCTGCATGTGCACGCTGTGTAATATGGTACAAATGTTTTTTGGAGGAAAAGGTGTACTCAGAATTTAGGGATTTGCTGAGATAATAGCAAACATCTTTGAGGCCCTCCTCTTGAATCTCTATTAATGCAGCCAACCATTCCAAACTCTTTTTTCACTTATAGATAGCAAACCGATATCTTCATTATATATTCATTGAATACTTACAACTATGTTCATAATTTGAATTAAGTATATGTTATTTCCTGTTTTTTATGCTTTTGTATAATGTAAATTTGTATCAGGAGTGTGTAAGCACGATATGAATAGTGAGATAGCTGGGTTTCTACAGTCCTTCTATTTCTTTGAGTTTTATTTTTTCATGTATGACATCTCCAAACTCCTCATTTCTAGTCTGCCACCTCTTTTTGAATGCAATCTTGTTGCAGTTCAGAATATTGTTATTGATTAATAATTGTTAACTAAATTTTTATCAGCCTAATTGATTAATTATTCTCTTGTGTAAAATTATCTTTCTGTCTGGTTATCTGTGCACTGAAATCCAGGACTCAAATCCAGGGAAGAAAAATAAATGGCTAAACAATGTAAGACCTCAATTTTGCCTATTTATTTGTCCAAACCAGAAGATAATATTTATGACAATAGATTTATTTGCAAACTTCTGTTTAGCCTAAAATCCATAAATAACCACTGCCTTTTTGTTATAGCTAATGACCAGTTCACCTCAGCTGGTGTGCCTATATTCTCATGTGCCTATACTCCCATGTGCCTATACTGTGCACATGATGAACCCTTTGGGTCTTATCCAGTGCACCTTGGCTTGTGCTGCTCCACATGGCACCACTTGTGGTTTGAAATGTATCACCTCTATGCTGTTTGGTTTGATCTATTCTGCTGAAACTGAGGGGAAGTCAAAATTCAGAAACAAATATTTCTGAAACACGTTTTTTATTTTTCATCAATAATGGTTTGAATGCATGAACTACTTTGAGGAATGGTTAAATCTGGGTCTTCCAGTAGTTTCCATCTTCAAGGCATAACATCAAATATTGTTGCATAGTGCATGACTCTAATTTATACCTCATATCGCCCTTTGATGGCACATGCTCTTACAGGTAAAAGCCTTGATTAATTTGGACTTCATAACTCCATTAAAAAATTTTAGGTATATAATTTTGTTAATTGTAATGGTTGCTTATCATATTCTCTATTGTCTCTGCAGGGTTCAGTGACTTGATTTAATCTTAAATGCAAGGCAAAATAATCTTAAAACATAAGGCTAAAATGATGCGGTTTTTTTTGTGATTTAACTATTCTTGTGCTGTAGGTACTGCAGACTGATATGCCATCATTGACAGCTACATAAAGGTACCCTATGGATTTGTTAACTAGGGATTGAAACAGAAGAACAGCTTTCTAATTTATCATTAAAAATATGTATTTATACAGATATTTTGGTGTTTGCTGTTTTGGGTGGAGAAGTTTTTTGTTTGGGTTTTGTTAGGTTTCTTGTTTGTTTTTAAGCAAACAGAATTATCTTTTTGTAAGACATTTGGTACTGCAAGTTGGAAGCTCTGAGTTAGGTCTGCCTGATTTCACTTGTAGCAATTATTGATGAGACTTCACTGGCAGCATCACTGACCTCTGGTAGAGCACAGAGACCTTTGTTGTTTTTTTTTTTTTGAAAATACAGTGCCTCCTTGGGATCTCCCGCAATGGTTTGATGTTGTCCTGTCAGAAGTACATAATCCAAGATTTAAGACAATGATGGAAAAGTGTGTTGGGAATAGGAAGAAATGAGGTGTACCTGGCACATTTCTGCATTCCCCTGGCAAATCTTGTCCACCTTTCAATTTTTCTTGCCTTTGCTGACATATTGATTTGAGATTCAGAGGAAGAAAATGAAGACTAGGGCCAAATAAGCCTTAATAATGATTTAGGGCTGACCCTCTCCCCCCTAATCCTGATGGCAGTGGTAAACTCTACAGCTCTTTTTCTCTAATTATTTTTATTCACTTTGGAATGGATTAAAATTATTATTCTAATCACCAAATTGCTGATTTTTTTTGTAACATGTGTTGGTTTTTTTGGTTTTTTTTTTTTGTTTTTTGTTTTTTTTTAAGGTATCCAGTCCTATTTCTTGACTCAAATCTATTTCTGTGCTGTAATTATGCAAAGTTTTTTCTATTGTTAACAACCACAGAAGTGAGGGGGTAAAGCTGGACATGGAAGAAAAAGGAAACAGACCAGAAAATTATGATCCCTAAGGTGTACCAGAATCCCAGTTGCTTTTCAGAGTATTTTCACTGTTCTAAGAGGAGTTTTATCTGCTTCTAGCTTAATTTTCTTCTTGTACATTAGTTTACAGCTTTGATCCCATTTTCAGGCCTGCTTCATAAATAGATGGAACCTTCATCACTAGTTCTTAATCTTCCAGGGGATCCATAAATTTGAAACTTTACAGTGGAGAAACAGTTTTCCTTTAGCAATTTCAGGTTTGGTGAATATATGCTTGCTCTCCTAGTTCTTGCAGACAGCAATAATCTTCTGACTTCTGGGAGTTCATAGTTAGGAGCTAAGAACTACTTGTCATTCACCATCTGATGGTGTGGAGCAGTAAACAGTAAATCTGTGTGCATCTTCAATTCCAGGTGCCTATATTTATATATAATCTGGGCATATTTTCCCCGTATTTTCGCATATCTAAGCATTTGGAGTGCTCTGTGTGCTCATCTTCTTGAGAGAGTGGAAATCAATACAGGGACAGTAAAATGCTACAGGGCTGCTATTTTCAACATCAATTTTCCTGTGAATTTCATGCTTAAGATACTCATTAGCTGTGTAATCAGAGCTAAAAAATCTTGAAATACCATATTCTGAAAACTTTGAATTTTCTCTCTGTCCTCTGATAGCAGAGAGGATGTTGTGTTTGAAGGTAAGTGTTATAATTTCTCTTGCTTCTAAGAAGCCTTTCTGTTTTTCACAGTGTGCTGAGGATATCCAGGTAGGTGCTTCATGAATTTGTCTTCTGAATTACCCCTTACGTTAAGGAAATAATGCAGCCTGCAAAACTCATTGATTTTTGCATTCTTGAACAAAACCTGAGGTGGAGGCATTTTTCTTGGTAAAAGGTACCATTCTTGTCTTGCTATTAGGTTCCATGAGAAACATAAAATGTGTATCCCAACTTGAGTTCAGAAACATAACTTTTTAAAAATCATCTGAAATTGGTTTTTCAACATATAATAACTTCAGTGGGGTGTGTGTACAAATGAATATGTACATTTTACTTTTTCATAATACAAAATGTATCTCAAGCCTAGCTCTCAGCAAGATGCTAGGGAAATCTAAATTTTGGGTTTGTTTTGTTCTGTGGGTTCTCTAACAGAACAAAGGGCTTAGAGGTTTTGCCAGTCTTGGTCCATGGGGTAAACCTGATCCATGACTCTTGTTAAGTTGCTTATTTGTATTGTGCCTCCATTTTACTTCTAGCCAGGTAGGACCCTGTGCAAGAGTGGTGTGGAGAGCCCTGTAAGGTGTCAGAGGTACCCACCAGACATGTAGAGGACATGGTCAGGGTGAGGTGAGAGGGTCACTGTCTTTGTACTCCGTTGTCAAAGCAGCCTTTCTCTTGGCATCAGAAGATATCATTAGTTTTCACTTGTCCTTTATGTATCCAGTTTACATGGATAACAGGAAGGGTCTGGGGAGGGAGGCAGTTCAGTGTCCCATGCTGGGATACCTACTTGGGTTCAGCATCTGTTATTAGTCTTTAGTTCCTAAAGTAAGCAAAAGACTGAATTTGGGATGGCCTGTTTTAACTAAATCCAAATTCTCTCTCTGACTCCTTCAGTTAAACCCACAGCAGATTTAAGAATGCACCTTCAGTGGACATAAGGTTCCTCAATCCATAGCAGACCTCAGGTGCTTTTCAGAGTCTAATAATGTGTACAGATTCAGTAACAGGGCTTTTTTTCTTTAGCAGCTGCAGTGTGCAGGTGGTGAAGAGAGGTTTTTCTGACCTTGAGGTTGTTTGAAAAGTGTTGAAAAAAATTGGCTTGCATTTTTTCAACAATCTTTTTTTTTTTTTCCCTAGGATTATATTGTACAGGTTTTTATACCTATAGGACAGTCTCCTAAATGTCTGGAACATTACTATAATTTTTCTATTTTAAATTTGTTTGTGAATACAAGAAGTTTTAGTACTGAATTTTTTTTTTTTAAGATGACAATTGTGTAATTTGTCCTTGACATTTTCTTGTCTTTTTTTAGTAAGCAAAACTTTCTGGTTCTGATCTCTTCATTCCCCAAGCTTACTAATTAGATCTATGAATGTTTTATTTTATTTATGATCAAAAATATCATTCAAAACTAGATAATACTAATTATCAAAATGCCACTTAGAACCCTTATCTCCTGCAATAAAATGAAAAGAATAGTACATAAACCCCATGTAACAGTGTAATGAACTTTCTTGCATATCAAGTATATATTGAATTATCTTGAAATGATCATCAAGACGTATTGAACCAAGTGGTAGATATTGATTGAGTCAAGGCTGAGATTAATATTTACCTCAAGGGTCAATAAATTTTGATGTTGACTGAAATGTGAAGTCAATATATATATATTGTTAATACATTCTGAATGCATTCAGCAGACATATCTCGAAATCTGTTCTATAACCCTTGGAATCCCAAGAGACACCTTCCTTCCAGCTAATACTCAAAAAGAAAAACAAGAAGTGGAAGAAAATGACCCTGTTTTAATTAGTAAGTGAAATACACATGCACACAAACACATACTTCATATCTAATGGATCAGTGCAGGTGGAGCAAGAACTTTCTAGAGTGTAGGTGCAAACCTATACATCTCTGTAAAACCCTAAAGAATCACAAACCTCCCCTCTGTGCTTTGGTTTCAAGGATAAAGAGTTTATTTGCCTTTGCTTCATGTACCATAAATATAAATATAAGTGTAAAAAAAATAAAAATAAATCCAAGGATCCCCTGCCTTCCTTCCTGAATACTGTGGTGTATGTACTCGTGTCTCTGGGAAGTGAAGAATGAGACAGGTTTATACAAAGAACAGCTGCCTTTGAGAAACAGCCAAAAACAAATTGAGAGCCTGTTGGTAAAAAGCAAGGACAGGACCAACAAAGGACACTTGGTGGTTGGGGTTTATTCTAGACTGCTGCAGGGGTAACCTGTCCTGTAGGGGTCTGGGAAAGTGAAGTCTCTCTGACTCCAAGTGAAGAGCAGATTCAAGACTACCTAATAAAACTGAATAGCCACAAGACTATGTGGGGCTGATGGAGATGCATTCCAGGGTCCTGAGGAAACTGGCTGATGTTTTTGCCAAGTCACCCTCCATCATATTTGAAAAGTCATGGCCATTAGGCAAAGTCCCTGGTGACCAAAATAATGGAAACATCATTCCTATTTTTAAAAAGGGGAGAAAGGAAGACCTTGGGAACTACAGACTAGTGAGCCTTACCTCTGTGCCTGGGCAGATCATGAAATAGATACACAGAGAAGCAATGTTAAATTATGTGTAAGACAAGGAGGTGATCCAAGACAATCAGCACAGCTTCACTGAGAACAAATTGTGCCTCACCACTCTGATGGACTTCTATGATAGAGTGACTGCTACAGACAATAAGAGAAGACCCACTGATGCCACCTACCCAGACTTCTGCAAGGCCTTCAAAGTGGTCCCATATGAAGAGATGCGGACTATTTATTAGGTAAGCAGTTGGCTGAATGGATACAGCCAGATGCCTCTGGTCAATGTCTCTACATCCAGACATAGTCAAGTGATGTATAGTGTCTCTTGGTCTCAGTCTTGGGACAGCTGCTCCTTCAAATCTTTATCAGTGAGACCATGACAGCAGGTGCATAAAGCCGAACATGTGCCAGCACTGTGCACTTACAATCCAGGAAATTACCTCATCCTGGATTACATCAAAAGAGGCTTGACCAGCAGGTCCAGGGAGGTGACTTTGCCCTTCTACTCTTCCCTCATGGGACCCTGCCTGGAATACTGCATTCAGCTCTGGAGTCTTCAGTGCAAGAAAGATGTGGACCTGTTTGAGCAGGTCCAAAAGAGGGTCATGAAGATGCTCTGGGGGCTTGAGCATCTTTTCAGCTGAGACAGGCTGAGAGAACTGGGGTTGTTCAGCATGGAGAAAAGAAGGCTCTGGGGAGACCTTATAACAGCCTTCCAGCACCTAAGGGAGGTTCCATGAGATAGGGAGAGCAACTTTTTACACAGGCAAATAGTGATAGGACAAGAGGAGGAATGGTTTTAAATTAAAAGAGGAGAGTTATAGATTAGATGTTAGGAAGATGTTCTTTGCTCAGAAGATAATGAGGCACTGGAAGAGGTCACCCAGAGAAATTGTGGATGCCTCATCCTTGAAAGTGTTCAAGGCTGGGTTGGATGGGGCCTTGAGCAACCTGGTTTGCTAGAAGATTCCCTACCCATAGCAGTGGGGTTGGAACTAGATGATCTTTGAGGTCTCTTTCAACTCAAGCCATTCTAAGATTTTTATGTTTCTCTGTGTATTATTGGCAGTTGAACAAGCACTACAGCCATGAGCATTATGACAGAACTACTATGAATGTTATTCTTGCCAAACTTTGCTTCAGCCAGTCAAGACAGTTTTAGCCCTTTGGTTCATATAAATAACTAGGAAAAGGCATTAATGAGGCTGATTTGAATGACACTGAGACATACTCATGTGGAAACAGAAAAGAACTTTTTTTTCTCTCCCTCTCCATAAAATGAGTTGTCAAATCTGAGTTTTGCTGAATTTATTTGTGTGTGAGATCCTTTGTGTGCCATTTTTCCCTCCATGCATCTGTTTAGTTGTTATTAAACGAAAAAATAAATAAATCACCTTTCTCAAAGCATGTTCAATCTTCTGTCAGAAGTGGGCATCTGTCTTATGCGTGGTTTTGGAAAACTCCCAATTTGTTACACAGAACGCCTGGGATTTTTTTCCTGGACTCATGTTTTTGATCAACAAAAATGTTTTTGTTTTCCTTTGTAGTACAAAGGAAACAAAAAAATTTAGAGAACATTTCTTATGTGATGTTTAAGATACTGATGGAAAGAAATTGAGGTTAAGTCTTTGCTGACCAAACTGTCTAGTTGTTGCAAATCATTTGCTGTCTTTTTACCAATGGAGTGTGACAGTTGCAGTGTGCAGGCACGAGTGAGAATAAAAAGTCAGATTTGGCTTTGATTTATCTTGTTTCTAAGGTTAAGTCTCACATAAATGTTATTTAATGAACAGTTTGTATCCAATACAGTTTCATTTGAATGAGCGATGTAGCTACGTTACTGCAGCATTGCTGAACATTCCTGCTACTTTCCTCTTTCATTAAAATCATAAAATGTAGTCATAAACTGTTGCTAAGGATAAAAGTTGGCCCAGAATGAGATACTTATTCAGCATTTCAACAGTTATGCTGCACCTGAATGGCACTGTCTTCCTTGCAAAACCCAGAAAAGTAGTCAAAGGAAACCCTTGAATCTCGCTTGCACAGTGTTAGAAGTAACATGAGAAATGCAGTTCAAAGGCTCAGTGGGAGAAGACGACCAACCTGCTTCAGCACAGTAGAGAGCTAGAAAAAATTTCAGTAATCGTAGTCTTGTTAATATTTTAATTTGTTGCTGCAAGCCTTTTTGAAATAGATTGTAAAGGAACAGGAGCACCCAATTTTTAGATTTTTTAAAATAACTTTTTGTTTTATTTTCATTTGTTGTTATTTCCCTCTTCATGTATGCTCTCACATTAACTGTTAAAAGATACTCCATACTTTTTTAAGACTATTCTGAGCTATGCAGCCAAACCTTCTTTTATTAAAACATTAAAGTATTTCTTTATACACTTATCTGGAGATATCAGAATTAGAAAAGAAGTTGTTCCTTCCCCTTACTCTTACGCTTATGCAGTTGCTTTGCTGGAGATTCAAGTGTAGAACTGAAAATTTGTCCAGAGTGTTTGACTAGTAGGAATAAAGTTAAAACTATTTGAGTGATGTATATTAATGTCCTTTTCCTATGCTGATGTTGTTTGATTAACAGTTGCCGTTCCTAGGACGGTAAGTTTAGTAACCCAAGAACTTAATGGCACAAAGGTCAACATTTCACTTGCCAGAACATTTGCCGGTCCTTTTATGTCCATCCTACTTTGTCATCTTGGTATGTTATTCATTTTCCTTCTCCAAAGCATCCCTTTGTTGTTTTATGGAAGAACTGGCATTATTGCTGCTTACTACATCTAGAAACTATTTTTTTTCCTGCTCCCTCTCCTTACTTTTTGTTTATTTGCTTTTAAGTTTGTAATTCAATGGGAATATTATAGTTCAGCAATAACTTCCTGTTTCATATATCTTTTTTAAGGAAGCCTGTTAAGACCCTACTGCTCTAAGTTAGAATTGGTTAAAAAATAACTAGTAACTAGAGACACTGAACTTCACCTGTTATCCAGAGAGCATTCATTTGTTTGATCCTTAGTTCTGGGTTGATGGGCAATCTATTTAAGGTTTTTGTAGTTATAGGGAGTTTTTAGATTTAGAACACCCTGTCAGGTTGTCATGGTTTTAATTGGAGTCAGAGCTCATAGGAATGTAAAATAAAGCAATCTGTGAACTTAAAGGGAAGTGGTTTTTCTTTGTTCTTGTAAATAAAATCCTACAAGCATTGCTTTCAGAGTTCATTATTTGAAGGTGGAAAGTGGACCTGATCTATTCACATGCAATCTGTTCAAATACATGCCTTCTAGGACAAATAACTCCTCTTCCTTTCATGTAATCAACTATTTTTAAGGACTTCAGTCTCTTAAATTCTTGGTATTTGCCTGTTATTTGACTGATAGTGGCATAATTTAGTCAGCAGACACCTCTGTTCATTGTGCCCATTGTGAAGCCCAGATATGAATTCCAGCAGCCTTTGAACACTCATTATCAAGCTCTGAAGTCTAGATGACTTTGAAGAGTAATATGTTAGTTCAAGTTTGATTTCAACAAATGTATCTTTATTTAGACCCCAATCTGGTTGGGGTTTTTTTTGTTGGTGGTGGTGGTTTTTTGCTGTTGTTGTTATTGGGGTTTTGTTGTTGTTGTTGTTTTGGTTTCATTTTTTTCGTTCTATTTCTTTAAGTGGCCAAGCTGATGCTTCCCAGAGACTAACTTTGGTAATGTGTTTTTAGCTCAGATATAAAGGGAAAGTGAAAAGTTTGAATCTTGAAAGCAATTTTCTTCCTAATTCCCAGGTGATGAAACTGTTGGTATAAGTTGTGAAGAAGCTATCGTTTCCAGCCAAGCTTCTAGATCCACAGGACAATTATCCTAACTGACTGACTTCTCCAGGAGAGTAATTATACTAAGACATCCTTAGAATGATTAGAAGTCTTCTAAAGGCTTAACGACATAGTCCAGAAAACATTTTCCATCGGTGAAGTTGGCAGATTATTTTCTGGTTTCAATTGGTCCTTTCTTTTAAATCTAAACAATGATTTTGTAAAAAATTGAAATTACACAGAAATCACCTGTCAAATATTGTTTGTAATGCACTTTTCTTTCTGTAAGTGACAGAGTTTGGGAAGAAATTCTAGATAAAAAAAAAAAAAGCTTTTTTTGAAGGTCTTGAGGTGCTATGCCTGGCATGAGTTTGAAGGAAAATAATAAAATTGGATCATATGATAAAATAATAGAGGTAACATTCCATCTTCAAGACTAAGTTTTAGCAATCTGAATGCAACTTTTTTCTTACTATTTGCATTCAAATAATGAAGACTTACACTGAATTTATGTTACTTATTTTAGACTGTCTGGGCTGGTTTCAATCTTTGACAGATGCATTGTTGCTGTGGACTAGGTCTGTTTGTGTGAACAAGTGTATTTTGACTGATTGATTGAAGAGGAGGAGGAGGCAATGGCACATGTTTATCCATGCAAAATTATTCTGTGTCTGCACATGACACTGTGAATATGATCTACTAGTGCTCAGGTGTTGATAAACTATTTTTTCCTTCTAGTGAAAAAAAAGCACATAAGAAATTGCTTGCTTAAGACACATCTGTGTCATCTGTCATCATGAACAGGGAGATTTAATGAAAAAATAGTAAATAGCATTGGAGAGATTTTTTTAACAACTTCTTTTCTTGTTTTGGTATATCACTTTCCTAAACACCTTTGGTAATTACTGTTGCCTGTTATCCTAAAGAGTCTTACAATGCTCTTGTCAATCATCTGTGAGACTGATCATTTCATCAAGAAAAAGGAGCTCCTGCTTTAACAATAATTATTTTTTGCTATGTCAAGAATCTTTTCAGCATGCAATTCAATATTTTTGTCTACTATGTAGTGGTAGGTAGGATTTGCTGTAGCTGCCTCATGTGCCAGAGAAAGTGTTCTTTTTCCAAAGGTAGACTATAGAAAACTTCTATTTACACAAAGTATTAAGATATGCAGTCATTTTGGTATTTCATAAAATAATTTCCATTGGAGAAAATCCCCTGTTTAATGCATGGCTAGATTGTACCAGGTTTCCCAAGGCCTTTCCCAAATGAAGTTATGGAATATCCATCCTTGGAGATGTTCAGGCCTCTTTAGCAACCTGTTTAGATGTTCAGTATCCTTCATTACAATTCCTAGTATCCAGTTAACATTTCCTTGTTAGAATTTATATCTGCAGCTTATCACTGTGCATCTTTAAGAATTGTCTGACTTGATCTTCTTTATGTGCTATCATTAGATACTTTTGCACAGATGAGTTTCCTTAGCAGAAACTGAGAACTTTGAAATTATATCTAACATCTCAGAGCTGGGAGGGAAGATGGAGACTGAGAAAAAGCCCTAGACATGACAAGGCATTTCTTGAACTTCTGTAGCTCAGACAATCTGCAACTTTTTAAGTTTTTATAAGCTATAAGTTGATAAATGTAAATACAGACACACAGCATGTGTGCTTCTTGTTTCAAGACTGACACAGAGTATGTTATCTTGAGGTTAATTGTAAAGCTTTTGGGACATTGTGCGATGACGTTATTTTTCTTCACATAATAGCACTCTTTGCCCCTTTTTTTTTTTTTTCAGAGCTTTATAACAGATATTTTTGGAATCATGACACAGCAGGTGAGATAATTTGGTCCAGGGGTTCTCGTGGCCGTTGGACTGTTTGGTCTGAATGTCACAAAGTTCTGAAATAGGTCTATGTTCAGTTTCATGAAACATCAAAGTAAAACTTCACTTATAGATTATTAGTATCTATAAACACTTGGATCATGCATTTTAGGATTACCAAGTGTTATTATATGTTGGGTTTGTTATTAAAATGTTCTCTTAAAGTAAGATTTGCACTTGTTTGGAAGACAGGACATGAACTTGATGCACGGATTAACTGCCCCACAAAAGAGCTACAGCATTAAATCTGTTTCAAAGTTAAAGGATTGATGCTCCAAACTTTTTTATGTGTTTGAATTAATCAGTTGACATAATATGTTTTCTTCAAGACAAAATAAAACAACATTCTTCAATTTTTTAATCAAAAGAGTCATTATGTATTTAAGTTGGATGTTTTTAGGTGACTCTTTTCAGTACACTGGAGTAGCATAAAACATTCCACATTAAAAGTGAAGGGACTAAGAAAGGGACAACAATGCATTGCACCCATTCAGAGAGAAACAAGGTATGAGAAGAGGAATGAATATAATGAAGACACTTAAATTGTTTGTAATTGTATAAAGAGAAAGCTTTGGTTTGGGTGGTAAAGGACATACTCCACAACCAAGTAACATAAAGCTTCAAAGATTTTTGTTGTGTTTTATTTAATTTATGATATACTGCTTTTAAAATATTTGGCTTTTGTTGTTTGTTTTCTGTTGTTGCTGTTGTTGAGGGGGGGTGTGAGGTGGTGTTTTGATTTATTTTTTTATCTTGGTCTGAATTTCATGGTCACTGTACAATTCATAACTTCAGACTCCTAGATTTTAAAGGCATGTAACAATCTTTTTATTTCCACTTCAATCAACCCTAGCAGAAAGGAAAAGACAGCAGTTACCAAAGGCTGGTCCTCATCCTGCATCTGCTGCTACGGAAACACGACTCACACATGCCTGTTTGGAAGTGAAGTGCTTCCCAAGG
This sequence comes from Poliocrania exsul, assembly GCA_035041345.1. Classification (NCBI taxonomy): domain Eukaryota; kingdom Metazoa; phylum Chordata; class Aves; order Passeriformes; family Thamnophilidae; genus Poliocrania; species Poliocrania exsul. Next base: position 11,892,734 of record JAWWLZ010000001.1, read on the forward strand.
TGAGAGTATGAAACTCAATACAGCCTTCTAGAGAGCCATTGCTGCTAGTTCCCAAAGACAGGTATTAGTGTTGGGTCCAGAAGCACCAGAAAGTATTCCATGCCTTTGGGAGACATAGTGAAATTAAAGAACATCAACACTGTTTGTATAACAGAAGTAACTGTATAAACTACTAATGCAATGTACACCCTGAGGCAATATAGGCAGACTTGGAATAACTTGTAGGAGCAGCTTTTCATACCATTTAGAGGACAGAGGAGAGCCAAAAATAATCTCAATGACAGTGTGAGTCTGTCATTGATCTTTGAATGTATCAAATTGTCTCTGCTGCTCAAGCCTGTCTCTGAAATACGGTCACTGAAGACTTTTGAATATGTCATTCTGATTATTGCTTTCTGAGATATGCAGAATCTGCAGTCATGAGAAATACTGTGGTTTGTGCAATATGACAGTAGTTATAATAGATCTGTAGCAGGAAGAAGAAAAGTGAGCATGAAACAGCTACAGCGATGAGGGTGGTTTGAGAACGAAAATATTAGACTAGTGTTGAAATGCAAAATAAGGTGATCAATGAAGCAGTTGTGTTGTCAAAGCATGAGAAAGCTCCTGGGCTCAGTCTCAGCTGAGATGAGCTAGGAAGAACAACTTAGAGCGTGAGGCTATTTCTGCAAATCTTTAGGACTGTTTCTTTATTGCGCTGGCTGGATTCTATACTTTCAAATGTGATGATTCAGGATGGATAAGCACTATTTGCAAACAAAACTGAAGGGTAAAAACCAAAATATTTTGTGAGGTACATATCTGATAGTTAATCACATAAAGGTGTTTCTTTTCCTAATAACTTATTCTGATATAGGGAGTTCCACAGGATTAGCATGCAATGCACATGCAGAGAGAAACATCTACAGCACTGTGTTCCCAGCCTATTGCAGTGTTAAGATTTTTTTAAAAATAGTATTTTCTCTGATTCAGGACTATGAAAAGGAAAACTGTTTTAGATCGAGGGAGTTATTTTCACTTATATTTAAAAACTTAGCCTTTAAAGTGCAGATACTGAAATGAATTCAACAGCCCTTAAATCCATTGTGCTACTTGAGCATTTTCAGTATATTGTAGTGGCCAGAACCCTTTAATCTTCCATGTGCTGGTTTAAACTCCAAACCAAACCCAGGTTTAAGGATGGGTGAAAAGTGTTCCCAATGCATCATTGTAGCCATCTCTCAGAAAAAGTCATAATACAGTTTTTAAAAACTGCTGGTGTGACAAGTCCTGCTAATTAGAAGATTTTGCAAAGGAGAGAGTAGTGGTAAAATAAACTTACCTGTAAGAATTTCAGCTTGATTGTTTAATTCTGAAATCAGTCTAATGCCCAACACTGAACAGTAGGAGATAACCAACTGTAGGTGTGTGCTATTATATTTAATTAAGGGGGTTTTTTTCTTTCATCTTCATTCACTGCTGTATTCAAGATACGACACTTTACATTTTTACAAGATAAATTTTGGGTTATAACTCCAAAAGACCAAATTAACCTCAAATAGATAAAGCTGTTATGACAGCCTTCAGAAATTGCAAACTATGAAGCCCTGCATGTTCAGTATATCTTTTTGTTTCTGTTCAGATCTGAATTTATAGCAGTGAAGGTCCAAGTTTAGCAATTTTTCATGGCAAAAGGATTTTTTTCAAGGAAAAAATAGTGTGTAGCTCCAGTTGGTGTGATTTTTTTTTCCTCTGCATCATCCTGGTATCAGTGACTTTGAAATTTTCCAGCCATTTCATTGTTTCTTTTAATGCAGACTAGTTATACATTTCAGGTAAGCTGTGAGCTGCAGTTCCAATGTTGTTAACTAGACAGAGGGAGATGTAATTAACCAATTTATTTCACAAGACTTTTTGCAGCATTAGTGCTCGTATCTTAGTGTAAACAGATATACTAATCCATTTCTTTCTCATTTCTGTGATCTGCCTCAAGATCCTGAAAGGAAATTCATAGCATTTTTTTTTAATTCCCAAAACCTAAAAAAAACACCCCAGAAATACAATTGCACTGCTTTTGCAGTACTTTGAGCTTATAGTTCAAAAGAAAGAGTAAGAATTCTATTTGCCAAATATGTAAAAAAGGGCATGGTTTTCTTTAATTTTGTTATCTCACACTACTAAATATTTGCAATGTGATATAATAAGGGCACATGAAAATATATATATTTGCTATTCTAATTCAATGACACAAAATTCAAGATCTCCAAGGTAAGGTTAAGTAGGAGCTCATGTAGTCAGGGTTGAAATTCAGACACTGCAGATATAATCCATCTCCCTGACACATGCAGTGCCTCATTGTGAGACTGCCAGACACAGTCTGCTGAGATGGGAATGTCACAGAATACCAAAACAGGGTGAGACGCAGTTTTGTTCATCATTGCTTTTATCTACGAATATCCATCTAAGAGTCTACATGCATAGCTACTGCCAGACAGAGAAATATGAATGCAGCATGGAGATGCAGCAGCTAACATTCAGAGAAGAATATGGAGCATATGCTGGGAGCTCAGAATTACCTGAAGATAATTTGGGCAGTTAATCAGGTTAATTGCTTATCTCTAAGGTAATATTTTGGTGCAGACGCTGAGTCACCACCTCAGTTGTCTAGCAGAGATCAATGACAGGCGTGGTTGCCTGCATCTTCTAGTGGATTTTGAACCTAAGGGACAAAAGGGACCCTGAAGGCAAAGAAACTGCACTGTCATCACTGGGGAGACAGACAGGCTGAAAGAGCTGCAGTAGCAGAAACGAAAAAAGCTTTTTTGAAAATATCAAGTGCTATTCATCTTACAGTTGTTCTCACTTATTCCCATTCCATTATACATTTGAAATTTCCATTCTGGTGACAAAAGGGGAAAACCCTGAACTAATTTATAGAGAATTAAGGTTCTGAAATGAGAGATGAAAATGTGTGCCTGTCTTAGGCATATGTGTAAGTTTGGCATTATGCAAAAAAGCAAAGAAACTTGGCTCTATTGGCCACTACTACGGATTTTAGTGTTTCAAATGCCCATGCCAGGCAGTAAAATACTAAGTGTGAGTGCCTGGCCTGTAGTAGTTTCAACCTGGCATGAGCATAGGCAGTTCTTCTGTAAACTGTTGAGATCCCTGAATAATTATGGCTCTAATCCGAAAGGAGGAAAGCTTCCAGGGCCCTGAAAAAGTACACCCTTGCCACAGACTTGGCAGAAGCCAGGTTGACCATATGACCAACAGGGCTTGAGGGACATGGCTGTCTGGGTTTATGTCTGGACATATGGCAAGATTTGCATAGTGATTAAGTACTGTTGACTCTAGCTTTAAAAGTGTATTTTTATTTGAAATAGTGCATCCTGTTCTGAGTGTACTGAGCAACGTCTCTGTATAGGTATTTTTCTGCTCAGTTGTAAAAGACAGCCTTTAGATGAAAGCACCACCTGTAACATGAATCAGCAGTTCAGTGGTGCAGTTAAGGACCTTGGAGAAGTGGGATGGATGGAAGTAAAGGGCATGTATCAAAGTTGAAATATAACTGTTGTAGGGATACTAATAGTTCCCAGGCTTTTGACAAATTTTCATGAGGAACCCATAAGCAATTAAAGGTTTAGGAGAAGTTGCAGCAGGTGGATTATCTGTTGGGAAAAGGGAAGCAAACAGTTAAGTTAGACATTTTGACATCGGTTTAGCAACACATACACATATATCCCCCCCCAAACCTCAGTTCCTGTGATCAGTCATTTAATTCTCTTTGCATCATGATGGTTTTCATTGCCTCCTCTGAATCCCTTCCTTGAGCCCAGAATGATGTCCTGGTCTTTGCAAAGTGCTCTACACCACCACAGAGCAAACTCAGGACAGGAAAACTTCATATTTCAACTTTTTTCCATAATTTCTATTTTTTTTCTTTGATATGTTTTCTCTTTACACTGTCGTGCTCAAATCCTTTCCTTACTTGTTATAATGAAAACCATCAGGGCTGGAGGAAAACATCATCACCTCAGTTTTTAAGGCTTTATCACTTCTGAGGAAAATAATGATCATACCAGTAATGTAGAGTTGTGCAGTTGTTGGTCTTCATTCTTCCACCTGCACTAAGGCCCACGTTTTCAGGAGCCTCACTTCGCATCTCTTCAACATAAACATCTCTTACTGCACATTTCTCTAGGAACGTACTGGTTCTTTGAATTACTGGGCATAAAGATCTGACTTCTGCAGTCACTTAGAAATGGATTAGACCTCTCTGGTTTCATTGCCTTATAAAACAAATCTTGATATGTCATTCAGCTGTCATTTCATGTCCTTATATTTTGTGTAAGTCTGAGTGACTTTTAGGTGTGTAAAAATTAATATATTCCTGCATATCTTGGTTTTGCACTTTCATATGTAGTGAAAAATGCAGAAAAGGTCTATGTGGTATTTTAAGCAGCTGCTTGTGAAAAATACAGGTATCATAAATGAATTTTATCTGGCTTCTTTTTTTTTGTTTGGGGTTTGTTTTGCTTTTTTTGTTGTTGTTGTTGTTTGTTTTTTGTGTGGTTTTTTTTTAAAGCTATTATTTTAGGAAATCAAAGAGATATGTTTTAATCAGCATTTTATAGCATTATCACCAGCACAAATTTTTTCATTGGGTCTATGAAAGATTCTTTTTGTAATTTTGTCTGTTCAAGAGTGAGGACATGTGGCAAAAATAATATGCTTTTTTTTTTTTACATATTATATAGGAAAAAAAGAATTCTTTGTTTTGAAATCTTTCAGTAAAAAATCAGATGCATTTTCACAAATAAATGAAAAAGGGGCCCTATTCTGCCAGTTCTGTGTTTATCTTTTAATCTGTAATGCTCAAATAAGATCCCACTGCAGTTTTTCAAACTTATCACTGAATTTAGCTTCTAATTTTTTTCTTTCCTTTTTTTTTCCCTTTTACTAAAACTAGACTAAAAGCTTCTGGGTTTTTGTATTTATAAATAAGAATTAAATTGATAACAAAGTTGCTCCCTAAGGATTTAATTTCATATGCTTGATCTTCTTCATTAATAAAGGATATCATGTACAGGATATCTTCAGCTTTAGTTCTTTAACTATCCTGTCTACCCCAGTAACACTTTTGAGAGTAAATTTTTACTTATTGTCCTGTTTTGTTTCAACATCTTTAAAGAATAATCTTACTGTGGTAACAATATATCTTGGTTGTCTGGAAATAGAGAGTCACTTGCATATATACACAGACACATAAAATCACACATATGAACCCATAATGAAGTCCAGTTAACATAGATTTCAGTGTGATTTCTTCCTGTATTTGAACGTGCATTCTAGAAAGCTACTGAGATTAAAAATTCTTAATTTAAAATCAGGCAGCAAAGATATTGCCCAATTGATATCCTAAATAAGGGCAGAATCGGCAGATCCAGTGTTGATTCAAGAATTTGTGCAACCAGTTTGCCAATGATCTATGCTAATTTTTAGTTTATGCAGTCTAACGTGTTTTGAAAGTTTAAATAGTGCCATCAATTGTCAAAACTTTGTATTTCTGTTCTATGATCCACATGTCCTGCAAGAAACTCTCTTTAGGAGGTGCAGAGATTTCAAGTGGCTTTGACTTGTGGCATTATACTTCACATGGATTGCTTTTTAGTCACAGTTAAACCCAAATGGACATTGATAATTTCAAAAGGCTCCTTTGTGTTATGTTCTCTGATTTAAGAAAACCTCTGATGCATGAAGAAGAGATGGTTGGTCATTGGTTTGGAAAGGTAGGGTCTGTACAAGGTGTGTCAAGTGTTTCAGCCTTCTGACAAAACATGTTTGAAGCACCATTTTGTTGCTTGTTCAAGGCAATTACCCCAGTTCAGCTGACATAAAGATGTGGAAAATCCAAGAAATGGAAATTATTGCAGAGTGTGTTTTGCTCTAATTCTCACTGTTTAGGAAATGTTGGATGTATCTAATATATCCTTACGATATTTTTATCTATGCATTTTTGACTTTGTCATGTGCAGGTTGCCTGTTGAAAGAGCTTTTACAGAAAAAGAGAGAAGGAAAACAGCAGCAGTAAAACAATGAATACTGCTCTATAAACTATTTAAAGTACTCCTGTCTGCAAGCTATACCTGACAGAGAGAACTGGGAAGGCACAATAGAACCACATCTGTACCTTGCTTGACTAGAAGGTGATGCTGTTTCTTGTGGCATGAATATTGACATCTTTTACTGGTAGGATGTTATCTTCAGAAAGCCTAGACCAGGGTAATTGTGCCATTGTCGTGTTTGTGACCCTGGCACATTTCTCTCTCTGTCTGTCTGCTTTCTCCTGCTCCTGCCTTTCCTGTTGGCAGCATTGTCCCCTCAGCATGGGGACAATTCTTGCAAAGCATTTGGATAACGCCTCCTGGAAGAGTTTCTGGTTTTTCCACTGCTCTGATACTGCAAGGCAGGTAACATGAATGTGTAACTGTCTTTTGGGGTAGCTCCATATGTACATAAAAATACTCATAGGCTTGGCTCTTTTCTGTTCATTGTTTTTCTCCCGAATTCCTGTTGACAATTAATTGCTCCATGGAATTACACTAAATGGTATATTTAAAACTAATTTTAAAAGGGGGAAAATAGCTAGGGAGATTCCTTAATAAAAATAAAGTCTGGAAAACAGTAGAAAATTGAAGAGAAGCATCAGTCTACTAAATTATGCGAGACTGAAGCAGCTACTCTGTCACATGAGCTGCCTAGGCCTTCGACTTGAAGGAATTCTGCCATAATTATCCTGACTCATTACAAACCTCACCTGGCTTTAATTCAGTAATGTAACTCACTGAATAATTTGCCATTAAGATGTCTTGAGCATGTAAGCACAGCAGGGACTCATTTGGGGACATCTGACTTTTTTTTTCTTCTCCTTTCCTATGCTTTTCCCTCTTAAACTAAAGGGCAGTAAAGTTCCTGCCCAGGTGAGCGTAACTATCACATGAATGCTGAAAGAATGCAGCATGTTACTTAAAAAAAACCCAACAACAACAACAACAAAAAAAAACAACTGAGCAAGGCAATAATGATTTTCTACTTATTGTAAGGCTTTGTCTATTAAATTATTTGTTATGCTCTGAAGATTTACATGGGGTTTTCATCAAGACCTTAGAAACACTTACAGCAGTGTAACATGTCACTTTCACTCTCTGATCTGTCTCTGCATCCCTGACTGTTGCACATGGTTTCCATATGCAGTTGTCCACAGGACACTAATTCTGAGATTTTAGCCAATCTTTGAGAAACTGTGGCTACTCTCTAATGCTGTTTTTGGAATGTGGTAAAAAACTTTGAGGTGTTTTATACTGTAAAATCACTGTTATATTAAAGAAGATGCTAACCAGCTCTTAGTGAAACATCTTTATTTATTGTTGCTCTTTTCACCGCTTCTTAGCAGCTTATTCTGACTGCAGACCTGCATTTTGGGGGTGTTAAAAACAGGTTGCTTTGTTTTTCTTGAAGTGTACCTCAACACAAAGAGCTTTATTTATTGAAGAATCTGGGAGCAAACAAAATTGAAGTTTGAGTTGACTTCTTGGATTTAAACTCTTCTGTAGAGGACTTGGGATATAAATACTTGGAACAACAATTTATGAGAGAGATTTTAAAGGAAGTGTTACTCATACTAATGGATGTTGCTGTTGTTGTTTTAAGAAGTTTGAGGGGTTTTATTTGTTGGACTTATTAATTTTGTTGTGTGGGCTGAGTTTTTTGTTGTTTTTTATTGTTTGTTTTGGTTTGAATTTGTTTTCATTTTTTAACCCAGCTGAGGATAACTGTGTGTGGATGTCTAAGGAAACAAGTAATAACAATATAAAAATATATTATTTGCAATTGACAGTTTGAAACATGTTGTAAATCTCAAATTAGAAATAGCTGCATTGATCCTTCCAGCTAACACTAGCTGCCAAAGGTAGTTCTCAGAATTGTAATGCAGACAGGGCAACTGTCTTTATATTTGCATCTCTACTATTTCTGTTTTTGGCTCTTCAGTGCAAGTATCAGAGCAATTATGTTCCATTTTTCACAATAACATTAGAGGGCTTTAATTAGTTATTGATTTAAAAAAAAAAATCTAAAAGCTTTTTGAGTGTTGGGTCTATTTGTTTCATGCATTTGTGAACCTGATTCAAAGTTCACTGAATTCAGTGGAAAGAATTCACAGATCTTTGTTTCCTTCATTTTTTTGGTGTTTGGGGTTCTTTCCCCTACAGACTACATCATGAATGCAACAAGATTTTGCTGAAAGGAAATGGGATGATTCATGAAAAACTGTCAAAAATAAGAGAAATTGGATTTAGCCATAAGCAGAAATGTGCAATAGAAATCTGATGACACATTGCAGAACAAGTCTGAGAAGTTGTACATGAGCTGCAGGTATTTAACACCTCTCCAGCAAGATCCTAGAGATGGGCATCCTTTTATTGGGCTGGAGACACTTGACTGCTTAGGAAGGGTTTATTAATTCTCCAAGTACAAAACTAAAAGTAGCCAAATGAGAGAAGACCAAAGGTGATCAGCTTGCCAGAAGGTTTTGATTCCAAACATATGTCTGTAGAGTGGTGTGGACTTTATGGAGAGATTTGCACAGCTGAAAGATCAGCACCAGATCTGTTTCTGCTTCTTGTTCTTCCTCTCTGTTCCCCTTTTTCTTATGTTTGATGCTAAGAACTTGCCATTAAAATCTTTCCTGTTGCTGTAGACCTTGCACTAATTCACTGTGACATTAAAACTGGAGAATACTGAAATACTACTAATTAGGCCAAAGGAAAAGTAGTGAAGCTTTTTATAGTTACTATGGCAAATGACTGCTGCAGATAGAATCAGTCTTTAAGTTGCAAAGAATTTTTAGGGCATGTTATAACCTCTTTCTGCACTCTCTCCTAATGTAAAAATTACCATTTTCATATTCACACTTAACATGAAGGAGTTTGATTTAAATATAGGTGATAAATATGTGTATAAATGTATGTGTAAAAAGTATATATATATATATATATATGTAAAGTATCCTCAATTATTTCAAGTTATCCTCTAAGAGAATTCTGAAGTTGCCTGAAATAAGTTTAACATTGTTATTTTGTGTGCTTTTCTTCAAATATTTTCAATAATAATTTAACAAGAGGAGTGACAGTTTGAAGAACTATAGGAAAATATTAAAAAAATTAGCACTCACTTTTTCCTCAATCTCTATTTTCAAATCCAAATTATAATTTTTAAGGACTGCTCTGATGGTCATCTCTTGATCAGGAGTGCAGCTATGGGTTGAAATGAATTTGCATACAGGTTTTTAAACACTTGCACTGAAAGGTATGGCTATGTATATTTTGGTGGTTTATTCCTAAAATGTGCTAGATGCCAACATTTAATATATATTCCTGTTATTTTCCCAATTAAAATGCATAGCTTTTTTAAAAAAATCAATCATATTTTCCTTGTTCAAGTGACTAATTCTATTTCTTTGTGTCTCATGATCTCAGAGAACATGATCTGTTTTGACTGAAGAACAGGTAGGAAAAAATGCTGCTCTTTATCTCCAAATTTAACAGACCTTTGGCTGGTGCCTTCTGTGCTGTGTGACAGACATACCTTGGAAAGACTGAGGAGGCATCATGGGGATGATCATGATGAATTAATAAATATTTTCTGGTTCCTCTTCATTCAAGGTTGTCTATTAGAAGCCAGAGTGTGAAAGATGGTTCAGGGCTGTTCACAAAAAATGCTGACAATTAGGTAGAGACTGACACTGGAGAAAAAGTAGATAAGGTGGTTAAAAAGGCAACCTGTAAAAGTAGGCATTTGGCTTGAATATGCTTCATTCCATGTCCTAGTTAATGCTGGATTGTTGCAGAAAACCAGCAGGTCACACAGAAATAAGTCAATGATGAGTTACAATTTACTCCAAGCTCTATCAGCAAGAAGTAATATATAAAATGAAATAAGATTTAAAAGCAACTCTTTTAGGCATTTAGTTTGTTTTGCTTAGGGAAAGACAATAACCAGGAACTAAGGCACTGCAGCTTAGTCGCATAAGCTCATTTTGTGCAAGTGTACAGCTATAAAAGTGACAGTTGGGAAAGTTATTTGGAGAGGGAGAGAAACTGAAGCTGCTTAGGAAATAAATGTGTTCTTAGCAGGTAGAGACTATGCTTGTGACACCCCAGCTGTCAGTTATATCCAGGTGCAGAAACAGAAATACATTTAATGGATTAATTAAACAGTTCAGTAAACAGCACTAGTATTCTCTTATTTAATATTATAGGCACCAGCTAGATAGATCCAGTTCACAAATAGTCTTGAGAGGGTACCAACCATCTTGTTAATTCCCTTCTGACACTAGGGGATTTCTCAAGAGTTAAGCAGAGAAGGACACATACCCTGGGGTCTGGCAACATTCTCTAAAAGTCGGCTTGTGCTAATTCCTGTGTGTAATGGTACATGCCCTCAGACCATTCTTTTCTTTTCCTTTAATCAATCTTTCTTTCAGCATAGTACTTGAAAAAGTGTAGAAGTAATGACTTTTTCTTTTTTCTTTTGTTTCTATTTGTTTGGGGTTTTTATTCTCATCAGTGATTCTTTTCTTCATTTATTATTTGGATAATTAGCAAACAGTGGATGCAATAGACCAAAATGTCTATTAACTTCATTAATTGAATGACACACCACCAACATATAGAGTTTCTGCTCACTCTGTTGGGTATTTCTTTTGTTTCTGAATTATCTTTAAGGTTTTAGGACTAATAACATGGACAAATGCTTGCAATTATGGAGGAAGATCCCAAATTTTTTCCATAAGGATTTTTTTT
>JAWWLZ010000001.1:11903677-11913847 GCA_035041345.1 Poliocrania exsul
TTTTAGGACTAATAACATGGACAAATGCTTGCAATTATGGAGGAAGATCCCAAATTTTTTCCATAAGGATTTTTTTTTCCTGTCCCAATACATACTTTCTCTGAAGTTAATGAAAGTTACATACATGCATTGAAGGCAGAGTATATCCCTAAAGGATTTACTGGAAAATCTGACAATGCTAAAATAAACAAAGGATTGTAGCAACATGCTCTGGTGCAGCAAAGCAGTTCTCTTCCAGACGCTCTCTTGTCAGATGTCTGTAGGACATTGGCTCATTTAACACGTAACATTTCCATTGTGCTTGGCAGAAAATCCACACAACTGCCAAAATGTGATCAGATATTGAGGAAATCCAGGTCCCCTCCAGTATCTTGCCTTCACTGGTGGAGTCTGAGTCAGGGCAACCTCTTTGTGGATTTAAGAAGATTGAGCAGGGACTGTGGTTATGTATAAAATGTACATTCATGTAATTTTTCTTTTTGATTATTCATCATAGTGACTTTACTTTTCTCCAGAGACCAGTAATTGTATAGTAGTATATAAAATCTTAGGCAGGGGAGCAGAGATTGAACCTTCCTTGTCTTCATTCAGATGCACTTTGGTTGCTCAGTGTTCCCAAGGAGTTTCAGAATGATGTAGTGGAACTGGGCATTTACTCTGGGCATGCCATGACTTTCTGTACAGATGGCACACATGTGCTCTTTCACCAAGATTGCCTCTTTACCTTAATCCAGTCATTTCAGACTGAAAATCTGGGATTGATTTTTCATTTTCAAACCATTAAAGGTTGGGGTCTGAAACAGTAAAAAGTGAAGAAAGGAAAAGAAAAGAATGAAGAAAATAAGGTGGGGTTTTTTTTCATTTCCAAAGAGTTTATTCCTCTTCTTTATTTCCTTTCTGCCTGCAACACTAATGTATGATGATTACACTATTTAGTTGAAATAGAGTTTCTGTACCTACTCAAAGACACTGAATAACTCAGAGTTGTAGTTGGTATAGCCAAGATTTCTAGTTTGCTTTTTTGTTTGTTTGTTTCTTTGTTTAATCTGAGATTTACAGCAACACTCATGAAATCTTGTTGGCAGATTTTTAGCATTTACAGAAAAAATGAACTCTTTTCTGTTTCAGCAGCATTACTGGAACTTTGCTATAGAGCTGCTGCCACTAATATCCAGTTCACTAGACAGCAGGGGAAAAGCCAGTGTGTTCATAGAAATAGTGCTCCCTCAGAAAAGTAATAATCAGCCTAAAGTTGATGTCATGCTACAATCAGACTCTGACAATGTCTGCAAATATCTTGAAAGGAACTCATCTTCAAATGCTGTACATCAAAGCTCAACTGGAACAAACCCCAAGTATGCTGCATGTCAGCTGCAGAATTTTGTTGATGAGCACAGCATGTATAAGCAGAGGCCACTGCTATCATCACCAGCAGGAACAGCCAGATGGACTGGGCTGGTCGACTACTTGAAATCTTGCTGCATAACCACAAAAACTAAAAATGAAGCTTAAAAACCCATTATACATCTCCAGAGTCCAAGACTGTCTTTTTAAAGCTTCAAGGCCATTTTTAATCTGTGCCAGAGACTTTTTCAGACGTCTGTTCTGAGGAACTTCTGTCTGGTTTTCACCATTCATGAGTACAGAATTAGCCCTGTGGAGGGATAGGATGTAGAATGGTGGTTCAAGCAGAGGGATAGTCCATCAACCCTCCCAGCTCTGCCACAGAAATGCATGCTCTGCAACTGGAAAGTCATTTGCTGTCTGTGTGCACTTATTTTTCCAACTGTGATATGGGGGCAATATCTCATCCATAACTATAGCACAAGGCCATATTCATTAGTGTGTTTCCAGTATGTTTTAAGCTCTATGGGTTAAATAGCTAGCACCATGCAGGAAAGAAACCAGACAGCCAAAAGGATGAAGTATAGTTTGTTATACACCAGGCTAACCCCCTGAATGCTGTGTTTTTGAGGCAAAAACATTCACTTTTTTTCTGCTGTAATGTCCCTTATCTTTGAGAATTAAGAGGCTGTGGAAGGCTAAAGCAGTATTCTCCATGTGTTGGCACCTCTGAGGACTGGTGAAGGCAGCCTGCATTGGAAGGGCCATGTCATATGCATCACATCTGTTCACACTGAGGGGTCTAAACTGGCCTTCAGGATGGACCATACTGGAATTAAAACAGGTCATAACCAGAAAGGACCTCATCTGATGTTGTCTGCACCTGAGGTTAAAGAATCTCTCTCAGTGTTGTTGTGCAGAGCTCCAAAAGTCTGTGTTAGGTGTACTCTTACTTTCCTGATGTGGAGGATGATAGTGGCAGCCTGGTTGACATGTAAGGCAAGGAAGCCTATCTCTTAATCTGTGAAATCTAATCAATATTGCAGTTTGAGATGACAGGCTGTAGTGCTAAAATCTGACAATTTTAGGCAATTGGTTTATTAATGTTAAAGACAAAAAAAAAAAAGCCCAACAACTAGAATTTGATATGAGACTAGAATTTGACATTAGGTTTTATGTACTTTTTTTTTATTATTAGGGTTTTTCACTTGTCCTAGACTTGCCTTGCAATGTTTAAATATGGAAGGGATGCAATAACAACATTTTATTTTCAGAAAAACAAAAATCACCTAAGAATCACATAGAGAGAAGACTCTAATACAATTTTTGAGGGAGTTGTGAGGGAGTTGTGTATTGGTTTGGTTTGCTTTGGTTTTTTTGCCTCTGCAAACTAATTCTTAGGTTTTAGTCATATAATGAGCCCTGTGCGGCTACAGTTGATGTGCATTTCCCTTTGGGCACATTCACAGGTGGAAGATCTTCCTGGAGCTTACCAGGTTCACAACTGAATCCCCTTAAGCCTTGTTCTTGGAGTGCAATAGGATGAGAGAGTAAGTGCATTTATTACCACAATTATAGCTGTGCTTTCACACTCCGGCCATGCTTACAGTCTAAAAGGAGCAGAGGTTCCATCAAAGCCTCCCAGCCAGATAAACATGGGAAGTACCCTCAAAAAAGCAATGGGGAGGTCTAAAGCCACATGGCCACTCCCAGAGATTGCAACCAGTGCAGGATCCACTCTCATGTTCTGCTCTGCAAGTGAAAAACCTGCATTTAAAATTTTGCCTGGTATTTTCCTTTAGATAGAATAGCAAAGCCAATAGCACTCATATCCCAAAACTTCATTGTCAGATCCTGGAAAATATTCAACCATTGTAGTTCACACTAAGTTTTGGTAATCTTGGGGAGCGGGATGAACCTAAGTCCAAAATAATTGCCTGACATAATATTCCTCTTTACAATTTCCACCTTTTGCTGACTACATAAACCAGGATGAGACTTCAGCTCCACCTCTTTATGGTGAAGCATATCAAATTTGATTCTAAAATACTGGAAAACATAAATATCTGGAATAAAATTAATTTAAAGGAAAGAAGTGGTACCCTAGAAGAATTAAAGGGCATAGTTAAGATAAAGTAAATTTAAACAAGCTTTATTTATGTTTTTCTGTGATTTCTGGTAAATTTAGCAGCTTAAATGTTTATGTGTAAAAATACAGCATTTCTGAGATGCCAGTGAATATTGATCATGATTAATTTAATCTTTTTTCACTAATTTATCCCTGCTAGGACAGTGTCATAACAGAGACTTCAGCTTTTGTGTGTGCTATAAATCTCTTCTGGCTCAGGAGAGCAGGTTAAATATCTTTGTTTTACCTATGTTTTCTTCCTGAAGCCTGAAGGAGTACTTAGTTATAACTATGCAGGGAAAATCTGTTCCAGTACACACATATCTTCTGTGCATTAGATCTCTAATAGAAAATGATTGCAAACTGACACCCACTGACCTCCAGCAGATAATTATCTGATAAAATTGATACTTCACTTCAAAATGCCTAAAAATTTCCAATGTCAGATTGATGTTTATTCCTAAAAGCATCCTGGAGTACTTCCCCTTGCTCTTAGATCAGTCCATTGTCAAATTCCTTAAAGGCCACATCATTTATAAATTATATGAACTGCAGATGTATAATTCATGTGGAGCATAAAATCAGGTTTAAAACATTTGTATTAAAAAGGTAAGGTGATCCTATATTAAATCATCTTTATGGGCTAATTTTAAAGTACAGAATCCTTCTGAGTGAAGTTTAGCACTTCTTGCTTTTTATTTTTTAGAATTTATTAAAAAGAAAAGTAACTGTGACAATGATGTTTGCAGACAAGTGTCCTTTTTCTAAAATCCTTGTGTTGATGTGTCATATTATATTCCATTTACTACCCCTACACTTTCTGCAGATTGCTTTCAGCCATATTTTTACTAAATGTTTTTGGAATTGCAAACTGCAGATTTCACCATTAATGTTTTGACATTGCAAGCTCAAGGTTAATGGAATTTCTTGGTGGATAAAGAAGAAAAATAACTACATTTTAAGTTAAATCATCTTGTGAATATAGCCAAATTGCAGGAATCCTAGAAACCATTGCCATTATAAAATATATGGAGGATGTGGGTGAAGAGATTTAAAATTCTGGATGTATTTTGCTATTTTTAACTTCTTATTAAGACCTACAGAACTCCTAGAAGTTTGCATTTCTTGTGCTACTGTGTAAATCCAACTTTCTGGTTATCATGTCTTCTTAAATATCTTTTAATATATTCTGAGAAGTGTAATAATTCTGTATGATAAGGTTATATTTTTAAAATCTTAGCCTTGATCTCATTATGCAACTTTTAGAAATAGAAATTAAAAATTGACGTATAGTTTTTGGTTCAAATGAACTTAAAATTTTCTCTTGGAATCTTCACCACTGTCTAAGTACATAAATGGCCTTAATCATTTACCAGCCACATCTTTAATTATACCTTTAAAGATCTGCAATCATTTACTAATATGATATTGAGCAGTGTTTTCACAGTATTCTCCCTGAGATTTGTTTTCTTTGAAGTGTTAGATAGTGTTATACTAGTTATCGTTTAATGATGAAGAAAAATGGCAACAGTAACTATTTGCATGTAATACATGATAGACTTTTCTTTCCATTCTTCCTTAGTGATGCCAACTGTCGTGAAGTTTGTTTTTATAGTTCATGGGTACTACAAGTTAATGATCTTAAGTGAAAACAGTCAAGCCTTTGGTTGCTTCAAAAACATACCTGATAAACTTCCTATGCAATTATCTTTTTCCTCTCTAGTTACACACTTGCTCTCACTACACAGAACTGGGTACAGAATTCCACATTGCTGGCACGCAGCTTTCAAAGAAAGAGAAAAGCCACTACAACTCCAAAACTGATGGTACAATGCCTATAGTGCAGGAAGAATTTTGGCCTTAAAGAACCAAAACTGACTCCTTGTTCTTTTCCCCTTACTCTGCTGTGTTTTAAATCTAGCTTTCTTGTTCCCAGAACAACCATGCAGCTTATTATCATATTCTGCTTTCCCACACCAAATCTAACATGCTTTGTCTTGCTTTTCTCCTCTGGACAGTTTTCAGTTCCAGTGGGATATGGAATTTCCTTTCTTACCCCAGGAGCAGCTCCTGTTTCTGGCCTTTCTAATAAGTCACTTCAAAATGGTACCTCTCCCACCTATTGCATGATGGACTGGAGACCCACACACGACATTCATGTTGCTATGGTGTTGTGTTGGCACTGTGTAGCTTCTTTCACCTCCTGTGGAGATTCAAGTCTCAAACCTCAATCTCCAATGCTCATGGCACTGAGTTAGTCTCTGATATGTCCTATCAGCTGTGGCCTTAAAGAAGGCACATAGAACTAGACAGGAAAACCCTGGTTTTTGGTGAATCCTGTCTGCAGCTGATCATGAAGGTGGAATCTGTGTGGGTCCATCGGACATAGAGCCAAAGGTGATGAACATTTCCTGTGAGCAGAGGTGCTGGAGACTTGGTGGGTGAATTGTGAAAATGGAGAATTGATTGATGTTGGTGCATGGACCAACAGTGTCCATGAAGGTGACATGTAGGCAACCTGTGGGGCAGATTAGGGAGCTGAGAGGGGCCTCAGTTCAGGAGGGCTCCAACAGGGCTGTTGGAGACAGAGAGAGGTGAGTAAATCTTCAGACAAACAGTGGTGAGGGGTAAACTTTGAAAGCCAATATAAGCCATGTTTTAACCAGCCATCAAGGTGGAGGTTATGAAACCTGGGGACAAGGAAACTTCCTGGTTGGAAGGAGGTGGTGTGGGAAGGTGTACCTCCGCTTGCTCAGAATTTCAGCTGTTGCCAGTGCACACTCCAAGGAAATCAGTTTGGGAAGAACCTTTATAAAGCATCAGTCCCTGGCAGAGAGAGTTGGAGTTGACTCTGTACTTTCCTTTCCAGTGGAGAATCAGGATGACTCTTCCAGGCATGCTGTGCTAATGTTTTAGTGCTGTCACATAAGTCCCCTTTCAAATATCTGCTGAAATATGTCCTTCATGCTGTTTGTGCTCAAAACTTCTCTGATGCAATGTTGTAAGAACTCCACAGAAATCAGGTTTTATGTTCACCTCTGTTTGAAAATGGTCCTCTCCTTGCTTTCCATTGAAGCCACCTGTTGCCTTTTATCACATAAGCAGTGGCTATGGGCACTGTTTTGCCATTAGGATGCTTTGCAGAAATGCTTCCTGGGTGACAACAGTAACAATACTTATTTTCAGGCTGAATATTTAGTATTTTGACAATTTCTCTTTCTTTGCTTAAGTGTTGCTGCTGCATTTCATAATTTGAAGATTCAACAATACAATTGCCATAATCCAGCTTTCATAGGTGTGGCTTTTCTACTATTCCTCTTAAGAAAACTCTTGCTTACTTATCTATGGTTATTCCTAGCTCAAGATGGGAAGTCAAAAGATTTGAAGATATTTTGTTCAGGTTCACACATCAAATTCCTTACCTGTCTCAGTAATCAGCATCAATAAAATGAATATTTATTGAAACCATAAAACTGAAATATATCAGCAAATAAAAAATGGGATATATCACTGCATATGTTTATTAAAACACAATCACACCAGATAACCTGATATTTTCATTAAATTAGGATTTTAAGTACCTAATTTTGTAGGCAAGGAAAATATTAAGTTTTAGTCTATGTGGACCTTTGTAATGAATTTGAAATAGCACAACACAGAAAATTAGTCACATTTAAGAACACGAGGATAAGTAGCAGAAATCTGAGATCAGTAGCGAACTGGAAAAAGGTTTGGTCTTGGAGCTGAAGAAGCTTACAGATGAAATTCCCTTATGATTGCTCCTGAGGTTTTTCTTAATTACTGTTTCATTAATATTTTTCACATAAGGAGCATCCTAGTGGCAACTGTTCATGATGTTAAGTGTTGTTGGCAATATATAGGAGAGCAAAGGTTTCACACTGAAAGAACTGGATAATCCCGAGGCATGGTGATACATGGGAAGAGTGGAGTTTATTATTGCAACATGAAGGTTGTGTTTTGGGGGCCAAAAAAAAAATAATTCCTGTCATCAGGTAGGAGTTAACCATTTGGAAGTAATGAAAAATATGTGTGTATTAATCTTGGAGGTGATCACATGCTGCCCTGTCAGTACAACTACAAAAAAGGCAAATAGGACTCCAAGTCAAAGTGAAGGGCTTGCTGTTGCTCCTGGAAAAATGTAACACCACTTTTCAAAGACCTATCAGATCTAACTTGAAGTAGCACTGAATTACTATAAAACAGTTGGAATTTTATCTCTCTAAATGACAGAGAAGACACAAGTACAGGCAGTCTTTTAATTTTGTGTAATTTTGGCAAACAAACAAACAAACAAACAAACAAAAGTAGTGAATGCAATGTACAAGAAGCAAAACTGGAATCTGCAATGCTTGTAAAAGGCACAGGGTCAGCTGAACAGGTTTCCATGGAATTGCCCTATTGGGACAGATATGAAGGAGTACACACTGAGGCTTCATTCACCTCCATGGTGCTGTTACCAATGCTCTCAGAGAACAGGAATGCTCTGCTTCAATCTGCTGAGTCCAGATCTTGCCACAGGGGTTTATGAACCTCTTAGTAAACTGTTACCTCATGCTTGCAGAACTAGACTATCTTTTTAATGATGGGTTTAATTACAGAGGTGTTATAATCCTATTTTCTATGTAAAACCAGTAAATACAGACTTATTTTTTGGTGCTTCCTCAAAGATGTTCTCTGTTTCTGGGTTTATACAGGTGACTAGAGAGACTGTAGGAATGTGAAAATAATTTAATTTTGTAGGCCATTCTTCTACTTTTATTCTGATCTGTACTGCAAAGATTATGACTAGTGCTGATTTTTGTAGTAGTTTTCTACTGGGAAAAGCAAACAGGTGGCCCAGGAGACAATGTTGTACTAGAGACTGATTCAACACCACAATTTCTATTCTTTTAGACAGCAAATCTTTTTTGCTGTAATTCACTGTGATCATACAACTTTCATGTGGTTTAAACAAAACCATTGGTCTTCACAGGCATTATTTACCATTTATCTATTCAAATATCTCATAACCATGTCTATGTTCCCCTAATGTGTTTATTAAAAAACCCCAAGAATAAATACAAGTGTTTTTCCAGTTCTAATAAAGTTAATATCAATGATATTATCTACATAAATGAAGTTTAGTTAATACTTTCTTAAATGATACTTTTTACACTGTGGAAGATGTTACATCATGAGCAGCCTCAGGTGTCTTACCCCTTAGTGATGAAGTTGAGGAGTGTCAGCAGCGTGCAAACCACAAGGGGAAAATGAGCAGCTGGTGTATAATCACCTCTTGCAGGCATTTCTGTGAAACAATTTCACTGTCACTTCACAAGGGGGTCAGTGGCCATTCCACTCTTTTGAGTTCGCAAGGGTGATGTAAACTTAAAGGGGAAAAGCTGAAGAAAAATAGTGTATTCCCCCCACTACCAAATGGTAAGAGAGAAATTATCAGTTTCTCTAGAACCAGCCTTAGTTAAATAGTAATTCAGACAGAAATTTTGGCTATTACCCTGGAGTGAGCAGAGAGGCCTTACCAGTGCTGCGAAGAATAAATTACAGAGAGTAATAACAAGATTAATATTATATTACCGTAATAAAAAGTGCATTCTAAAGACCAGCAACATTTAAGTTTGCATCACCACCAAGAGAACTGTGTCAAATTGGCCTCGATGGAATTTTCCTCCAAAGGGAACTATAACAGGAAATACTCCATGGGCATGAAAAAGACCACACTGGATGATGTAAATAAAGCTATTTTCTTTAAGTATCCATGACTTGAACAAGCATGTGTTTTCAGGAGACAAACTAGCAGATGGGCAAAGTAACAATTATTTTCAATGCAGGTTTGAATCTGCTTATGGTTTATGTTTCTTGGATTAGCTTTAAATGAGCAAAGACTGTATCTTTATTGTCATAATTATTATCCTTTGTCATAATTCTACACTTCCTCCTCTGTATCTAAAAAGACCTAAGCATAGGAAGGGAAGAGACTTTTTCCCTATCTCTATATGGAGAGAAAAATCTGCCAAATTCTCTTCAGAGTAGCTTAAATGAAAGGAATTTTGAGGGAGAGGGAACAAGTAAGAACATTAACACAAAAATAACCTTCTTTGCAGCAACACCTATAATAAGGAAAAAAGAAAATGTGCAGATAAAATGCTTTGATAGTGCACGACCTGGACTAAAACAAAACTGACATAATCTTTACCAAGAAGAGTTCATTCTGCGGTTGCTGTGCAGTACAAAGAAAGGTTTACAATGATAAACATACCCTATGTTTTCAAAGAATTGCTTAAATTAAATTCCTTTTTATCTCTTCACTTCTCACCTCTTATTCATGAACCTTTCTTCCATATGTATGTTAGCAGAGGCATTTGTATCTTTTTTCCCCAATAAGGTTTGATTTCAGTGCAGAAGATATCCCCTGGATGGATTCAGCATTCATAGGCTTAATATTTCCCCAGCACTACAGGCTGGGCACAGAATGGCTGGAGAGCAGCCAGGCAGAAAAGGACCTGGGGCTACTAACTGACAGGAAGCTCAGCATGAGCCAACAGTGTGCCCAGGTGGCCAAGAAGGCCAAGGGGTCCTGGCCTATATCAAAATAGCATGGCCAGCAGGACCAGGGAAGTGATCCTTCCCCTGTACTCTGTGTTGGTGAGGCCACACCTTGAGTGTTGTGTTCAGTTCTG
>JAWWLZ010000001.1:11921963-11936485 GCA_035041345.1 Poliocrania exsul
GTAAGAGAGGACTGTTTGCAGCTATTTCTGATCTCTCTGGACAAGAGCAAATGGGAGAATAAAAAGGGAACTAAAAAGGCAACCTGGATGGAATTCTTGTATTTATGCTTTACTGATACTGTAGACTTTTAAACTCTGTGTACAAGAACAAAAGATGTGTCAGTGTTGAAAGGAAATTACAGTAAACACATCAGTGCAGCTGTGTTTTCAATAAGCTAACATTTATAGTTGTTTTATTCTATGTTACATAGTAATACAGGTTTTAAGATAAAGGAAACCTTACCAAGAACCAGAACTATTAAAAAACAGGTTAAGGAGAAATAATTGCTTGTAAGAGATCCATGTGGTTGGGATTTGCCATAAAAAAACTTTAAAAAAACCCTAGAAATGGATTATAAGAAAATATTGCAGTTTTATTAGTCTGTTTTGTCAGAGGCCTACTGAAGCTGAGGAGTCCTTAACAGTGAGTATCTACCCCAGAAGAAAAAAAAAATCTGAATTTTAATTCAAGATCTTAGGAAAACAATTAAAATTGAGACTAATGACAAGTTTTATTTGTCTGAGATAGTATCAGGGAACTTAAAAGGAGATAATAAAAATTTAAGTCCTCTTTTATAAAAAATAAAACAAATCAAACTTTCAGTAGAAAAACAGATTTGTAGAGCTGAAAAGGCATGAGGAAAAAGGGATGGGAAATAGTAAGATAAATAATGTCTCAAAAGGAGAATAAAAAGGTAAATAAAGGGTCCAATGGAAGCATAGTGTACTGTGTAAGGGGTTTTTCAGCAGCAAAGAGTTAACATGGCAGATGAAAGCCATGGTCATGTCATGCAGGACAATTAACTGCCTTTGGCTAGAGGAGGAAGCCTTTAATGCCAATTGTACACTGACCTGGGAAGCATAATAATTTCTATATAATCAGATAGTCTTTTGAGAAAAAGTCCTTTGAGGTTTGTTTTTTTTTTAATTTTTAATTCTTTTTCGTGTCTAGAATTATAAATACAAAATATCCTTAAAAAGGTATTATTAGCTCTGCTTCTGAATAATAAAAGTGAGAGTGAGCATAGAGTTTTCAACTGCTTGAACAAGCTCCTTTTCTGCTCAGAATAACTGACCTTTTTTTCCTAAAGTTGGCTCCTTACCATTGCTTTAAATACCCTTTTCTGCAATGATTTTTTTAAATCCTCAAAGTTCTGTTTCAATCCTGAATGAACATCAAGATAGCATGATTTACTTGTTCTCTGCTTGTACTCATCATTCCTTTGCTTACCTTAGTTTCAGTGCAAGAGAAAGTACATAGACATTTAATTTCTCAATGTTGTATGTCAATATTAAGACAACATATTTAAATTCAGTTCTCAGCTATTCGAAAGGTGATTCTAATGCTTCAGTTTTAAGTTCTGTACATAATATTAATTTTTACAACATTTATTTATGAGCAAATCATTGATAAGTATATAGCCTACAAATGGAGAAATCTAAATCAGTCAATCAGGAATTTTGGCCCCTTTTGGCTTCAATTATTCAAGCATATTATTTTTATTTGGCTGGAGTTGTGGTACAGGTTTAACTTTAACATGAATGTTAACTACAGTTTAAGAAGCACATCCATATTATAGTGTCTTGCATCTACACTCTAGTCCCAGTATTGTTTGTTTGATGAACATTAATAATCACACAAGCATATTGTGCTTAACAACTGTACTTGTCACAATTAAAATGTATGATACATAGCTGTACTTTATGGAAATCTAATTAATGCAGGACAAGCAGAAATGAAAATAATGTATTTTTTATTGTCAGTCAGATGAAGATTCTCCCAAGGAAAGTAATCAAAATCCTATTTCAAATTCCCTAATCACCCAGAAGATATTTTTCAGTCCTTCGCAATCTTCAGGTTTCTGGCTTTGTTTGCCCTGGGGAGTGGTGAAGGAGTGAAGTCAGAGAAAGGTAGAGAAAGGGACACTGTCTTGTTAACTGAAGACAATTCAGTGGAATTATGTGAGTGGAATATAATATTCTGTGAATATAACCTGCATATGTGAAAAATGGATAATGAATAGTGAGTTCTTGGGGGCATCATCAGTGTCAGGTAAAGCATTTCTAGAGAGAGATGCCTTTGACCCTGATGTAAAATATATAAAGGAAATTAGTTTCCTTTTTGTTGCTTATATCTTTATATAACCTTGTAAATCTCTGGCTCTGGATGTGCTGCATTTGCTTTTATGTCATGACAGGAGGTGCAAGTGATTTCAAATTAACTGGTCAATGCTAGTGCATTAATGCATGACAAATAACCACACACTTCCTGGATTCTATAGACTTTAGAGCAGGGCTCCATGCTATGAGATAATCAGACCTGCAACTCTTTAGGCTGTACTAGCTAAAAATCTGGCAACTCAAAATATTCTTTCCTTATGGATGGGCTCCATAGCAAAAGCAGACCAAAACCCCCAAACCCCAACAACCAAAAATACCACAAACCCCCAAAAAGTTAAAAAGTTAAGCAAACATTTAAAAAATATTCACATCAAGTTTACAGTCTGGGCCAGAGCTCAAAGCCATTATAGTTTACTCTTTCATGCAGACCTTAAACTTTTAGGCTTGCTTTGGTCTGGGGTTTTTTATGTATTTTAGAGAGTGGAGATCCTGTGCATTTGTGTACTTGTCTGAAAGTACTGCCTGATTAACAACTCTATTGTATAGACTTTCTGGGTCTGTATGTTTTAATGGGATACACATGAAACAGAAATGTACAGACTAGTAATTTTTGAGGAGCAGTAACAAATATAGAGATGAGATAGAAGCAGGAAGTTGTTACAGCACAGCTTTTTGCCTCAGAGAAATGTGTTGTAGGTGTCACCTCTGCTTTGCACAGGAGCTTTGGGGTTGTTGATTTAGGGCTATGAGGTATGGGAGCTTCTAAAGAAAATGGAGACAAGATGAAGGGTCACCCTGATGTGTCAAGGTTCTTGGTGAATCCCACCATACCTGCCACCTGTGGCTCATCCCATGCCCTGGGCTGCCTTTCCTGCATGGAGCTGGCCTTCATGAGGTGTCTTCAGGTGTTCCCTCTCAGCCTGGGCACAGGAGACTCCTGCTACTGGTAGTGCAGCATAAGCCTAGGGCTTTCTGGACACATGCTCATAAGCAGGCCCACCACTGTAAACCAGCTCTCTTGCCTGTTAGCACAGCCAGAGGGATGAATATTTGCTGTTTGGAATGCAATGTTGGTACTCATAAAATGGAAGCTGTCCCCTCAAACAACAGTGTTGGTGAATACAAACAAACCTATTGCTGAACTGCAAAACAGAGCTCTGAAGCCCATGGGCTAAATTTTGAGCGTACGGGAAGGTGGATGAGCCAGACCAAGGTCTACTCAGCATTCATAAACACTCTATACTAATGCACACAGACAAAAGGGTGTTAACATGATGAGAAAAAAATGATGATGTAGCCAACATCACATTCAATTGCTTTCTTTTCCTGTAGCTGCTAAAGGACCTATCTTGTTTTAAGTGTTTGCTTTGTCCTCACAGCTATAAAAAATGAAACATTTCAGGCAAAACAGGACTAATAAACCAGACACCTAGTCTTGCCAGTCTCTTCATTCCAATTCCTGTGTTGAAACTGCAGCAAAGCTCTGAGAAAAATACACAAAGATGCATCTAAGGAACATTTAGACTTAACTAAATGACCACTCTTTTAAATACTCTCTGTCATCCTGGGGACTGATTCTCTCCGAAGAGCAGCTCCACTCGAGATGATAGCATAGATTACATGATTGTAAAATCGGTGTAAATACGATCAGAAGCAGATCCATTAACTCTAATTAGGGAATGTGGTGTGATCTTATTTCACTGCACTGTATACTGGCTGTATGGCTCTTTATTTCAAGTGACAGACGTTTGTTTTCCAGCACTTAATTTGCACATAAAATTAATGGTAAGGCATTCAAGGATTGATATTGCTAATATGCAGCATTAACATAACTCACTCTGGCCCCAGCTTCTGCTCAGAAAAGGATTCCAAAAAGAGAGAAAACAGCTCAGACTCAGTGGAAAAAAGGCATTTTCTGTCTTCTATAGTGAGCCATTTCATCCCAATGAGTGTTGAAAATAGATATTATTATTTACTTTTCATGGTAGTGGAAACAATTTTCAATGGATTGCACATTTCTGTCAGGATATAACATTTGCTCTTCCTAGAAGCAGGAAAATTCTGTAGACAGATTTTTGCCTGTCTAAACCTCCAACCAGCTGACTAACTCCCAAGGTTTAATAGCTGGTAGACATCTGTAGGCAAAAGCAAGAGAAACGAGTTCATCAAGGAACTATATCATGCTTCCAACATGTGGCAACATGAGTGCCTCTTCACCATCTGTTATTTGTGTGAGGATTTTATTATGTAAATGACGGTACACACTGCGCTCTAAACAAAGGAAAATGATTCCTCTTACATTATGTTGTGACTGCCAGGCTTCTGTGTCAGCCCCGAAACAAATAAGGAAAACAGAAGAGGCATGGCAGACAGACTATCTTGGGTTCTTCTACTTGTCCTCTCAAAAGGGAGCAAATATCATGAGGAACAGTTTGTCTCTTGTATGTGTTGTGGCCCATAAAGACAGGTAGTTAATGAAACAGCAAACATTAGATGGATGAAACTAAACTGAGGTGAGGTTTGAAGACTTAAAATAGATTGAAGAGACAATCCTGCAAAACTTCGGAGAGTTGTAAACTCTTTGTTTTCATTGAGAGCCAAAACCAAAAACCTGGGCCCCTAATTCATC
The DNA here is from genome assembly GCA_035041345.1 of Poliocrania exsul. NCBI lineage: Eukaryota > Metazoa > Chordata > Aves > Passeriformes > Thamnophilidae > Poliocrania > Poliocrania exsul. The sequence goes on from JAWWLZ010000001.1 coordinate 11,926,753, forward strand.
TGCAACAGACAAAAAGAGTTGTGGGATAAGGTTGGAAGTACATATTCTTCCCTACTTGGTTTAAAATTTTCCATTAAATTACCAATTTAAATTGAAATGTAATTATCTTAACTGGCATATTTTTGGCAGCTGTGATGAAAAAAATAGGAAAAAAGTCCCTGCGTTACACTGGATCAAGTGAAAACCCATAGGAGTTCTAACACTGGCCCTTAATCAAAGTCTGCAAAGACACAAAGGCTTTGAGCTAATCTATGCCAAGTCATGTTGGACAGTATGGCACTGCCTAGAGCATCCTTCTGGTGGCATTTAAAGCACCTGGTGCCCTAGGAAAAGAAATTGTATCCAAAGTTGTAAATTCTCTGTTTTCCTTATACCCAGCTACCAACCAAAAGGGGTTGCTCTGATAGTAGCACATTATTTCACAGGAAAGAAACACACCACTATTTTTATTTCATTAATTTATTTAATGTGTGACACTCAAGTAGTTATCTGCACTCACACCCTTACAGTGTGTTTCATATGGCTTAATATAATTAAAATATTGCTGTGTTTATTAGCTTAACTCAAATCTTAATTTGATAATTGGAAAAGATATGCATTAGAGATTAATTTTTATTCCAAATATACTTAAACAGAAGTAACTGAAGTCAGTGCCAGAATTAACCAAATTGATGATTTAAGGGTGCTTGGTTACTTCCTGCACTGTCTTTGTGTGATTTCTTACACTTGTATTTGTCAGCTTTTCCTGACTTAATTATGATTAAGTGTTGAACTTTACAGATGGCCAACTGCTGGTACTTCTGTATTGATCAGTTGTTTTTATTAATGTGTTAAATTTCATGCTTGCAACAGGATCATATTTTGTGATAGAACAGCTAATAGCTGAAGAAGTCTGCCATGAAAGTATCAAGTAGCCCAGCTCCAGTAGGTATTCCTTTTCTTTCAATTTAACTTTTTTGTTTGTTTGTTTACTTATTCATTTTCATCTAACTTTGTTAAGGATATTTCTGAAATGTTTTCAAGCTAAAAAACAAACCTCTGTTATTTTCAGTAGGTAGCAGAAAAAGAGTAGAGGGGTTTTTTGTGTTTTTCTTAGGGGTCCTTAAAATCAAAATCTATAATTTCTCCTAGGGCGTGTTATTAAGGGTATTTTGCAGAATTAGAAATCAATGGCTACCATTATCTAATTCCTCAAGTCAAACAATTTGTTTCTAGTTTGCAGATGAGATTTACTTTCATTATTGCAGATGTCAGAAAGAGTTCAAAGTTAATTAAAATATTGCTGAATATTTCTGTATCATAATCTTTCCTTTCATAGTGCATCTCTAAAATTCAGGCATCATTGAAGCTAAATTTTTAAATGGTCCTCAAAATAGTGTAACAACGTGATGTGAAAAGGTACTGAAAGTGAAAAATAAATGTGGAATACATGCCTTTCTAAAACACTTTTTAAATGGCTGCTTACATTATACACATTTCTGCATCCATCTTTCTCTTATTCTATAAACAGTGATATTTTCATAAGTATCATGGATACAGCTTTTAATTTTGTGTCCAGTTTGCTGCCATTTGAAATTTATTTTTTTCCACAGTGACTTGTACAGACAGACTCCTTACTTAGACCATAAAACCGTAACTGTAGAGTTCCTGTCTTTTATCCAACATATAGTGTTTTATACATTACATGTATATAATATAATAATATAATAAATAATATAATATAATAGAATAGAATATATTCATAATTATTTTATATTCTGAAACTAGGGAGAGATCTTTCAAACAGCAATGCCTATATTATTTTTCTTGAGATGCAACATGTTATATGTACTAGAATTATTCATTCTTATGTAAATGTTTTTTCTCTACCAGTTTGTAAATATAAACTAATGGGGAATAGTTACATAATAAACACTCTGTACAGCTGGAGTCTTCGTAACCTTAGAAGCCTGGAAATGACATTACTAATATCCCATATGAGGTCTTACCTAGTCATCTGTTCTCTGTTTCTCGGAGCTCTTAGGTGTAGGGGAAGAAGTCCCACTTGTGCACAACTCACTGATTTGAGCAGGAGATGAAAAACCTGGGAGAAATGTCATCCCACTCTAGCCATGGTCACAGCAGTAGGACTTCAGCTCAAGATGCGTTGTGGACTACAGCCACCCCTGAGGGCCAGCAGAGGGAGGGCACAGCCACAATTCCATGGGAACCTGGCCAGGGCAATGGGATGCCACAGTGCCTTGGCACCACTGGGATGCCAGTAGACGTCTCAGAAGCTCACAAGCTCAACACTAACTGTCAGAAATGCCTTCCAAGGCCTTTGGTCAAACAACAGGAGGGCTCAGGAGGTGTTAAAAGTATTGGCCAGCCTTCTAACCTAGGGTTATGGAACTGTCTCTTAGAAGAAAATATTCCAGTTCTCATTTTTGGACTCAAGGGAAGCTATAAAATTAAGTTGTGTCTTGGATTTAGTGGTTGGATATGCTATTTGCACATGAAAAAACTCAGAGAAAAAACCACAATCAGAATGAAACAGAAAAGACCTTTCAGTACAAATTTTTCCTCTAGGATGCCACATGAAGGTATAACAATAACACAATTTGAATAATTTTTCCAGCTTTACTTCCAGTAAATTCAAGCTGACAGTCACACCTCACCTAAATTCTGATACACTTCTCTTCTTGATTTACATGTGCTTGGTTTTACAAAAAAAAAAAAAAATCCTGATTGCTACTTGACAGTGCTATCTGTTGGTGTTTCTTCTCTTACTTTCTGCTATCTGCTTTTTTTTTTTTTTGCTGCCCAGATTCACCTTCTCCCACATCACCAGACATTTCAGTCCTTCTGTTTGAAAACTTTGTCTAATTTATATTTTCTTTCACAGTGCTTCCTTTTCTTTCTCTATTATCAGTATACAATCTCCAAGGCATCTAGGAACTCTCAGGGAAGCTTGAATAGCTAGAGCATGGTCAGCTGGATGCCTGAATGTTAGTATTCTTTGAAATTGCCAATAACTTTGAACATCACAGTTTGTCATTCAATATTTTGCTTTTTTCCCCTCATTCCTAGTAACACAGATAGAGCTACACCCCTTCTGAGCTAAATGTCATAGTGTTCACAAGAGCTATATAGACAGAAAATAGTGTTGGTTGCAGCAAAAGAGGAAATTTTTCATCATCAGAACTACATGGACCTAAAGGTTTTATAAACTAAAGGCCAATTATTCCCTGAGGTGCATGGGAGGCCACTTCTACTGTAATCAGTCTTGTGAATGTGAAGGCAAAACAAGGCCTTGACTGTCTCTATCTGGACTTTGTCAGGCCATTTGTTTGTGAGCAGAATTGTATTGTTATTCTGGTTTTCAATAAAGGGATGTTCACTGAGGCATCACATTGATATTTTTGAAGTATGTTCCACATTTTCAATAGAACAAATTTATCAGCATAGAATTGAAATGTCTAGCTGTTTCAGTATGCTATCAAGATTCCGTATCACGCTGATGTGAAAGAGCTTTCATTTTTCATTTGCTGTATGTAATGGGAATGAGACTTGCAGTGCTGCATCCAGCTCTGGGATCCCAAGCATAGGAAGGACATTTATCTGTGGGAATGAGTCCAGAGGAGGCCACCAAGTTGATCAGAGGGATAGAGCACTTCTGCTGTGAGGAGAGGCTGAGAGAATTGAGATTGTTCAGCCTGGAAAAGAGAAGGCTTCATGGTGACCAAATTGTGACCTTCTGGTACCTGAAGGGAGTCTACAAGAAAGATCGAGAGAGACTATTTACAAGGACACGTAGTGACAGGACAAAGGGGAATGGCTTCAAACTGAAAGAGAGAAAGTTTAGATTATACTTTACGAGGAAATTCTTTAGTGTGAGCGTGCTAAGGCACTGACATAGGTTTGCCAGAGAAGTTGTCACTCCATCCCTGGAAGTGTGCAAGGCCAGGTTAAATGGGACTTTGAGCAAATAAATGGATGGATGGTTGCTTTGAGCAACCTAGTATGGTGCCAGTTGTCCCTGCCCATGGCAGGGGAATTGGAACTACATGATCTTTAACATCCCTTCCAATGGGTAGAAAACATGACTTTGAAGGTGTGTCATTTAGATGTTCACATGCACAAAAGTCACACCACTGAAGAACAGCAGAACAATTAGCAGGTGGACAAGGCTGCCCAGACTGGAATAGCTCAAGTACACTTAGATTGGAAGTGGAAGGGATGAGCCCATGAAACATCAGAACATCTAGAAAGAGATGCAACATACAGATGGGCTCCTGAGTGAGGAGTGGACCTGACCTGGAGGCCACCACACAGGTTATTCATGAATGTAAAATGAGTAGCCATCTGTGATTCTATGATTTTCAACAACTGAAGGCATGCTAAAAAGGAGATGATTCGGGAAAACTTTCTTTGTTCCTCCTAAGAAATAAAAAACCCTGAAGAAAATAAAAATCAAAGGCAATAGTTTGTTTTGATTTCTCGGAGATCAGGTCTGATCCCCAAACAATGTATCAAGGGACAATGCTGGCAGTTGACCTGTGGGATTTCAGCAATGTTGAGTTTCCACCCTTCAACTTGCCTGTACCTAGGATGCCTGCTTAGTCCTTAGGAATCTCTTGCTCTATTGCCTTAAAGCTGGCTCTTTGTGAAAAATCTTGTCAGGCTTTAATATCTGAGTCCTGTACTAGGCATACCTTTTGCAGGAATTTTAAGTCTTTTGGTGTTTCTGTAAAATATGAGCTTCAGCAATTACCTTTGGGCATTCCATTGTTTCACAAATCTGAGGAATGATCCCGTTCATGACACTGAGAGCTGAAGAGCTTCCTGCAGGATCATGCAGCCAACCAGGCTGATTCCTTGAGCACTGAATCTCCAGCATCACTTGCAAGATATGGTACAGAAAGTGGTTGCTGAAGGTGAGTTATTACTGTGCAACATCAATTCTTCTTCTGGGACCTGTGGAAAAAGGGTAAGTGAGCCCAGTCTGGATCTTTGCTGACAAGAAAATTGGAATAATTGCTGTCTATTTTTGTAGCGTTTCTTAGCAGAAAGAGCAAGGATGGATCTGAAAGGAGGAAAAATCTCTTCATGGAGTGTTTCATGTCTAGAACTGAGACCTTTGGAAGGATTTAAGTCCCAAATATAAACCAAGTATCTGCCTAGCTATAATAGCTATTGGGAGACAGAGGGAGAAAAAAGGAGAGGAGAGGGAAAGGGAACCGCATCCAAGAAAGGTGATGCTGTTTGGAAAAAATGTCTCTTACAGTTTGGCATCTAGCTCTTAACATGCTCTTGCCAAACTGCAAGTTCATTTGAGGTTTATAGCAAGTTACAGGAAGAACAAAAAGTTAATCATGTGCAGAGCCTTGGTGTTGTATTCTTGCCATGTATTTCAATAGCAGTAATAACATACAGACTGTGAAGTGATTAAAGAAATGGCACAAGCTGCTTTCTACTTGAGTTTGTAAATGTATTTCCATTGAAAGCTTAATTTTTATGTGTTGCATCCAAATTTAAAAAGAAGGAGATGATCTGAAGTCCAAGAACACTAGATATGGGTTGGATCTGGGGTCAGATTTTTCTGTCAGTTTTTACCCGAGTTAAACATGGGGACTTTTCACCTGCTGTCTAAAAACATTACAATATTTTACTGATATTCAAACCCACAACCAGCTAGAAGAGGAAAAGTGGGGAAACTCAATGATGAAAACTGTTGTTCAACAGAAGACTTAACTACGTGTTGCATCATGTATCTTCTTAACAAATCCCAGAAGTTCTTATTAAATATTTTTGGGATTTGAAGCTGAGGAAATCTATTGAAATACTGTCTGGGCCTGGATTTGCACTAAAGATTAATTTAATTATACTTTTAAGAGTAATGATTTTTAATTTTTCTTTTTGTTTTTAGGTTTGTAACTACAAGCTTTACTGTCATCCACTGAGATCAAAGATATTAGCATGCATCTGAGCTATTCTGATTGGACCTCAGGTATATACCAACACCATACAAAGATTTATAATTTTCTTTAAAGAACTTGAAATTCAGCAAAAGATTGCTGTGGGTGAGTGGTCCTGCTCATTAGGGATGACTCTTAACAACTTTAGCCCATAAACTAATACTGTCCTTGGGGAAAAGCAAAGAAATTTATTTCAGAAAAAAAAATGTTATCTTTGCATTTCTTTACTTCTTGTCATTTTTTCTTTGTTTGATATATTAGTTTTTGGTGCAATGCTTTCACTTCTTGTTTATCAAATTTACTAATTTATAGTCTATTGATGCACAGCAGTTCTTTGATCTTAGAATGTGTACTTGGCTGTCAGTAAGAAAGATGAGTAGCAAAAATGTGAAGGATTTTCTCAGGGCAGGGCCAGAGTTATACCCATGTTGCTAAGTGGAAAACTTAGGCAGGTGAAAAAAGGTTGGACTGCAGAAAAGTGGAACAAGAATGTTTCTTTCTTTTGGAGATACTATGTTAGAGTTTTGTCATTAAAATACTTATTGATAGGTTTATATTCAGCTGCTTTGAATTGTCCAACACTTTCACTACATAAAATAGTGAAGCTCTTTGATTTATTGGGTTTTTATCTTGCCAATGGGGCTACTTCTTTCCATTCTCTTTTTTGTCCTGCTTCCTTTGCAGTGTTATGAGAAATATAGGAAAGAAAGTTTTCCACTTACTCTGGGAGAGTTTTCTCAAATGGCTCACTCTTTGTTCTTCAGCCTTGAGTTATTTGTTCAGTAATGGTTAAATCACCCTTTTTTTGAAGGAAAATATAAAATTTGCTTAACAATGCAAATGTCTGGTCTAGCATAAGTTTGTTTAAATTTCTGGACACTATTACTCTTTGTGTATATCTCCCATATTTATCTGCACGGAGATTATACTGGTCTTGCTGCCATACTGATTTGCACTAGAAATATGTTGCCTGTAGGTACCAACATGCTCAGGTTCTAAAAAGAGTTGGTTGATAATTTGAATTTCAGCAGGAAAGACAAGGGAGAGAGAGGACATTAAAATTCTGTGGAATAATTTCTTTTCTTCAGTGTTGTGACTAAAAAATTTAAAATCTAAATCTTGAAGCTTCTTTTCACTCCCCCAAGAAAATTTTACATCTCAAGAGCCTGAAAGCTTAGTAGCAGTTTAGTAAGGATGCAAGTATGTCACCATCTTTCTTGTTGAAGTTTTATCTCATACAGTTTTGCCTTGTTCTTTAAAATGAGGAGGAGTTTTCATTCTCATGGTCTGTGTTTTGCACAGATGCTTGATTTTATATTCATCTAAACTACAGTGTTGTGCTTGTCAGTTGGTTCCTTGATGCCCTTGGGGTTATACTCCTGTCCTGAAGTGAAGGCATGTGGGATATCTTTGTAGCTCCAGCACTGCAGGTAGGAATATTAGAAGTATGATTTCACTTATTTGAGGTTATCAGAAATGCTGGAGAGATCAATGCAAAATAGATAGGCTGATTAACTATTGTTTTTTCTCCCAGAAGATTGGTTATATCAATAAGAAACACTGAAAACACATCTTTAAAAGAAGTACTTGTTAGGGAGCCAAACAAATGTAAAGTACAGTTTGTCTGGTTCTCTGAAATCTTGACAGGTAGATAAATATGAGGTGAGCTGGCGTGACTGTAGTGAGAAAGCTGAGTTTCAAAAGTTAAACACACTGAAGTGTTGTTTCAGTGGTAGAAGAATGTCTACATTTTTCTTATAAATTTCTTGGGGGAGAAAAAAAAGCACCTTGTGCATGCTCAATCCTCAGTTTAAATTTGTACAATTAAATTTTTACAATTTAATAAACAACAAAGATATTTCTATGCTAGGATATTGCTATGACAGTATTACTCCTGATATATACGTGAATATAATAGTCATAACACTGTACAGTGCTGCAAGTGCATGTATTTTACGTATTCATTTTCTACATCACCAAAGTATGCAGAATAGTTCAGCTTCTGTAATTTATTTTGTTAAAAGATAAACTGTTTTATCTCTATTAATGGATTTATAAATTTAAAACACTAAAACTATTTATTTTTTATTTTTAAGTCCTGCTGAGACTGTACTGTAATGATGGTAAGTACAGAGTTATATCCTTGCACTTTCTCAGGTCTTAGCTGGCAGAGTTGTCAAATTAAACTGGAACATTTTGTAAATGTATCTTTAATAAATACATATGTCTGTCATGCTTCCCTACTCAGTCTTATAAATCAGACTGTATCTAGCTGTCAGATACTCTCAACCCGGTTGTCCTAATCTGTCAAGTAAAAATTATAGCATCTAGGCTCACATCCTTTGCTGAAAATATTTATTTACTCCAGTGACATGTCAAGGACACACCATTTTTTTAATTTATTTTTTTTTTCCCCAGCAACAAAACCATTAACAGCTGGCTCAAGTCCCTGCCAGGAGGGCACTGGTTAAGGCATAAAGGGAATTTATAATGTAGGAACACACCAGCCAAGCAAAATAAATGCTTCATAGCATTTAAAAAAATTCTTGCTGAATTCCAGACATCGAGCATTCAGACTTGTCTTATTCAGTATACAATAGTAATTTCATACCATTCATCATCCTCAGCCCCATTCATCTACAGGTGAGCCTACACTTCCATGTTACAAAGAGATGTAGAGGTTGTCTCCAGGTTTTGTGTATCTGCAGTGTCTAGTAATAAACCATTACAGTTCTAATGACATGTCAGATACATCATAAACTATTACTATAACCTGAGAGATTTAACAAGTCATGGAGAATATGAGGGTATTGCTGTTCTATCAGCTCTCCCTGAACAGAGAACATGGCATCAGAAGTTGGGATCTTGGGGAGAAGGAGAGGGGAAAGAGGATGAAGGAATCCTCAACAATTTTAAAAGAATAAATATTTTCACTTCATATGCATAAGCAGCATTAAAGATCATCTTTTGTCACTTTTCCTTTTTAGAAATTGTAGACTGCACTCTATTTAAAACAACTATTGGACCTCACTTCAATTCAGTTTAGGACAGGAAGAAAATGAATCTCTAATTCTTTGAAATCTTGTTTCCAAATAATTAAATAATTAAAATCCCAGTTTACTTCAAACTTGCAACTTATTCTAGTAATCCTAACAATCCATTTTCTTTTTTTTTTCTTTTCCCTGAGGTGAGTAAATTCTAAATACACTTTTATATATGATAGACTCTCCTTTAATTTGAGCCCATGTATTCATGTTGACTGGTTTCTGTGGTGATCTGAATTCTTTTGACGAAAGGATTTATTCATACCATGTCCCATAAGATAAGAATGTGTAATTTCCTCCCTTTTCGCTGTACTAACCTTGAGAGACTTGCCAACTGTCCACAATAAAGTTATAAAAATCTTTAGATAAAAAGTTTGGATTCCGGTTTGACATGCTATGGAAAGACACTGAAGTTTCAGACTTCTTATTCTGGATATAATGGAAAAAATGGACCAAAGGGAAGAACATCTGCTCCAGAAGTCAGGAGGTCTGCTCTTTCATGAGCCAGCGATGAGCTGGACGGAACACAACATGAAGTACACAAAAGGTGTACTGGGACATTGTCTAGAAATCTGCCATAACTTGTCTTGATCTCTGTTCAAAGTCAAGTCACAACTTGATTTTCTACCGGACTAATTGCTGAAGGAATTACTTTGAGAACAAGGGTGATACTTTCTCAGTAATAGTGACTGTTGTAATGGAGAGCACTCCGGTCTCTGAATCCCAAGGTCG
>JAWWLZ010000001.1:11941896-11959314 GCA_035041345.1 Poliocrania exsul
TCTTCCCTCTGTACTTTCCAGGCATTGAAGTCTGTTTCCTTATCTCTTTCTCTTTTCCATTCCTCCATATCTACATACACTGCCCCATCCCCAACAACTCAGCCTAAGAGTTTTTGCACTTTTGTCCTTCCCATTCTCTCCCCCACCCCACCGGAGGCAATGAGAGAGAGGCCATGTGGAGCTGAGCTGCCAGCTGGGGTTAAACCACAACACCTGGCCACATCACAGCGCTTGAGACTCTGATATGGATGTCTTCTCACATTCTCAGCATGACACACTGGCTCTGGGTCTTGGCATCTAGTTTTAACACTATCGTCTCAGTGGAAGAAATAAACAAACTCCAAAAAGTTTTGTGGAGAACTAAGCAGCCAAGGGGTACACCATATTTTCTTTTCCCATAGAATTGTTTTAAAAATTAACAGTGTAACTAATAATCAGCTGCTATTTCAGGCTATTTAACATTATTACAAAACAAAAGTTAAAAGGAACTAAGAGACTACAAGTTTGTTAATCTGTGGAAATAAAGCGAGAAGAAATAAGAGAAAGCAAAACTGAATTTGAAATGAGTGGAGAAAAGACACATAGACATTCTTTCTTATATTGCTTTTCTTACAGCATTTAAACAGTCACCTACTGTACTCTTCTACAATGAATCTTACAAATTGAGAGGATTTACTTTTAATTCTTCTAGATACTATGGGAGAAGACTAGCAACTTTAGTGCTTCCTTTCCTGACTCTATAAACACGATTTTTTCCTGGTTTCAAGTGAGAAGGCCCACTGACACACAGAGGGACTACTCAGAGGCTTAGATTTAAGCAGGTATGTAAGTGCTTGTGGAACTAGGGCTTTTTTATATTTATTGACTGACAGGTTCACTGCCCTACAGGGAGTACTTCACAAGAGTACTTGCAGTGACTCTTTAGTTTTGGAAAGCTCACTTTGTCTCTAGCCCTAGTCACAGCTCCACAGATTTACACTCTGGGAAGATCCGCACTACAGATAGATTTTGGGCAGGGCAGTTTGGTCAGCCATGGTCTGTGTGAGGGCTTCCAGGCTGCACTGAAGGATTCCTTGTGCTGTCAAAGTGTGTGTTGAATGTATGGCATGACATCCGCAGCCCACCCTGTGAAACCCACTCCCATCTGTGCTGGGAGAGGAGCTTCTGGCACAGTTTTGGAGACACCAGCCAAAAGAAAAGTATGAGAGTGGCTGAGAGGAGTTAATGCTCATAATTGCATTGTTTGTAGTTATTTTGGGAGAGGAAGTTTGGGGCTGCAACAGTTGTTCCAGCTTTGCAGAAAGGCTGCAGGTGGGTGTTTCTGAAGCCTGCTGACTGGGTCTGTGAGATCTTCTCCACCACAACCCCTTTTACAAAGCTACTTTTTCTGGATTTATGCTGAGACAAGGGAAGAGGGACATGAACCATGTTTTTATGCAGGATTTGCTTGTGTGATATGTAGAGAAATACCAGATTTCTTGTTAGCATTCCTTTTTTATTTTTTTTCCCCCCAGAAGGATTTCCTCTTTCTTCTGTGGAATCAGAATTTGTCCTCTTTTAATGAACTCTTAAAAGGACATCTTGATATTATACTCTAAGTGATATGAATTACAAAATCCTGAAGTTTATTGAATTTGCATGTACAGTTCCTCTTTTTAATATTATGTATTAGCCCACACACCACCACTGATGAAATTTATTAATCCATTGATTTCTGCTCATAAACTTTCTTGAAGTAAATATGTAAGACATCAGCTATTAAAATTAATGAAGACTTAAAAAATTCTCATTTTTGAATGAAGATGTATTTCTCATTCGTAAAAGTCTAAAATCAGATGATCAGTGAGAATCTGCATGCTAAATAGACTTCTATCAGGATCTGCTCTTTGATTTTTTAGCATGAATATTTGTATTAAATTGTACATTCACCCTGTAAAGTTCATTCTTTCCTAACTACATTAGACTGCTATTATAAGTGCCCCTTTTAAAATAACACCTTTTTATTATAGAATGGTCTGTTAATATAATTACAGCAAAAACTTGTCAACCTTTCCACTATAAATATAAATCCTTATTTTCAGGGACTTTAAACTCTGCTAAAAATACTCATTCCAGGCTAACATTTGGCATGCAAAGCCTCATCCAAAAAAAGCTTTGTATTATAGAATTACTTTAGTAATTTGAAAATGTTTTAAAGTAGAAAAAGTAGAAATAGTTGTATGTTAGGTTTTTGGTTCGTTGGAGGGTTTTGTTGTTTATTTTGATTGGTTGGGGTTTTTTGGTGTGTGTTTTTTTGTTTTTTGTTGTTTTGTTTTTTTTTTTAAACTCTGACTTTATTCTGATGTATTCCTAGAGTTTGAGAAACTGGGCAAGGAGGAAGGTGCTGGGGTAGGAAGGCTGTGTTTTGCTCCCTGCTGGTTCCCAGTTGCTCCTCTGCACTGTCTGGTTACCACTGCTCTGATCAATCTGAGTTCAAGGGGCATTTTGTCTTTGGATATTTTTGAGTTTGGTGGCTTTTTCAACCGGTGGGTCTCTGGTGCAGTCTCCCCGAGGCATTTTAATGTCATACTTGAAAAATTACTTCTGACACCCCATCAGATTTTTCATCTGTAATGGAAAGTTGTTAAGTCCCTTCTGCTCCCATGAGCTTCTCAAAGATTTGAGACCTAGAAACTCAGTGATTGAGGTCTTTACTGGTATAGTTTAGGACAGGATAATCTTGACAACAGACTAGTAAGACTGCCTAGGTTTTTTTCTAACTCACTGTGTCCTTTGGCTGCATCCAGTGCTGAAATTTAACATATTCCTGAACATTAATACAGTTTTCTCCCTCTACTGAAAAAAGGTGGTTTCAGACATATTTCAGGTTGTGTTTTATGATCATTTTAAACTGCCCTGTGTAGCAGCTCTTGCTGAAAGCAGTTAGTTCTGTCACTTGTCCTTCCTGTCCTGGGCGTTTCTGCAGATTCAGTGTTTACATAGTCAGTCAGACAGACCCAGAAGCTGCTTTCACTAGGTGGGAGAACACAAAATACACATGGGTGTGAAGTGGGTTTGGGGCAGACAAGCTCCCTGCCCACCTCAAGTGGCCCATAGGTGCGACAGACATGCTCTGCAGGGCACTGAGAAGGTCGGACTGTCCCCTTGCCACCAGCAGCCCTGTCTTGGCTTGTCTTTAATGAAACAATGGAACTATAGAAAGTGATGCTTAAATGACTGCTTGAAGACTTTCTGGAGAGCGACTGCCATCCCTTGCAGGGTGTCTGAAAGGATTTTCAGAAGTTTTTGTTTCCTTGGAGTGTCTATAGGGATAAAATGCCCAGAGGTCCAGGTGTCCATGGTCAAAAAGACCTTGTCGTCAGGCCAACATTGAGCAAATTGCAGTTTCTTTAGAGTAGGAACAACAAAGGCTCAAAGGCAGCGGGTCTGCCTGTCTTTGACAGCACTGTAGACAGCCTTCATCAGCCAAAAGTCTGTGTATGTGCATCTGGAGGAGAGTGAGCAAGCAGGTGTTCTTGATCACTCAGCCTGGAAATGCGTGATCTGAGAGGAGACCAACAGCAGACAAAACCCTCAGATGTCAAACCAAGTCAGAAGTGGGTGGGCTCATAGGCTTGGTTGCTTTCTAATGACAGTTTGCTGGGCCTGGTAGTCACAAACAGTTTGTGCAAGTGGTTGGTAGCACCAGAAAAGAGAGCGTGCGGGGGATTTCTGTGGTTGCTAAGAGCAACCTGCTCCAGCAGGAAATATTTTATTATGCTCAAAGCTTTATTCTGAAGGCCCCAGGGTTTATAAATTGAAAAGCAAAACAACACAAGAAAATCCCCTCTGCCTTCTCACGATTAGCTGTGAAATCTCTCAGAGGCCTCCCTTTCACCTGTGCCTGCCGAGATGGTCTCGTGGGGTCCCAGGCACCACCTCAAGGTCTGACCATGTGTCTGCTCTGCCAGCACACTTCATTTATGCAGGAGAGTGAAGGCAGCACCAATATTAGGGGGAGACTCTTATTGACTGGTATGAGTCCTTATACCCTCTTAATTATACTCTATTTCTCTCTTGAGATCCCAAAGCTTCCCCTTCTCCCTGAAAGCTGTGAGTGTTTCCACTCCTTTGCCTCCTCTCCATTCAGTCCCTGTATTCATGTACCTCCACTTGTGTTTTCTTAGCTTTATTTTCTGGTATCCAACTTTACTAGGACTCCTTCAGTAGAAACTGTAAACTCCTACTTGAGGATGCTGCCAAGGAGGAAAAAATAGAAAAAAAAAGGTGGCAATAGTTAACTCAGAAATTAGTGATACAAAAGTCACAGGGCCTTGAATATGTGAGTGTGGTGACAACTGGTGGAAAAGAAAAGGTTGTGTTAAATAATTTGAAAATATATGAGAGCTGGTATATTTATGATTCTTTTTTTTGTGTTTTCCATTATTGATAAAAGTTGGATATAGAAAAATGGAAAATATAAAGAAGACTTATTTTGAAAAAAGGCAACTGTAAAGCATGTTAACAAAAACTCTTTTACACCACCATTGTATTTTTGTTCAAAATTATGTTTTGTTTGATACTTTGAAAAAAAAGAAAAAGTGAGAATACATTATGAAGCCAGTTCTTCATTTCAAACATGCTGGTCTATGCACCTTTAGGATCACTCAAGCTCGCATGGAGTTGTGTTACATATAAGTATGGCTTATTATGTTATTATTTGAGTTTATCATCAAGTAAGCGAGACAGGGAGTTATTCATCGGACCACCCTGTCTAAGCCATTTCTTGTCTTAAAGAAATCAAGCCAAAGTAGTCCCACAAGTATTGAATGCACTCTGCTGTTTTGACTTCAGAAAAAGACCACCTCTGTTAAGCAGTGATTTATTTTTATTGTTGGTCTCCTGGGTGACCACTGATGGCAGATTTTCCTGTGTTTCCTATGGTAAAAGCAATATGTTCTGAAATATTTTGGTTGTGTTTAAAGTATATATATGAAACTGTGATATATGGTAAAGTGATGTATGGCAAAAGATAATATTGATATGAGTATTGGATATATCAAGAGGAAATGTGGAAGATATTTTCATAAGCATATGTTCTACTTTATTTGAGAGAGGAATATTGGAATGCATGAGAACACTTATGAAAATGTATAGAAGCCTTTTATAGCAAGTTGAAGTAATTTTTCTGATAAATGTTTGGTAAATATCCAAAAGTGTTATGGTGAATAAAGAAAGCAATATGTAACTTTTTTTAATTGTTCTTAATATGGTTATTTTGCATTAATTTACTTTAGAATTGAAACCATATTTCCTAGAAATTAAGCTTTTTTTGTTTTGCTGCGTATTCACACTATTGACATTGGATTGATTTTGTAATGAACTTTATTAAGTGCATAAATGTATTTCTCCAAATTTATAAATATATGTGAGATGGGCAGTGCATATATTTATTGAGGAAAGGATATGTTTATACAGATTTTTACTAGCCTATGTTGTGTTCAGGACAACATGTACATACAGAGTAAATCCTGCTTTTAATATGCCCATGGAAGCTTTACAGGTTTGTGCATATACCTGCATTCCTCTATACAAGTCACAGTTATGAGGAGTATTTTCACAAGTTCTATCTATCCTTTTTTGGTTTTGTAAGAGTCTCAGAGAAAATTTGCTGATGAGAGAAATGTCTTCTACTAAGCTAAGTGTTTGACACAAGAAAATAAATTTTGTCATCTCTGTTTCATTTTTACAAAAATCTAAAAAGTAGCTCTTCTATCTTGACAGTTCAATACCAAAATTTTATCTGCAGCGCTGAGGACAGAAAGTTCTTCTGTGCATGATTTTTTGAAGCCTTTCACATTCAGAGAGTTTAATGATGGCAGTAGATTAGCACTTGCTCTGCTTCCATACATTTCTAATAATGTTCTCCATGCTGTCATTTTGTTTGCAATGCATTACCAAATTAAATGTTAAAATTACATGGAGTTGTCCTCTGTTAAGCTTGAGATGTTGTTTTGGTTTTATAAGAGGCACTGTTCTAGGACCAACAGAAAATTGCAGTGGCAACTTTCCAGAGCCTGTTGAATACATCTCATTTGATACTCGTTTATACAAATGTATTCTTGTCTTTCTATCTTTCAAACTAAACAGTTACATTTGGGTCTGCTCCCCCGTGCCCCTCCCCCCCCCCTTTTTTTTTTGTTTTATTTCTTTTGTCCCTCTTTTTCTGTCTTTGTATCTCTCGTGTTTCGCCTTTCAAACTATGGCACTCCTACTTCCTTTTCAAATCCAGAAAGTGCAACTTGAAAGAAGTATTAACAGGAAAGAAACTCTCAAGAAGTCTTAGGGGTTTGGTCTTTGCACAATAACCTGCTATTAGAGGAATGGGAAGGGAAAGGATCCTTACTTTACTTTTCAGTACTTAGAAATATGTATTTTATAGTTTCCTGGGTAATTTCCCAGGAAACTTCCTGAGAATTATTAAACCTGCACCTTTAGAATCCTTGATATCCTAATCTGATGGAAGTTCTTTTTAAAATTTGTTTTATCGCAGAAATGTTCAACCTTTCTTGTGACAGGAGAGTACTGTTGAAAACAGAGAAGCGACAGGGATGCTCAAGAGAGGCATCAGCAAAGCCCAACTTTTACCTAGAAAGGCCACCTTTCTCCCTTACCCTCTACTGCCAATGGAGTGACTAAGAGTCTCCTCCAGGGATGATTCAGACATCCTAAGTTTAGTATCCTCCTTAGCCCTTGGAGGGCTGTATGTAGTGACTACAGCAGGAACTTTGGCACATTAACATCATTTGAGTCCTTGTGATTTCTTCTTTGGCATATTTGAGGACCAGGACTTTAACAGGTCTGAAAAGGTTTAAAAAGAGGTCATTTTTCCATGCTAAGTGTCTTATTTAACCAGTCTCATGGGACTTTTATTCCCCTTCAATTCTCAACTGAAGCATAATTGCTGCTATGAAGAGAGTTTTTTCCTATTTCATCAGACATTATTAGAAATTGTATTTCAGGTTAGTATATGAACCTAAGACAATCTGAGACTGCTGAAGACAATCATGGTGAGTTTTATCTAAATTCAAAAAAAGAAAGTTTCTCTAAATTACCAAGGTACAGGTCAATATTCTTGAGAGAAGGTGCATCAAGTAATGACGTTTCTAAAAAGGTGCACTGTGGTTATTGCCATAACCATATTCCCACAGTAGCAAAAGATACAGAGTGCCCTTAAAAATCTGGATGGATATGAATATATATTTCTTCTAAATTTTATTTAAAGATATATTCCATGTCCAAAAAAGAGCTATAAAGTTGGTGAAGGGTCTGGAACATGTCTCATGAGGAGTGGCTGAGGGAACTGGGGTTGTTTAGCCTGAAGAAAAGGAGAGGGGACTTTATCACCCTCCACAACCACCTGAAAGGAGGGTGTAGCCAGGTGGGGCTTGGTCCCTTCTCCTAAGTAACAAGTGACAGAACAAGAGGAAATGACCTCAAATTGCAGAAGGGAATGTTTTCCAATCTTAATGATTCTATGCTTCAACTGAGTTTTCTTTTGTAGCTATATTCTTTATATGAAATATTTATTGAGTTCTCCATTCGACCATCGATGTGGTGTTGTAGCCACACAAAAAATGTTTCAGCCCTCTTATTTAGCTGACAAGGAAGTATAGTCTTGAACTTTATTTCAGATGAACTAGTAAAAGTGAGAGTTAAATGTCCAGCCCTAAATCATTGATCCAATTTCCAATGCCTCTATTCCTGAGGACTGTAAGAACAGGCTGCATAGGCAGTTTATGTCGCCACTTTTTCATGAAAAGAGGAAGGTGCTCTTCAACTACAAAGACCACTGCAATTTCTAGTTCCACCATAAAATCAGCCTGGCATAAATGCCTGACCTGCTGTATTTGTTAAAAATGGCATCTGGCACTTGAAAAGCTCATCCAAGATCTCAGACTGTAAAGTAACTTAGAAGTTCTCCTTTAGAATGGAGGAAATTTCTGCTCTAACTGCAGACTTTGGGACCCTAGGAATGCCTCTGCCCTTTAGTTTCAATAACACACATCTATACTTGCCAACACTCCCTCAGACTATGAATTATGCTGCCCTTTGCCATAAGCCTGAGGCATTGTCTGGCTTTGCATTCTGGCTTTTCCATAGTGACTAAGACATTATAAAGATCTTGGTAACTCTTCTCCCCCCCACCCCCCAGAAGTGACTTCATATATATTCTTATTTGAATTATAATTCCCTAATGGAGAAGTGAACCCAAAGGCAGACAGGTAGGAGAGACAGAGATAAAAATCTACAGGTGAGACTCGAAGATAGCAAAGGGATTGTCATACAGCTAGATGATGAAGTGACAGACAAGGTGCTCTAGGCACATTATATTTCCTATGAAAAAAAAAATACTGCCTTTTACAAACTTTTAATGTCTTTTAGAACATTTGTAATCACTATCAGAAATGCTATAAATGGTGTAAACCACCTTCTCAAACTATCCATTATTTCGGTGACATTATTTAGCAAACAGATGTTGATTGATCCAGTTTGTACTGGATCAGTGAGCCACAGCTCTCCTTTTAAGCTGCCTTACCAGTGTTCAATATCCTGATCCTTTGGGTTCTTATTAAAATTGACAGCAATACTTCTATAAATTCCATATTTTAAATAAAATAATGGAAAATTAATATTGCATTTTTAATATCATGATGAATTTTTATGTTTTAGTAAGTCCTTTGGCACTTATGGCTCTGGAAACCCATAAAAAAGAATCAATTATGCTTTGGTAGAGCTGAACTGAAAGTTGTATTTGTTTTTATAACAGGAGTAAAAGTACTCAAACTGTGGAAGTTGGAATAAAGTAAGTATTAGAAAGATTCTGATTTATAGGATGGTCAGCACTTTTTAATGAATTTATAAAAGCACTTGACTTAGCATTCATGCCTTTTTTTTTTTTAATTACAGAATAACAGTATTTTGGGAATACTTAGTCTTACCAAAAATTAGTGAAGTCAGGCTATGTTTCTTTAAGATATTTCCATCACATTACTAACTTCATGCTTTGTTATCACCCTAAAATAAAAGTAATATAAATGTGATGTTGACTAGTAGAGCGGGGTGCACAAAGTATGGCATAAAACACAATGGAAGTGGTTGGTAAGTGCTTATGTAAAGGAGACAACCCCACAACAAAAATGCAGGATTAAAAGTTAATTAAGAGGAGTTGTTTTTCTTACATAGGAATATTTTTTTTTTCTCTTTCCAAACCAGAGGAATTATAAATGCAGTAAGTTACTAGGCTTCTTATCAGAATGCTCATGTTAGCAATAGAGGATTGGCTTTGTATTTGGTAGCTTTTTTTTTTGGTTCAAACATACAACATTTACAATAATATAGTAATCAGTTTTCATATGGAAGTTTCAAAGAGCATAGCAAGTTAAAAACTTGATTTGTTTATTTGTGTTGCTATTCCTGTCTAATGGTAACCAGAGAATAAATGAAAGTTACAACTGTTTGAGTCTAAATAGATCACAAAACACCTGTTTTGAGTGGTATGGAGGCTTACTTTTGACCCTGTTGGGTTTTTAATCCATCTCCCTCAGTAGTGGAATGAAGTCAATCATCAGTTAGTGTGATTGCATAAAGTTAAGAACATTTCTGTGGATACAGGACTTGCCCAAGAAAAAGTTGTCTGTTACTTTCTTGGAATATGACCTTGAGTCCCCTTAACTTGTTCTGATGTAACTGCCTCTGGCTTTATTCCTGCTGTAGTAGATGGGGAGAATGAATTGGCTCAGTTGGTTAGAGCATGGTGCTAATAATGCCAACGTCATGAATTCATTCTCCATATGGGTCATTCACTTAAGAGTTGGACTCTATGAACTTTGTGAGTCCCTTCCAACTCAAGATATTCTGTGAATATCTTTGAATATAACTTTTACTGTCTGCCTTCGCAAATTCTCATCTAATTACAATCGTTAGGCATGCCCTTCATGGTGGATTGAATTTGTAACTTCATCAGATGTAACTGTGCCAGAGTAACTGTGACACACCATTGCAGTTACTTGAAGGTGTGTGACCTGAGACCACTGATATAAATGGTGGGGTTTTTTATAAGAGTAGGACAGAATATATTGGAGACTTAGACCTTCAGAAACCTATTTTAAAAGATAAAGCTGTAGACCAACTCTGCAGTTTTGCATAGTGCTTCTTTAGGCTGAGAAGCAATGAGAGAGAGAAAGTTAAGAAATGGGAAATTAGGTTGCTTGAAGGTTTAATTTAGATGATCTCTAAAATGACAGAAAGAAGATGACCAAAGAGGGGAAATAGCCAGCTGTTACCTGCAATCTATGAGGTTTCTCTGTCTGACTATTCCTTATTAGTGCAAATCAGAGCATCTCATTTACAGTTGATAATATTGCATCAATGGGATTTGGTTCTGGACCATTTTGCAAAACAGATTTGATGAATTTCATTAATCAGAAAACTTTTCAAGTTCAGAACCAAGAGGAAGAGTAATCTGCAGTAGAACATCTGACTGATCAAACCACCCCTGTGATAGTTCACGGACTCACACATGACACTGCTCTGGATTATCACTAAGGAGAAGTTTTTCAGCCTCAGGTGAGAGCCCTAGTCAGCCAAGCTGCTGAATTATTTCTGTGTTATTATTTTGGGGCATTCTCTCCATGGAAGAAATTTAATTTTATTTCAATGTGTAATATGAAAAAATATTTTAAAATGTTTCATAAAACAATGTTACCTTCTGACCAACATTAGTACCAATACAACCCTTTCTTCTTGTTTCCTTGTTCTGTGCTGTGTCTGTGTCATCTCCTATATTTCTTTTCTTTTGTATCTCATATTTGATTGTTCTGGCAGTCTTTTTTACTCTGTTTCAGTAACTCATCATGTATCTTTAGTAAGAGAATGTAAAAACAGATTGATTTGCTACAATCCTCTTTGTCACTGCACTATATTTTTTTTCCCCAAGTCTGTAAAAAGGACCAGGGAATTCCTTTTTGCCTAAATTATTTATATGAAACCAAATAGAAAACAGTGGCAGTATAATCTTTTATTAATAAACCTGTTAGATACTGGCCCTGTTGCAGATGAATTCTGCTAGAACGGAAATGTCTGTGACAGCCTAAGAATGGCAAGTACCGTTCTGGGAGATGAAGCCTTCAGTATGATTGATGCTTTCTAATGCCACACATGAATGGGGACAGGACCTTTGGAAACATCATCTACTAGAATTTTTTCTTTCAAATGTTTTCAAATAAGGTTACTTGAAGAGCAATGGTACATTCTGTAAATGGTAAAGAACTGAAAAATAGAACAGAGTCCCCTCATTTGTGTTCCTCAACATTTCCCATTTTTAAATACTACATACTTTCTCATTCATCTCCTTGAAAAGGAATAGACAATGGTGTTTGCCTCACTCTCAAACATACACATTACAGCAGCATAGATCACAGAATTATAAAATCACAGAATCATGGAAGGGATTGGATTTTAAAAGACCTTAGAGATCATCTTGTTCCAACCCCCCTGCTGTGGGTGGGGACAACTTCCACTAGACCAGGTTGCTCAGAGCTCCACCCAACGTGACCTTGAACACTGCCAGGGATAGGGCAGCCACAGTTTCTCTGGGGATCATACAATCATAGAAGTGTCCAGGGTAGAAGGGACCTTGAAAAGCTCCTCTGGTCCAACCTTTCATGGGCAAAGGAGCTACATAAGACTATCACCCCATCCAGACACATCTTGAAAACCTCGAGCAATGGGGACTCTGACACATCACTGGGGAGGTTGTTCCAGGGAGTGATTGTTCTTACCATTTCTTTCCTATTTCAAGATGAAACATCTCCCAGTGAAACTTATACCTGCTACTGCTTATCTTCTCCATGTGGCATCTTGTGTAGAGAGATCCTCTCCATCTTCTTTGATTTTACTTAAACACAACCTTTAAGCATGATTCTTATTTAGAATAAAATCAGGTTACTGTAGTTGCTAATCATGTCAGTTAATCTCCTACTATATCTTCTCCTATTAAGATATTGACTAAAAGTAAGGCTATGTTTCAGATTTTATGATATTAATATCCAAAATGACTTTTTTTTCTGGCCACATATAAATCATCAATAATTAAATTATATCTTGAAATCTGTCTGAACAAGAAATCTAGCAGCCTCTAATTTAATAAAAATTACTTCTTATTATTGTTTACCTTTTTGGTTATTTGGCCATCAGATACTCCTCAATATTGTTTTTGTCTTTTGAGGTATTTTAGAGAATATAGCAAATCTGTTTGTATTTCAATCTCTCCTTTCCCCTGAATAATAACTTCAGTTTGAAATATCTGATATTTCTTCACATCTGGACACTTCAAATCCCAATGCTAAAATGTTAAATATAAAGTAATTTGTGCTTATAAACTTGGGTTTCCACTCTCCCATATAAGTGCAAATAAAATGTTTTCCATTAGAATAACTCTTCCTTGTGATTTATGAAAGGAGGTACTGGGGACTAAAAAGTAGAGTAGAATCTATTTTGATAATACTGCATCTTCTCTTGTAGCTCCAATCTAAATATTTTCATCTGTCAGATTTCTTCTTTAATATTCTGAGTAATGACAGTTGCAGGAAAAAGGCAACAGTGATTTTTATTTCACTTTCTTTTGCCAGGCTTTGGTGGTCTTACAGTTTCTTCTTGGGTTGCACAAGTGTGTGTGTGATTTATAGTCCTTTCCTCTGCTGAGATATCTCCTAGAAATCCAAAAATGTCATTTGCAAACATTCATAACCAAGTATATTCTCTAAAATTTAAAAAAAAATAAAATAAAATAAAAATCCTGCTTTCCCCAAACCCAAACTCAGATCTCTGCTGAATTGGAAGGAAATGCATTAAAAAAAAAAAAATCTTGGGAATATGAAAGTAAAAACTACAGAGGGTCTTTCTCTTTGTGTAAATGCATGAAAGAAGACACTGTCATTATGGAATTTGTTGTCTTGACATCAGTCCAGAATGCTGCTACTGCCTCTGACATTGTCTAAGTGATTATGGAGCACATGACCTGTCCCAGATTACCCAGCAAACTACAAAATTCCTGAGGCATTTGCTGGAAAAGGGAGAAAAATCATGATGAAGTAATTCCGAGAAACTAAAAGGTCGAAATATCACACAAAAAAAGCAAATATCTGTTTTTAAAACTCAACTTTTTAGTGAACCTTATAAAGTAGCTGTTAGTAAGGATCCACCTTTGTGAACTTTTTTTTTATTTTCAAGTGATTCAGCCATAAAAAATTGCCTGAGTTAAAGACTTGGCGTGTAAGGTTATTGTTGAGTAGCTTGAGTTGGTTGGGTTTTTTTCAAAAAAGCTCTTACATCCAGAAAAGACAAAATATTTCTATTCTTTTATTGTTTAAATATAATTCTAATATCATAAAATGATTTCTACATTTTATTATTATTTTGTCTCTCTGCTGTAACTCAGATGTTCCAAATGCCAAGTAATACAATATCTAATACACAATGGAATATCAAATGTCCACAAATCAAAGCCTGCCCTCTCATCCAAGGTCTGCTTAGGAGCAAATGTTAGGAAAATAGAGAAATCTCCCAGTATGTCCTATATGAGAGTCCAAAACCCATGAACTCTGTAATGAAAAGTAAATAAATGGCTCTGTCCTTCACTGCCAAGCTGTTAATCCGTAATGTGGAGTTGGCCTCTGTTGTTGTCAACAGCAACATATAAATCATATCAGACAAAACAAGAGCAAGCTGACCCTTTACCCCTTCCTTAAGCCAAATGCAAACATTTATAGTGTCTAAAACCTTTTTTTCTTGCTCATTTCCCCCCTTTTCATATCTCTCACTTGCTTGTTTCTGCCAGAATGGAAAGAGTAGAAAAGTGTGTGGGAGACTGTGTGAAATGTTCTGTGTGGAATTTCAGCCCAATTTCCTAAACCAAAGAGGTCTCAGTAACACCAACCCACCTACAGCTTGGTCCTTCATAAAACCGTGGCTCGTGCTGCTCAGGACTTTTGGGAAAAGGAATGTATAGAGAAAGGAGCTTTGCAAATGAGGGGTCACATACCCAGGGGTGACACAGAAGAAAAGCTACACTGGAGGGGGGAGATCTAGAGGGAAAGGTGACCTTTCAGGAAGATACAGAGACACCAAACCAAGAAGACCAAGAAAGGAAGCACTGACTGAAGAGTTCAGGGGAAAGAAGACTGATGGAAATACACTAAGGCATGAAATTAACTGAATTTTGACTCTTGTAAAGCTCCTACAGAGCTCATTTCAGGATCAAAGCCTAGAACTATAATTGTGTTGCTCATTAAAGGCATGGAACAAATATTGAGAGAAAAATAGCTAAATCCACAGCAGTAACGCCAAGAGTGATAAACAGCATAAAGTTTATAAAGAACAGATCTTGACTTACAAACCAGATTGCTTTTTTTCTAATAAAATTACAAAAGATCAAATTCTGATGTGTTTGTTAGGGCTGACTTGCTAAAGGAACCACCAGTCTGTTCCTGGTAGGATTTACCTATGTCAATAACAGTCCTGAATGCTGATCTATAATTAGCAGAAGAACTGAGGGTAGAAGTTTAAGACTGTGCCCAGTGACATTTTACTGATCAAGGGTAAATTTCCAGATAATTTTTGTAATGGAAGAGCCAGGATATCCCTTGGATATTTCCCATTTGGTTTGTGCATGGTACTGCCACATGAGTCACTCTCCTGGGTGAAGTACCCTAGACAAAAAGGTCAGTGACAAATAGCAAAGTACAGCTCCCTGCATGGAGCTTCAAATACTGTATCAACTGAATTATAAGATTTTGGGAATGCAATAATTATGTTGTGAAAGTGAGAAACCTGAAAAGACGTTCACAGGTAAAGTGAATAAGTGGTTTGAGAATGTGATATAGCAAGCAAGAACCAAATCTGTTGGTCTGCACTTAAAAGGTGAAAAGATGTGGGAAATACTGATTCAAATACTCAAGAGCCACATGAAAATCCCTAATGTCACAAATGACACCTAACGACATAAAGTTCCATGTTCACTCACTTGGAGAAGCATATACAGCTATGAAGATATGCATAAAATTGGAGGGAAAAGGGTAAACTAATCAGATTCAGGAAGAAATATATCAGGGTTTGTATGGTAGATAAAGGGGAGATTACCTACAGCAAGATAACTGCATCCATATCCACAAGTGTTTGATCAAGGCACATTATAAAAATTCATCTGGCATATGGCATGAAATTCAGAGGAGGGAAAATGTAAGAGTGTCTGGAAGAAATTTGACTGTGAAATGTAGTTGGTTGTGTGGACAGCTAACTTGGCCTGGCATAAAGGTAATGCATGTGACATGCCCTCCAAGGGTAGTAAAGATTCAGCAATCCCTGACTCAGCCAGGAGATCCTCATATTGCTTAGTCCTTATCCATGTCTGGTGCAACAAAAGGTTTAGGGATTGAGTGAGGAATGGATTATTCTGGTGTTAACTGTTGGCAATTGCTAGAAAATATGGTGGTTTTTTTTTCCCCCTGGTATCTTTTTCAGGAGTTTTTAGGATTAATAAATCCTTATTTAGTCAAAGAGTCCAGTAGGGAATCAACAGAAATCTTTGAATATTTTTTCCCATATCAGTGCATTATGGCTTCAGAGTTTGGATTTGCTCCTTGCTTTTCAGTTGCTCTATCATAGTGCTGTTGAAAGCAATTGTATTTAAGTACCAGTCACCTCCAGGTGTCAAATATTTGCCTTTTGTGTCTTGTTGCCCATGCCAAGAAAGAAAATCCCTTTGACGACATGGAGAAAATGAAAACAAAAAAACCCTTATGTACAGCCTTATAAGATCTCTAAAACTCAAATATGGGGGAGATGTCAACTATTTCTAGTGTGAAACATAAGCTTCCATGTGGAGTTCTTTGACAAGCCAGAACATAGCCTGGACAGAAAGAAAGAGAGCAGGAGCCTCCATCCCCTGTATACAGCTATTGTGTTTGGCCTGCGACACTTGCAAACAAGTGGAAAACCAGGTTGGAGTGGAAAAAAGTATCACCTACCCATATCCTTTTTTTTTAAGTGATGCTTTGTAGTAAGTTTCTTTCTGTTTAATTTGGCTTATGGCAGCAATGATGCCTTTGGTGAGGCAGTGTGACTCTTGAAATCTTGAGTTCAAGCAGGATCAGCCTATGCATGGCTTTGTCATGGAGTATCCACAGTGCTGTCCTTTGTACAGGAACCTATTTACCCTCATAACCAATGGAGACTTTACCTTAGTAAAGACTGAGCTTTGCTTCTGAATAGCTTGCTTGGAACACTAAAATACAAGCAATTTTGGCTGAATGTTATTGCTGCACCTATAAAAGAAGAAAGTAGCTATTATTGTTAGTCTTTCATAAACTCCAGCTTTTTCATCATTTTAACTGCATTGAATTTCAGAAATATTATGAATCTGTTGAGTAGATGATCACATTTAATAAAAGAAAAAAAATATTTGCCTATAGAGTATATTGTCTTGTTTTAAGATTTGGTAAGATATAACCAAAATGATTGTTCAATTATATCTTACATTAGATCATTCAACAGTGAGATAAACAAGCTTTATGCCAGTTTGGGGTTTGGTTGATGAGGAAATAAGTGGATACAAAAAAAGGTTCTAATCTTTAAGCACATCTTTTCCCTGAGTCACAATGAAGGATTGATGTTATACTCTAGGCTAATCAGTCACACTGGTTTTGTGGACAAATGTTAATGAACATATAGAAGAACCCAAAGAATTCTCAACTTTGAACAACAGAAACTCATTCTGAATTTAACTATCTGGAAAAAACAAAGGATATTAATTTGTTTCTATATAATTTTCAACCATAGCTTTGGAACAAGAAGGATGTTAAATTGCTGGAAAACTTTTGGAATATAGAAAACTGCAATTCTATTCCTAGCAGATATCAGAGCATTGTCATTCCAGCTCTTCCTCTGTGAATAAAAGTCTCCCCTCAGCAGTAGTTTTCATTCTATCCTGTATGAGCCTTTCACAACTAACTGAATTTCATGCAGTGACTTTATAGAGAGCAAAGTACTGTCCTCTGAAGGCAGTGGAAAAGCTCCCAAAAATATCAGAAGTCGACTTGCAAGGAGAAAATGTAAGAAAATCTTTCCAGGAGTTATGACAGCTATAAATAGAAACCATATCCATTTTCCAGCAAACACATAGTGCTGAAAGAACTTCAGGGAGTTTGGAAAGGTAAGAGGTGCTGAGCTGCAGCCCTAAGGAGTTATGATTATCTGCCCCGAGTGTCTCTGATCTGCTTTGGCCATGTTCTGCTTTTGCTGAGTGAATCAAGACAGGCTCTGCATATTTCAGTAGGGGGATACAAGGTATCTGGAATATGAAATTTGTATTTGCACAAA
>JAWWLZ010000001.1:11959414-11978639 GCA_035041345.1 Poliocrania exsul
GTGAATCAAGACAGGCTCTGCATATTTCAGTAGGGGGATACAAGGTATCTGGAATATGAAATTTGTATTTGCACAAATCAGTAGGGGGATACAAGGTATCTGGAATATGAAATTTGTATTTGCACAAAAGCTGCAAAAATAAACTGGATGTGTCTGTTGCACTTACTGGTCGTAAACATACCTAGGCAGAGTTACCAGGAGGACTTGTCCTACACCTTACTCTGCTCTTCCCTGGCTGTGCTAGGCCAGCAGGAATGTACCTCTGGGAAGGATGAAGGTGAGTATATCTGGATACTTATACATATCCAAGGATTAATCTCAAGGTTTGATCTTGCTACTACCTTACCTCAGTCCCATAAGGAAAGTAGGAAGCGGTGGCAGCAACAGGATTATCCTCAGGGCACCAGAATTGCAATGTCATTCCCATTATCCCTCTGCAGTGCCAGATGGCTGTGCCCCTAATGATGAAGCCAAAACTGTGACCACCACTTTTGGGGTCACAGCAAGTTGTCTAAGGCACAGACCTCCCTCTTTTCCCAATGTTGTTAGCAAATACTTTTCAAGCACTACAACAAAGAGGTCACCTATTCCACAAAGGCCTAATAGTATTGATTTTCACTGAAAAAGTGATGCTAATTCACCTATGTGCAAAGAACTGGTACATGTGCAAGCCTTAGTATCATTGGAGTGTTATAAGGAATTTGCAATGCTTGCCTGAGCCATTAATTTTTATGCTCAGTTTCAAAAGCAGTTTGAAATTGCTGCATCACGAATGCCAGAGAGTACCTTCTTATACCAGAGATATCTCCTTTGCTTTAATCAAATAATTCCTTATGGTCTAACACTTCTATCTGTGGTATTGGAGATATAATACATCTTTTCTGTAAAATTTTGCTTTTGAGGCTTTGTTTCTGTGAAGGAAATGGTAAATACCATTAAGAGCATCTTCTGTGAGAATTCAAGGGAGATTTTTATTAGGAAGGAGACTGTTGCCAAGACTCTTCCTCTGATAATCTGCTGTAGTTGGGCACTGCTAAATACTAAAGAGATAGTGGAAGGCAGTAGAAAGTCTTCCTCACATTCAGAAATTGGATGATGAATGATTTTATTTGAAGATATAGAAAAAGTCCATAGATACTAGAGGAGCACCACACCTCCTAGTAATGCGTGTCCTACCAATTGAGCTTTCATATCTTCAGCTCTAAGAAGAAAGAAAAAGTAGAGGAAAGTATTCCTGATTATAACAGCCTAATCAGTGATTTAAAATTTTATGTACCCTCTGTGGAGTCTTGAATGCAACTGCTGATGGTCTCTTTAGCATATTCCATTGTAAAAACTATGTTTTCTTCTGTTGTTGATATCATCTTGTTGACCTTGAGTTATCTTTTTATGAAAAAATATTCAGAGAAATGTCTAAGATTTTATTATGCTAATAGGCAATGCTTATTTCAAAGAATGGCTGTCAAAGTTTTGAAGTGAAAAGACATGAGGGGAACTTCAAACACAAAAGTAATATAAGTACTTAACTGTTTCAGGCTAGTAACAGTAGCTGCCACAGAGCACCAGAGACAATAGAAGAATATTCACACCTTTGCTTCCCCACTGTACAATAATATATAACATAAAGTCAAAATTTGTTGTTATATCACACTGGCATGACACAAAAAACCCCAGAATTGCAAAAGATAACATTATTTTAGGCATGTTTTCCTGGTCTCATATCATAATGAGGGAGGGGGGAGGAAAAAAAAAAGGAAAGGTAGAAAACACATCTCAGTGAAAATTACATACTAAACAAAATTTTAGAATTTGTTAAAGGAAAACTTTCCTGAATGTCTTGTCTTTGACAAAACTATGGAAACCTCTTCTATGAGCAATTCCTGGACCAACAGTTGCAATTGCTGCAATGACCGTGCCCAGAAAAGGGCTCTGAATTCCTGCTTAAAGCCTATTTGCTGCTTCAATAAAGGTCCTTATAACACCTTGGAGAGGAACCTCCAGATTCAAGGTCACTGGTTCCCACAGCTGGGGAAGGCAGCAGAACTCGTCCTCTTTTACCTGTGGGGAGTTCTAGCAGAAAGTCATGGCTCTCACTCCCAAGCAGCGGCAATTTCCCAGTCAGAGCAGAGTCAGAAGTAACTGGAGAGATCTCCTTCTCAAGGGTTTGGGCATGTCTGTGGGAATGCAGCAAAGCTATCAGAAAGTAAAACTGCAACAGCAACCAAGTTTCTGGAATTAAGTTCCAGTTGAAAAAGACTTGAAACTGAGATTAAACATTACTTTTCCTTATGTCTCTCAGGGTTCAAATACTTTTTGAGGAAAGTGCACTGAATCAGAGGAACTCCTGACTCCACTAACAGTTTTCCTCCTGATGTGAGGCAGTCCCTAATATTTTGCTGACTTTTCAGATTAAAGAGCATCAATGTCTTTTATGGTTCAAATAAAAAATTGTTTCCCTGTAGGAACTCTCCTAATTGGGCACCTGTATACAAACAAAAGGGACCTGGATTTTGTTTTAGCCTTGTAAATAAGCCTTGGATTGGATCCAGCCATTCAGCAAGGGAGCCAAATAATTGACAGTCTGGTCACAGCTGGCAGCCGCGCCAGTAGGGATCCAAATACGAGGGGAGGGGGGAGAGCAGGTATAAAATATGTGCTTTTTACAGGATAGGTTCTCACTGAAACAACATACTAGTTCTTCAGCTGAAAATCTCAGAACTCTCTGTATAGTGCTAATTCCTGCCTAATGCTGCTCTTCCAGCAGAGCCATCTCAAGGTAAACCTTTTCTCTGTGGCAAAGTTTGCTGGTTTTTACCTACACCTAGAGGGTGCGCACAACCTTTTAAAAGTATGAATTGTGTTTCCCCAACAGGTATTCTGATGAGACTCATCTTTCTCTCCTCACATTTTCTTGAATTAATGCACATCCTTGAGATACCCACTGTGCTGTCTGGCTGGTCAGAACACTTCCTGTGTTGTATTAACAGTATTTGGTTTGGCACCAAATAACCTTGAAAGGGTTACGAGTGGAGTACAAAAGCATTCAGATGCTTTTATCAGGTGTAGTTGGAGGGTTTATTTTAAAGTAAATGCTTAATATAGTTTCATTTTCAGAGTCTTATTGGGTGCCGGTTTTATTCAGTATGTAATAGTAAAGTCTTGCAATTTCTAAACTTCTTTCAGATGTACATAAATAGTCTTACAGAATATTTTTGTGCTTTTAAAACTAATGTATCCATTCAAAAGATAAATGTACTAGATCTGCTGATATTCAGTATAATGTTTCAGTCTGGCTTTGTTTTGTACATGTAAAAGTTTGTGTGTCTGGCCTTTTTCACAAGTTAATTTTCCTCCATCTGCTTAAGCCTAGATTATAATGTTCCCCACATGAATGTACACCAAAAGCCTTTACAGAGGCACACATCTACAAGTTTCATTATTATAAGTGGAGTTGCTCTTGGAAAAAGTGGAAAATTGAGTCCAGGGATAGTAAGTAAGCAACAAACATAATTTCAGGTGCATATTTTCCTTTGGATTTATTCTGCCTATTTTTGTAGTGATATGAACACATTTCACTTTTTTAAAAATTTTATTTTTTTGCTTAAGAGTCTTGACAAAAAATTTTAACAGTACCCAGAGCTCTGCCATTTCCACAAACTACTGCAAAAGAAGAGAGAACTGTGTTTTCTTTCTCGTCTTTCTTTCTAGTCCATTAATCTAAAACATGAGTTGCACAGTAATTGCCACGGGTTTTGATAATTAAATGTCTCATCCCATTTCACATTAAATTTTAGGAATAAGTCTGAGTGGATGGAATTTACTGGATTTTAGCTTAAATGAAAAATTTACCCTAAAATAAAAATCCATCCACAGTTAAAAAAATGGTTTAGTCCTTGCAAATGTTGGAAGACTAGTTATATTACTGAAACTGTAAAATAGAAAAATAGTGGATGATGGAAAGGCCAGAATAGGGCTGTCAAATTTTAAATTTTAACATATGGACTGCTCACTCCCTGCTTTGGTTGCTAGTCATTCCCAGATGGTGTCTTTAGTGAGTGATGGTGAGGGGAAAGGAGCAGGTGGCAATGGCAATTTTTTCTTGGTTGTTTTTTTTTTTTTACATACATCAAATTAAAATTCTCTGTTCCACATTTAAAAAAAAAAAAAGAAAAATAAAGGAAGAGAGAAAGGAATACAGGAAGTATGAGAAAAGGTAATGCATAACTTGGATTCTGAAGCTGAAATTAAGGAAATCGTATCGTTGTGGACTGATGAGTCAGGATCAGGATTTGGATCCAGAACTGAGATCCCTCCTAAGTGGTAAATAATAGCTTTCATGCAGGCCCTTGTCCAGCCTGTAGTACAGAATGGCCCAGCAACTGCAGGAGGAAACTGCCCTCCAGAATGGAGTTAGTTTCTGCTTTGGTGCACAGAGCGTCAAAGCTCGCCAACACCTGCTTAAGGAGAGGTTTGCATACATGTTTAAATGTGTTTGTGTAGATGGAAACCGTATGCCAAGGAGAGGGGACTTGAGGTTTTAGTGCTGAACATGGAGTTTATGATCTCAGGGATGATACTGATCTCATTAAGCCCAAGGAATTTTTTTTTGCAAGAGGATTCTTCTTATGAGAAACATCCTTACACTTCTCTTTGTTCAGTGCTTGTTGGTAACTAATGTTGGTAACTAAGTCCTAGCTTATAGAGAGGTTGTTCCTCCAGGTGCTGACTCCAGGCTTTTTTTTACTGTGAGTCCAGTTGCTCCTTCACATCTGGCAGTAAGAGCTCCTCCTCCACAGTATGTGCCTCCATTGTTCCTTCTTATTGTTCCTTTGTGTTCAGATGTGTCACTAGTTTACTGAGTTTTTCTAGAATATAAGTAATATTATGTGCTATAATGAAACTAAAACTTGTTTTTATTTCCTTATTTTCATTGATGACCTAGCTGTTTTTCTCAGTCTTTCTAATCTATTCTGGTTGAGAATATGATCTTATAACTGAAAAGGAAAAATTGAAGCAAATTACTTTTGTGTCTCTGTTACAGACATAGCCTCTTGGTATGTAAACCCTAATAAATGTATGAACCTGATTGGTACTTCTTTTATTGTCAGAAATTCTGGATGCCATGGCTGCCTTTAATCTTCCAGCTTTGAGAGTAAAATCTCTCTTCTAAATCAGAACTGAGGGGAACAGTAAGGTGCTAAGAAGCAGCAGAAGGAGAGAGTTAAATTTCTGCTCAAAAATCATAGCACTTAAAATGTTTCTTTTTACTAGTCTGGACAAGACTCAATGGCACAATTAAAAATGTTAAAATGAACTTCAGAGCTTTGTAAAACCCAGCATTGCATAATATGCCTCATGATCATTTTAAAGCACTACCACACAGTGGGTAAAAGTTCTATCTTTTTTGAATCCAAGGTAACTTAAAGAGGGTATTGATTTTCCTTTACAGAGTAATGAGAATTACATATTAGGAGGGAAAGCTGCAGACACAATACAATGACCTTTCTCCTTGGCTTCTCTTTTCTAACACAAACAATCACTTTCACTGCTAGAGTGGATATTAAACAGTATATCTTGTAGCAATGGGTTTGCAACTGTCTGTGCTTGTTTTATCCAATTAGCATACTTATCACAAAAGAAAAAAAAACCTCGAATAGATACAGCTTTTAATTTCTGGATATATCAGTTCCATCCACAAAAACATTGAAAAGCCTCCAGCTGGAGGTCTGCTCCATCTGTCTCAGCACTGAAGGGAGGAGGGGAACTTTCTTCCTGCAATTTTAATGCTGGTGCATGATTTAGAGTAAACAGGTAATTTTACTGAGAGCAGAGGACATTGGCCGACCTCTGGTTTATTCTATACATGTTTCCCGTAGCACGGTCCCACGTATACTTATCTATTATATGGTGTTTCAGGTCACAGACATGTCAGTATTCTATTTACTGCTTTAATTATACAGAATTTAAAACAAACTTATCAATACCTGACACATTACCTTAGGGGGAAATATCCTAACCATGAAACAGCATGAGAGCTATACTAAACGTACCTCAGACAAAAGCTTTTTTCCAACATAGCCATTAAGGGCAGATTTTGTTTTTACACCTGCTGTGTTTCCATCTAATCACCTTTTGTGAGAGTGTGTGAAACAATGGCTTGAAGCTGTATGGGTTTCCAATTTTTTGATGTTTAGTTCCTTTCCCTCTGATTTAAACTAACTGCAACTTCCCCCCTGGTTATCACTTCTTTTCAGTCAAAGCTGCTCCTGAGTCAGCAATGTGTGTGTGTGTGTATGTGAATGTGTGTGAAACAACATCCTTGACCTGCTTTCTCCTGCTGCTGGGGAAAAATATGGTGGAATTCTCATGGTGGAATATTTGAAGTGCAACTCAGTGCAGCCATCCTCTTTGTCCAGCTGCAAGTCAGAGCTGTGGCACAACACTAAGGGAATTAAAAACAGATACATGAAACCTGGAAGCATCACAACTCATTGTGCCCCTTAGTTCTGTTTTATTTATATATTTAAAAGCAAGTTCATCATTTAAAAAGTTCAGAAGATGCCTGCTAAAGCACACTGGTTGTAAGAAACCACAGTGGCTGGCAATTTGAATGAATTAGAATAAGATGATTTTAAATTCCTCATTAGCATCTTCAGTGCTTCAGATATCATCCCTTTTTTGTAAGAAGGATGAATACATAGGGACAATTGATATCTGCTAAATCTGAACAAGGAATTTAATTAGAATGGGAAAAAGAGGAATTAATTTGAAGTGGTTTGTTTTGGTTTTTTTAACTGTGTTACTCTTCACTGTGCTGAAAAGCTTTTGACTATGATCTTAGTTTCCTACTACAAATCTGGTCATTGTCCAGAGCAGAGGAGCAGTCAGTTCTGAGCAACTTGTTCTTCTGGATTATCCAATCTTCACCATGAAGGTTCTTGCTCAGGCCAAGAGGAGTTCTCACCCTGCAAAGACTCCGGCCCTTTACTGGGTACTCCAGGAGAGGTTTAGCAATCCAAATGAGCTAAGGACCACCTGGGAAGTGTCTTAGCATCAACCAAAGCTTGATACTGTGCTATATGCACTGATGTCTTCCATTAGAAATTCTTTTTCTTGGTCAGTTTTATTAGTACATTACACTTTCGGGCAAGGTAATTTAAAAGTCAGAGATCAGAAAACTGCTGAGTTCCTGGACATTCAGGCATTTGTTTGGGGCACAAGTACATTCCAGTTGCAGGTGATATTGCTTTGGTATACCAGCAATAGAGAAGATGGATTCATTGTTGACTTACATGTAGCATCAATGTGTCAGGTGAGTTCCTCATCATCATCTTTTGGGGTATGCAGATTTCTATTAACATATGTTACTTACCTCACTCATTTCATTATCTATGTCATAATTTTGATGTGAAATGCCCAAAGTATAATAATTCTAAATTTCAATTCACACATTCTGCCACCCCTAAACCATCTAAAGTGTTATGTCAGGAAAGATGCTTTCCTTTCTTCTTGATTTGGTGCCTGGATCTAGTGAAAATAAACACATAGAAATCTAAAGAATATACACAGTAATGAATAAAATATTACTAAATAAGCATGATTTATTTCTCTGTACATTTTCTTCAAGAGCCTTGCATATAATAGACTGTGAGGTTCATGATTCTTGTTTGACTTCCCAGCGATACTTGCCTTAGTATATTGAAATAGCTGCATGCTTGTAAAAAACAGTAGATTAGAAATAAGAATGTGTCCACTAAACTTTTCATATTACTCCATCTGTGTGTGTGACTGAGCATGCTAACTCTTGCTCAAGAATTGCCTTACTCCATTTTCCTTTCCCAGTTGAATATGTTTTGGTGGTTTAATTACCCACCCCAAGATATCTGAGATTTTTTTTAGAATGAATGTTGAAAAAAGGGTGTCCAGTAGCCCAAAGGTAGCAGTAAAAGCAGATTGCAGAGAAATCCAAGGCTGAGAAAGTCATGGAAAGAACAACCTGAGTATACCTAATGGAATCCAGAGAAAATGATGATTTGGGAAAGTGACCTTTATCAACCAAATTATTTGAAAAAGTTTTAGAAGCTCCTCATGAAGGGAGCCTACAGGGAAAAGGAAGAGTGGGGAGAGGAAACACAGTTTCCGATCACAAAAATTTTAGAAAAAAACTCCCATGAGACAGAAGTAACATGTTGAACATGAGACATTATGGAAGAACTTGCAAAAACAGCTTAGCCAGAGGCTTGGAGCATGAGCCAAGATGCAGGAGGTTGGCTGACTGCAGCAGTAAAGCGAATGAAAGTCATGGGGCCAGATCAACAGGGAAAGAATGGAGGTGTTGCTTCTTGATAATCTGGGCCTATGGCACAGATTCTCAAGAGGGAATTCCCCTTTGGCTTCAAGGTGACCATGCCACTGCCATGTGGATCCTGGAGGGGCTGGCATGCCATTTGCAGTAGAAGCCGAGGCAACGAACATATTGCTGACACCAAATAAATTTAGCTTCATCTTAATTGCAAGCTTAGCCATGGTTTTTGAAGGATTTTGTTGGGGTTTTTTTGCCTGCCACCATCAGATGATTATCATTTCTTAGCCTTAAGAATCACATTAGATAAAAATGTAATTTGTCTCTAATGACCTATTTTTGTATTTCAGTGCCTTTTAATCCTGTTACTAGGAGATTGTATCAGCTAATACAGAAGGGTAAATATAAATGAGGGTGCAAACTACTCTTACAGTAACCAAGATGAAAATTACAGAGTGCCATCATATTTCACAGCACAAGCAGAGTGGCTGAGGTCAGGAGAAACTCACCTTCTGACCCTATAGAATCTACAATTAAAGCATGTGCCATTTGTGCTTTGTATTTTCATCCTAAATGTCTTCTGTATATCATTGGTAGAAAAGCAAACCTTAGTATTATTCCTTGGTCTTCCTCAGCATGGTAGTCCCTGTGCTCCTTTGGCACTTGATTATTCAAATAGCTAATATTAGAAATAGTCTCTTTCTTCAGATAATTTGCAGGACAAAACCCCAGGTCTCCATTGTTCTTGTTCC
This sequence comes from Poliocrania exsul, assembly GCA_035041345.1. Taxonomy (NCBI): domain Eukaryota; kingdom Metazoa; phylum Chordata; class Aves; order Passeriformes; family Thamnophilidae; genus Poliocrania; species Poliocrania exsul. The sequence continues at coordinate 11,968,469 of JAWWLZ010000001.1, forward strand.
ATTAGGACATCCATTGCTTGTCAGTCCTCCCAGGAGTTGCTTAATGCCACATCCATCAGTTACATTTCCCATTTTAGTATTTTCTGTCAATACAACACAATAATACCAAGGTATATTATAGGCAGTTTTACATTGCAGAGGTAACTAATGTAATTCAAGGTAATAAGCTCCCACTGACTGGAAAACCAAGTCTGCCTGAAGCAAAGGGCATATTACAACTCCTAAGACATACAGCTTTTGTCTGACGAGGTGCAGATCGGAGTAAGAAATACATTTTCTAGAAAGTACAGAGCCCTTGGAATTATATAAGGTAGTTTTCTGCTATTTTTGGACAAGCAATGAAACAGCCTTTAGTCTGCCATTACTGGATGCTTTTGAAGATTGTACTTATATTGCCATTAACAGTGTAAGATGTGGGAGTGATGGATAGTTTGTTGTGGTTAGAGCTGTGTGGTTATTCTTACAGTAATCAAGTGAACGTCATCCATTTTGAGAAAAAGCATAACACAGAGTTTTTTTTAATTAAGGTATGAAGATGAGTGTTTGTACTTATCTTCCTTTTAATAGCAGAGCATAAGATAACTGTGGATAATTTGTTACTGTTGTTAAAATTGACAATATTTACCTTAAAGGAATATTGTATGCCAGCCACCTTAGCTCATTTCATTGTGAATACTTCCTAAAATGAGCCACATTGTGTGTTTGTTTTTCTCTGAGAACTTGTGAGGCCAAACAGGTGGGCGACACAGGGGATCCAGCAGAAGTCACAATTAGACAAAAACTCTCTGTGACCTTATAAGGAAAGATTATATCTGCTTCCAGGGGTTGAAGTGAGGTTGCACAGACAACCTTGAGTTTTCTGGTTTTTCTTACTTTTAAATCTCTGGCATAGCAATTCCAGTAGTCATCCCTCTATGTACTTTTAAATGTAATTTCTTATACTAGCAAAAAAGTAAATGCAAACTTGTTTCTTTTTGACTGTACTGATCTCCACACCTGCCTTCAACAATGCAGAGACTTTTAGACTCCTTGCTCATAGTGCCACTACTTGAGCCATCAAACTGTATTTTATACAGAAGGTGATTTTTGACTTGGCAATTCAGTTTTAGAAGAACTGCAGATCCTTCCTGATCTGCTTTATCCTTTTGGCAGCAGTTGCCCCTCTTTTACAGCTCTTGTTTCAGTCCTGTCCCACTTTGCCTTGTCTTATCATGGGAATGACCTCTGCTCTTCTTCCGGCCCTGCCCGTTTCCTTGTGTTTGCACTTGTTCCCCCATTACCAGTGCCCAGTGGCTGTTCTTGATCCCCTGGGAGACTGAAGCTTCACTAAGGGAGGTGGACTCCGTAGAATCTGTAAAAGTCAACAAAGGCGGTGCTTTAGCCTCCTTTAGCTCTCACTGAGACCTGCCTGCTTTAACATGCCTATGAAACATTTGGTGGCATTTGGGTGCTGTGCCTGCAGTGTCATTCATCCCTTGTGCAGAAACATCTCACTGTTCCCTGTTGCCCCTGCAGTTCATTATATCTGCTTATTGCCTCTCATCATTAAGCTAATTATGAACTCTCCTGGGCACAGAAAGTCTTTGTTGTGTAGTGCCTGGCAGGAGCAGCACTGCAGCAACAGGGATAGTGATAGTATTTTAAAATGCATGCCACCATCGCAAACACGTAATCTTAAAATCCCAGGGATAAGAAACTCAGGAAGGGAGCTTTGGAGCAGGTCGTTACCTGTCATATGACACCTCATCACTTTCTGAAACCCACTTTTTCCAATATATTCACCAAATCATCTTTCCGCCTGGTCCTTCAACATCTCCAAGGGAATTGAGGCATGGAAGTCATCCTAAATCACTACCAATTGTTTAAGGTTTTTTTTTTTTTTAAATTAACCTACTCCCTGTTATCTTCCATATAGTCCTTAAGCATCCATGGAAATACTGAGTATAAAAAGCTGGGGTGCTCAGATTTGGTTGGTTGGTTGGTTGGTTTGGTTTGGTTTGGTTTTGTGATTGCAAAATGTAATTGATGAAAACTGACTTTTCAGAAGTGAGAGTATCTGTAGATAAGTCTCAGCCTTTTTTAATTTTGTCTTTTTTTCTTCCACTGATAAGCATGTTAACAATAAATAGACTTTAAATTTCATTTTCTATTTTCATCAAAATGAATTAAAAAGAGCTGGCTTCAACAATCATTATTTTAGATACCATAAAATAATTCCATTTTAAAACAACCTACTCTCATTTTCCACTCTTCTATATATTTTACTTGTTACTCTTTGTTGTACTCCCTGAGGGCCAATTATATTCTGGTGAAGTTGGATAACCAATATTGTGAATAGGAGCTTTTTTACTCTTGGGATTTAGTGCTGTTTTTGTATCAAGCATGCAAATATGCACACACAGAGAATCAATCACACTTTTTCATGTTTTATTTTCATTGTATTAATTACATTCAAAGCATACTGCCAATCAAATTGCTATAATTTTTTATGGCTGTAGGTTTTAGAAACTGTGCAGTGACTTAGGTGACTTAAAATACATTTGACACTTAACTTGTGGAAAAAAAAAAAAACAAAAAAAAAAAACCCCAAAAATAAAAAAACAAACACAACCCAAAACAAATGCAGAATCAGGCTTTTATTTAGCCTTGCAATTTATTTCAAAAAAATTCTTTTAGAGCAAAGTCATACTGTACTAGCACCTATAGAAAAGTTATATACATATCTGTAGTTCTAAGTATCTGTTGTAATAAGGTATTGTGTAATTTTTTGTTAATGTAAAAAACCCACATATTTCACAGATTTTTCACTCCTACATATCCTGTAATTTCTATAGTAGACAACGGGCATGGAGCTGAAGGGAAAGGAAAGGTGAGATCCATTTAAAAGATAGGATTTTATCAATGTAATTAAATTTCTTTTGGATTTATGAAAGCAGCTGATTTTTTCTGGAGTTTTGTCCCATCCCAAAATTTGCATCCACCTTGGACACAGCGGGTTTGCAGCATGGTCCAAGATTAAGGTAATATTCCACTAATTTCTTCTTTTCTTAAAAGGAATGCATGTTTGAGGGGCTTTCTTGTTTTTGAAAGCAGGTCTCTATAGTCAGCAACATTTAGAAAGGCCCTCACCTGTCCAGACATAAGTGGGTTGTGAACATAATGAAGACATCTTACTCAGTAGTTAATAAAAAAACTGCAAGCAACAAGAATTACAGTTTTTGAGCTTTTGAAGTCTACTTTACTTCTGGAACAGAAATGGCAAGGGATTTTTTTAAGATGTGACTTCCCATATCTTTCTTTCCCACTATCCAGGACACTGAATCCAACAGAAAGAGCAGAAAAGAACATTATCTAACAAAAGTCCATAAGCTCAAATCCCTAAACTTGCCCCATTCCTCATTCTTCTGTTGCTCTGCTCTGGCTTTGCCCAGCACTGCACTGTGCAGAGGCACCTCAACCAGCTGTGAGCCAGGAATCCACCCGCTCATCATCCAGGAAAAAATCCTGGCCAGTACAGGCACTGAAACAGTGACATCTGCCAGTTCAGTGCACTTTCTCTCCCTCTTTTTAATCGCTGTGACATGTTCAGAAGCACTGTGCACCAAGGCATGTATTGCACAGAGCAGTTTTTCCCAGTTCCCTCTGCCTTGGCACATCTCCATCAAGAAATGAGCACCTCTTGCACCTCCGCTGGATGGTTCAGACGTGGACAGGTTTGAACAGCATTTGAAGCTGGAACTCCTCATGGAAAGTTCAATGCTTCCAATCCATGCACAAAGCACTTTCTGTTTCCTCTGAAGACCTAGATGTCAGTAGCCTGTGTCATATCAGAACATCTTATCCCACAGTATTAAGAATACAAACTTGCATTTTTGAACATATTTTTCAGATCTAAAGGGTCACTGGTGCACTGAAACACTACTTAGATTGAAACAAATAAAAACCTGGAGGAAAATTACTACATTTATTTCAGCAGTCCTTTTTCATCCTCAGTTTTTTTAAGAAATGTGTCCAATTATGTGGGTTCTAAGACTTTAAAAATTTTGATTCTCTTCTAATTATGAGCAAAATTCTAACGCCTGATGTCTAGGTAGTCATTTCTATGTTCTCTGCCACCAGGTGGGCCCAAGAACCTTTAAATCTGCTTGTGAGCATAGTGAATTTAATAGAAATATATATATTTTTACACAGTCATCACTTCTTAAAAATGTGGTGTGAATGGCTAAAAATAAAAAAGTGGCTACTTACAAAACTTCTATAAAACTCCTGTGAGGACAGAAGAGTGAACCTGCTATAGCCATCAGATTTGCAAATAGACATCTCTTTTATTTGCTCTGCTCTAATGTCCACTTTGTGCTTATTCTTTGTAAATAGTTTATTGAAAGAGTGAGTCTTTTAGCAGGAACACTTGCAGAAATGGCTATTTTTATTTGCAGGTGGTGAATTTGAACTTGGAGTTTTGACCACTTGTAAGCAGAGCTGTATTCTTCAAGTTGTTTTCATGCAGTCAGAGAACAGATATTCACTCCTGCTTCAGAGGGATTTTTCATTACTTTGAGGATGTGACAGTCAAAGCTCACTTTCAGGTTTGATGGTCTGAGAGTCATCCTTGCCTAGAAACACCCTGCTAGTGGCAAAGGGACTTCAGAGATTCTTGTCTCCCTCTTCCATCTTCAAGTAATGTATATCACCCAGCAAGAAAAATACAAGTGGATGGCTACACCTAGTTAATCAAAAATAGTCTCTGCTGGATTCAGAGCTCATGTGAAGGGTCTGAATAGCTGGAATATCTCCAGAAATGATGCAGCAAATTTTTAAATTATTAATTAAAAAATCTTTAATATGGACTAAAGGGATGTGCTAAGCTGTCTTGGCTTTTTTTTTACATAACTTTTAAAAATATTTAACATATATAGTCTTCTACTTTAGAATGAAATAGTTAAATATATTTTTAAAGCCTCTTTCCTGAGACCTTGCAAGCCATATTTCAGAGACTTTCCACATCTGAGCTATATAATCCCTGTAAATAGGGGATTTGAAAAGGAAAAGCTGTCAGACCTTTATCTATATGTAGCACCAATAGTTTCCATGGTAAGAGAATGTTTTTCTCTTTCACTTTTTTTTCTGTCTTTATCCCTAATTTCAGTCTGGTTTTTTGTTTACAGCCACTGTTTTTGTTAAGTCTTTCCATTTGTTCCAGTCTCAGTCTTGACATTTTCCATTGCCTTGGCTCTGCAGGCATGAGATGCCTCAAATGCCTTCAATAATGCCATCAGATGATCCCTCAGAGCTCCAAAAACTCTGGAGATACCATGTGGAATGTTACACTCAGCAATGCAGCCTTTTCTCCATGCATTAGCAATAGAATATGATTATATGGATTTACACAGAGGAGAGGTGGAAAATGTTTGGTGAATGTTGACAAGAGCAATAACCCATGGAAAACAGTGCAACTGGGTGACAATGGGAGAGGAAGCTGCAGGAGACCCGCAGGAACACATTGGGATGAAGATGTATCCCTAGATAATTTTTTTTTTTTTAAATGAGGCTCTTGGGAGAAGAATAAGAAAAGTATTGCTTTTTCTTGCTTTTCAGTCTTTGGGAATTGTGAACTTGCCATTGTTGAAATCTCCCACAGCTTTTCTATCAGCTCTGAGAAGCAGTATTAAGATATAGAGAAGTGACTTGGGATGGGACAGGCTATTTATACGAATTCCCACTTCCCGAGCAGTTCCGTGCAGCCCAGCTGCAACATGGCTGTGGCTCTTTGTCTCACAGCTCTTTCATTTCCACCAGCACAAGCAGCAGCACAAGATCAGATGTGCCAGCAAGCAGCCAGCTTAAGGCTGGAAAATATCTTTCAATTACTAAGGGTAAGCTGCTTGTTGCTTGCCAAAAATTGTAACAATATATGACAAGAACAGAGCAAAGGTATATCATAAAAAAGAATCATAGAAATATAAAATCTCCCTGTTTTCTAGTAGAGCATTTCAAGCTGAATATTAAAATGCAATACTGTTTCAGTTTGAAATTAATTTTTTTTCAATCTTGAAGTCAACAAACAACATTTACAGATATGAAATTAAACCCCTGAGATTTAAATTAACCCAATGTTAGTTGGGATTGATGTTTTTCGAGCCTATCCTGAGATGATCTGTGTCCAAGATTTCTATTACCCAAATGGCCAAAGTTCACAGGGGTCTTGATATTCTGAGAATCCATTTTGGTCCATCTTTGGTACTGCTTGACTTTATTTCTACTTTCAGCTGAATACAATAAGTCTATAGAGCTGATAGAGTCAAACCACATTTGTTATCAGTCTCAGTTATCAGTTCACAGCAGGGACAGCTCGGTGGTTGCTGTCTGAAACATAAGCCTTGTGTATGGGTTTTAGTTTTCCTTTTTTTTCCCCTAGCCCAAAGGAATAAATCAAACTGTGCCTCTTTCTAGCTCATTCATCCCTAGGCCAGTTGCAGATTTTACTGTACTCCTGCCCGCTGAAGGTAATAATGGATGTCAAGATGGCATCTTTCATGGTACGTGTCGGTCCGATGCCCATTCAAAAACTTCGTAGAATGTCTGCCAGGCTATGGGTAATTAGCCTCTATCTCGATTAAACTCTTATTTAGATTTAAAAGTACTGCCTATTGAAATCTCATTTTCTCAAATCAGAGCGTTACAAGGAAGCATGGTACCCTCTTTATTCCCAGACCTATGCTACTCTCAGATACTGAACAGCTGGTATATTTTCTCTCTGAAATGGGTGAAGTGTTTGCTTCGTTTAAAAAATTGCAAAAGCCTTTGGACTGCTAGGATGAAATAGGATATGCAAGTATAGAACACTGTAAAAATTAACAGAGAACACCTTTTATCTTCTTTTTAAACCCAAGGCTTCCTTGTGTGTGCTGAACCCGCAAGTGCTATTGATTGGGAGATCAAGGTGCTGAGTCCGCCTGTGATTAAGCACTTTGTATTTACTGGTATCCCACTAGCTAATCAATTCTCCCTACCCTCCACATTCATTCCTATTGCCCATCAGGGCTATTACATTCACAGGCTTATGTCATCATTTAAATAAAAACCAGTCCAGTCTGTGGACTGTTCTAGGTGTGTGGTGGTAACCAGAAAACATCACCTTAGCACAGAATAAAACTCCAATAGAATTCCCTAATAATTTAATTTCTTAAAATTAGAAATTCCATTCTTAAAGCCAAATTATACATATATGCCCCTGGAGCTAGTCTCTGATTTTGTCACAAAGACTGATTTCTCTTATTTATCAGTAGCTGTTCTCGCTTCAAGAGAAAAAAATGCAATCACACTACACCTCAATTTCAAAACAGGTGATACTGAGGGAGTTGCAACATGCAAGATGGTTGTAGGGTCTAATCCAGTGTGAGACCTGATGCCTGTGCCATAAAAAAGCAGGGGTCCTTGCTCTTATAATCTGGGAAATGTTTGATTCTGGTACCGGGAAGTATCTGAGAAAAACTAATCTCTCAGCCTACTTCTTTGTTCATTTTGGGCCTGAACAGGATGTTGGGCATAGATTGTTCACTTATAAAATATTTTTTGGTGGGCTCAAATGTACTGCTAACAAAGTCTTCAGAGTCCAAAGGTGTTGCTGAATAGACCTTGACACTTTTGCTGAGCCCCGTAACCATCAGTATTGGAATTGCTAAGATGTGCACAACAAGACGGTTTCAAGAAAAGGTTGCTCAGAAGAGCATCCATGAACCTGCTTCCTCCTCCAGCCCTGCTGGAGCCTTGGAAAGGTGATTGTCCTTCTGCTACTATAGGTCAGAGCATGCAGGACAGGACCACTTCAGTTAGAGAGACAAGGATGAGCAGCAATTCCCACCAAGGCCTAAGGACAACAGTTTTTGCTACTCTGGTGAAGAGCCTTGAACTGGGTGCAGCAGTTTGGTCCCTTCTATATAGTAGTCTCTTGCTATTGGAACCAACCACAGGTGAGGTCTGCAGTTGAGCTCTAATCAGCATTGAAGCTCAATGCAGTAAAGGGCAAAAACCTGGTGGAAAAGCAACCACTAATTCAGCATTTCTAGATCTGAAATTAATAGCAACTTAGCTGCATGACACCTTGTGCTTTGTTGAATGGGTACACCAGTGAGAGGAGAGGTGATGAAGCTCTGTGATAGCTTTCTTGTAGTGCTTTTAACTTAGGTCTTTTTGAGGACAGCACAAAAATTGCATAGTACAGTGATTTGGTGGACTGAATTTTATTAACACAGGATATAAGATTGGATGTTTATTTTTAACTTGGTTTGGTGAATGGTACAGACACAAACTGTTCTGAAATTTTACAATGGTGTTCTGAGCTTTGACCTCATCTTTGTTTCTGACACCACCTAGTAGAAGAATTACAGCATAATGAGGGAGTGGGGTATTCCATGGCATCCTTTTCACCTGGTATTTCACATACCCATTTTGGCCACCTATCTAAGATATGATTGATTATACATGGGGTGCCTGCTAGGGTAGAAACTGCGAGATACATTTTTCTGTTTATGCATGCTTTATGCATAAAATAGTGATAGTGCCCTTCTCAACTATGTTCAAAACAAGTACTTACCATTTGTTCTACTCTATCACACATGGTTCCTATAATCTGTTCAAAATGAATCTCTTCCTTTTTAGTGCATCCCTTATGTCTGAGTGCTTCAAAGTCAAAGTCCAAATATTCTTCAAACATAAGTCAAGCGTCATTCATATAAAGAGCTGCTTGCTGCCTTTTGGGATATTTAAGTACTATCCTGAAATAGATACATTGTCTTTTAGCATATAGAAATAAAATACGAGTAGCATGGCTTTTCTTTTTTCTTCTTATGGAACTGAATTTATTAGGCACTTGACCATGAGCCACATGTGTGTGCAGGCTGCAGGTGTTTACCCTTGGATATTTAATTTTGATACAGTGCCTAAAAAAACATGTGGCCAGACAGCTCCCCCTAGAAAAGGGTGTGGTGAATGAATTATTTTCTTTAAGCAGTGAAAATGTATGTTCCTGAAATGGACCCAGAACAGCCAGTAAAAACTGGATGAGCACGTCTCTGCAAAAAGTCTTTCTTGTAGCCAAGTCATGTTCTCTGTTGAACTATAGGTAGCAGATGGCTCTGGAAATACATGTATTGGGCAGCTCGCCACAGGGCATTATTAAGATCTTCAGCCCACAAAAGGACTCACATGAATTAACTCTCCCTACTCAGACCATATAAACTGCAGTGTACGACATGAGGAAGCTGATCTGAAAATTCTGGGATTATCAGATAAATTGAAATAGTCTCTAGGAGAATGTGGTTGTTATGAGCATTATGCCATCCATTTGATTCAGAGTGTAACACTTCAAAGAAATGTTGAAAAAACTCCTTAAAAAGCTTTATTGCATTTAAATACATTGTGAAGAAGCAAATGATTGATTGAAGCCTGATTTTTAAAACATTTTTATTTTTTTTATTGAGTGCCTTGTTGTACAATGAGGAAGCACTTATAAAGGGGCAGTAGTTTGGATATGTTAATTTGTTGATGAGCTTTAACTTACCACCAGAATCAAACCAGAAAACCTTAGAATCATCTCTGAGTTCAGGTGCATAAGGTCAGACTTGATCTGCCCCATGAGCCTGATCATTGGCCTGCTGTGTAGATCAACCTAGACAGCCTGACTGCCTGAAACCATGTGGCCCTTCCTTTGCTGTCAATCCTTTTAATGACATCTATTTATTTCACTGAGACTTAATTTCACTGTTGAAAAATGCCGTGCTTTTTCTCTTTGTAAAAAAACCCACTAAAGATCTGGCAGTCGGTCTCTTGTTTCACTCTTCAGTTAGCAAAAAGCTGAAGGAAACTGTTCTGGTTTTTCCCAAAATGTACTAGGAACAGTTCACACCTTCATGCCTTTCAGGGTCCAAGTCATGTATTTATTCCTATTCACATCCCCATGTTATGTTCATCTGGTAGCATTTTAACTTCTTTTTTTCCCAGTAGTTTCTGGGAAATTGCTACATGTCTTGCAACCTATACTACTGCTTAGGCAAAGATCTGTCATATGAACTTCACCATTCTGTTCTTTTCTTTTTCACCTAATATTGTCCAGTGACATGGACAACATGAATAGGATAGAAGGCGGGGGGGGGGGGGGGGGGGGCGGCACCAA
>JAWWLZ010000001.1:11981390-12015533 GCA_035041345.1 Poliocrania exsul
CCATCACTCAGCAGGCAGACAAGAACCCCTGACGCTGGTCTGATCCCATCCCACGGATCAAAGCTGCGTCAATTTTCCATGTCTCTTGTATATTTAATATCCCTTGTGGCTTAAAGGTTGCTTTTACAAATATTTGCAGACTTTCATGTTTTGTACTTGACAGATTAATAACCTCAAACTGTTTAGAGACCTTCTATCTCTTTAAAATATGTCATCAGATGAAATGTAATACACAGTATATGTTATAGGCTTGAGAATGCAGAAAAGTGAGCACTATGGGAGGAACTGGTTTGCATTAATTCTCTTTGAATCCAGGAACTAAGTAGTTAATTTGTTGTTGTTGTTGTTGTTGTTGGCTGGATTGGGTTGGGTTTGGGGTTTTTTTCTTCCTACACAAAAAAATGAGGTTGAGTGCAGAGAATTTCATGCTTGCACTGGATATTGCAGGACATACCTGTGTTTCTCCATGTTAACATACCTCTGTTTCTCCATGTTTTCATACCTCTGTTGGACTGTATTTGGCATGTGTTTGACCAGCTGAGAATTCCTGAGGAGATATTTCCATTAGAGTGATGCTCTCAGCTTCTCTGTACCCCCAACTTCATGTGGGACCAATTCAGTGCTGAAGTTGGAAATTTCCATGACTAGTCAGAGATCCTGCCAAGTGATTGCCAATCCAAAGATGTGCTGACCTCAGAATGTTGCTTTAGGGATGAAATACAAGTTCTTAGACAACTTCTGAAGATATCCCAGGGAAGAGGGTGTTATGGCACTTAGAGCATGTGGTACAGTCCATCCCTTTGGAGTGACACACCTGTACTGGTGCTGGCTGGGCTGGCTTTGAGGTCACTGTGCTGTCCAGGCTATTCACTCTTTGCCATCTAAGTTTACACTTTGGAAAGACAGGAAGGAGTGAGAGAGAAGGCAGAAATCCCCTAGGTAAGGACAGACAACACAAGAAAATTTGATTCAGGTTGCTCTTCTGACTCTATAGGCTTTTGGAGGTGCAGAGTCTGCAGTACATGTCTGGAAACTTGTATGCTGTGCATTTCTACACACTAATACACACAGACACATCCATTTGCTCTCAGGGGACAGACCAGAGAGTAGTCACTGTGGCTTAGAGGCACCCTGCTGTGGTGGAAGAGGAATATAACATACATTAACCTAGGTAGAATGGCTGTAGTTCTGCTCTATTTTCAGCAATATGACAGCAACAAGAGATTTTTGATGTATAATAGACAAGCAGAATGCCACATCTGCAAAGTCAGTCAAATTCTTCTCATTTCCTCCAAGCAGGAGGCAATCCATGCGGGGAAGACACCTCTGCTTATGCTGTCCTTTTCAAATATACAAACCCAAAACACAAACAAGGTATTACTGCAAGAACCAGCTCAGGCAAAACATGGGAGAGATCACAGTGCTTCAGAGAACTTCATTTTCTGTCATCTACTGCCAGTTCATAGACTTTTCCTTTGAAAAGCAAGGAGTACATGGTGTTTTGTGAAAATAGGAGGAGGACTGGCAAGTAAAATAATCTCTGACTTCAGTAGATCCTGCTTAGAGCCTCACCTGGTGCTCAGTGCCAGTTCTGGAACTAGTTTGGAAGAAAACAGATTTAAGAATTATGTGGGCAATCCTCAAATACCTAAAAAGGCTGCTGCAAACAGGGAAAGAGAAAATTGTTGTCAAGACCTGCCAGGGAAAGGATGAAGAAAAATAGGTTTAGCTTGCAACAGACAGGGTAATAAAATGGCTGCCAGGGAGTGCTGTGGAATCGTCACTGCTGTGGGGGCATGTGAGCAGCATCAGCAAATGGTCCCCAGCAGTGGTGGGTCATTCCTCCTCAGAGTGGGAATCTCACAAAGAGCCCTTCCTTCTCTGTGCTTCAACTTCACTGGGCAGGCATGAAACCTGGAGCTTGAATTCAGTTGCAACTTCTTTTGAAACATGTAGACATGTAAGAATTTTAATATTCATAGATGATGGTGAAGAGTGAAGAGTGAGAATAAACTATGGAGTTGTCCTTGAGATGTCAGTTCTAAACCAAGGGTCAAACTACATAAAGAAGCTTTGTTTAGGACAGTATTAAAGCAATTTCTCTTATACTGCTAATGGTATTAAATTATCTTATTTTGGGTTTAGTTCAAAATAACACTCTGAAAACTGAGAGTCCCTCGATAGTTCCTCTGCTGGGGTTGAATATGGCATTCAACTTAATGTATAAGTCTATTCACTATATTGTGAAAGAAGTTTGAAACCACACCTTTAGCTCTATCTGACCTCTTGCACTCTCCAGTGTTTGACATAATTAGAATTTTATGATGGCAGTATATATTATACAGAATTAACCTGTAGCTCCTAGCACAAATTGTGTTTCTGTACATTTCTCTTTCTCGTGGTTTTGTTATAATAGAGCTAAAGCTGCTAAATCAATCTTATTATATCAGTGCTGAGAATGTTCTGCAGATGAAGGAAGCATGGTAGAGTGGTTGGGGGCATGTCCAAGCTTAGAATGGCTGCATCCCTGTTGTAGTAGTGATAGCCCATGGAGTAGCCCTGCTCAGACACAAAGTTTCTCAGAGGAGTGGAGCCAGACTCCTTGCTCTGACAAAAGCCAGACTGCACGACACCGAGAGGGCCATGTAGCTGGCTGAGGACATTGGCCATATTGCAAGCGTGAATCCTGAGCTAATAGAACAAAACAGATATAGCCCATGCTTTTCACTATTTAGGAAGATTTCTGTGCCTGCTAAACATCTGTTGCTATCCATTTTTTTTCAGTTAATATTACATATTGCTGCAAAAATAAGTCAGTTTAGACAGTATGCTAAAAGACCACCTGTTAACAAAACACAGGGATGTTTATATTAAAAGACATAGCAAAGACCTTTTAGAGGTATAGATAGAGGCTTGGGACAGCAAAAGCTTGCCAAAAGGTCAGCTGTGGGGTTGCTATTTTGGAACAAAAGTTCAGTTCAGTATCCAATTTAGGAAAAAGAAATTTATGGCATTATGGATTAATTTTTGTCCTGAAAACATTTTGGAACTGGTAAAAGAAAGGTTCTCTTTAGGAAAATATCTGATCTGTGAAGATAGAGAAAAAAAATTCCACTTTTATCATGAGTTTATATACATGAATCAAGTTAAGTATATACTTAATCTGGCCTTTCGATTTCAGTAAAATATATGAAAAGCTGTAAAGGGAAAAAAAAAAAAGAAATGATTACTCCAAAAAAGGATCTGTTATCACTGATAGCAATTAATGATGTACACCAATTAGGTTCATTAAGCCCTGTTATAACTGAAGTCAAAGTAGCATTACACTGAGGTGAATTGTCTTAATTGACCTAGACAAAAAGATTCTGAGTATGCTTTCTAATTAGCATCTGACTGCATAAATGTCTTCCTTTTCCTAAAGAATAATAAGTATTTTGAGCCTGTTATTTTGTAGACTTTCTTTATTAAAGTTGTTCAATAAGGCATAATACTTCTTAATTAAATTTTATGTATTTGTTGTATATTTATGTGGTCTTTTTAAATGGGTTTATTTCACATTCAGTGGAATTGCCCATATATGTGCTTTTTCATGTTGTACGTGAAGTGCATTATCCATTATAACAGTGCAGTAAGAGTTCTAAGGCAATAGGATAGCAGAAAAAAGAAAATATGAGCAGCAATGGTTGCAATTCAGAAGAGTTCGTGTAGAGCTATGAAACTTCAACGCACCACATTTCATAACAATAGGAAAACTTATGTTGGAAGAGCATGAGGTTTTTTCTAAGGTCACAGATTAAAAGACTTAGTTCACCCTAAACAGTATTAAATTATTCTCCTTGTGTTGATAGATTTGTAACTTTATTTACAAATTGCATAGAAATCATGTTATTCAAAACTTCTATTCACATCTTGTGGATATATTTTTTTCTAATTATTTAATAGACTGCAAATTTCTCATGTATTATTCAATTAGTTGCTTCACATGCCTTGTCTAGGTGTGACTTCTGCAAAATTGCACTCAGATTCCCTCAGACTGGGGGATGATAGCCTGTAACTTGTCCCATGTATGCCCAAAATTTTCTCTTTATGGCCTTTTTGATGACTGTGGATATTTCCCCAGGATTTGTGTATCTCCAACAGTCTGACTGCTCTGAGCAGGCTGCAGAGATGTCCCAACCCTGGATGTGTCCAGGGTTCCTGTGTAGACCACCAAAGAAGCACGTACATGCAGAGTTCCGGATGTGTTGGCCCTACAGCACACGTGCTGGAATGGGGCTCTGTGCATGTACTCGAAACCTCCTGGGCTCCACAAGCTTTGGGCTTAATGGAACATTAAGTGCTATGGGCCTGACTTTTCTCAGAAACAGGTTATCTGTATTTCATGTGTGCAGTTGCTCTGAGGTATCCCAGATGCATCAATTTCCCTGCTTTTGCATTATCTCGGCAGAGATCCTGGACAGAAATATGGGAATCCTGTCTCTATTACGACCAGCACCAGAGAAAGAGGAAACGAGTATGACACCACATTAGTATGCAATATATTTACACTAAATTGCCTGTTGTAATCTCGGTTGAAGTCATTATTCCTGTCCTGACTGGGCATCACTTTATGCATTATAATGTTATTTTATTTCTTCAGGTTATATCAGCTTGCCTTTTATTTTTCCCTTTTCTTCACGTTCCAGATGTGAGTTGTGTTGCAATTTGTTTGTCATGCCATTCTCAGCTTTCCACCCCTCTAAAACAAGAGATTATATCCCCTTTTTTAAATGCTAGGTGATGGCACTATGCAAGGCGAAAGACAGCATAAACAGGAAATATAATTTGTACTTCCTTATTAATACTGTATCTCTGCTATAATTTGTCACCTCCTTTGTTACAGTAAGTGCTGTGCAGAATCTCATTAGTGGTCATGCTTTCTGGTTTCTGTTCTCTGTTTTAAATCTGTTTCTCATTTCCTGGCTGTTAGTTTTTGCTTGAGGGTTGTTTTAATTTATGGTATTGTCATTCTGGCTCCGATTTGTGGTGTGAGATGATGGTCTTTGTGCATTTCTAGGAGTTCTTGTAGCTTTTCACATTCATGTAATTCTCTCTTTCAAGTACTCCCAAGTTCATGTTATTTTGCATAATGTCATTGCTGTCTGGATAAAAATTATTGCTCTTTAAGCATCAGTAAAGACGATTATCATCTGATTTAGAGTATTTTGAGTTTACATTTTAGATAGAATTTTCTGACACTGGGCTTTTTCCATGCTGGCAAATGAGCAATTAAACACCTGCACAGACTTTACTGAGGGTCTTTCAAGAACACTTCATTGTAATCTACAGGGCAGTGCTTTTGCAGTAAGAGATCAGAGCACATGGGTTCAGCTAGGACAAAGGAAATCAATGGATGGTAGGTGCTCTTCTGTATGGCATCAAGAAATAGTGTATTGCAATAAAATAAGATAAATCATTTTGATAAATTGGCCCAAACCTTCCCTTTGACTCTTGTAATTATAATTTACTAGCAGCCATCTTCCATTTAAAAATGAGAACTCTATATGAGGACTGTCAATTTCTAATATTAAACTAATCATAAATTCCTCTTCCCAAGCATAGAAGTATCTTGAAGTCATGAGGTCTTATGAAACATTGAGAGGGGGAAGAAGTATTTCTCATTTGACTCCATGCCTTTGGGACTTATATTCACATGATCATATTTTATTCCATAATTATGTGGGATGAACATATACTCCAGTTTAATGATGTGAATGCATAGTTTCAAAAAATCTGGATTTAAGAAGAGTCCAATATTTGTAGGACTTCAGAGATTTGGTGATGCTGACATGTCTAATTTTTTTTCTTTGAGGTTTAAGAAATTTGTGTTTCTGTCCTGGATTTGCAGAGTGAAGTTCCTAAATGCAGTGTTTCCTAGCACGTGTCAACTTAACTGTTTTCTAAGGAAACAAAAAAGCTTTCAGAATTTACATCCCAAATGTATTTCCAAAGAACAGTGTCTTAAGTTAGCAACTTCAGGAAACATACTTGAGAGCATTATAGGTAAAATCCAAAACTTGTTTCATAAGAAGCCTAAAGAGATGCAAATTAGTACAAGAAGTACTGTTTTAAGGTTGATGCCTGAGATTATGCAACAATGTACATATTTAACTAAGGTTCCTATGACCTAGACTCTGGGGATTTTCATAAGTGTTCACAGACAAGGTGATGTTAGGTTTCATGAATCCTTCTGAACACAGGGTTGTTTTGACTTGGGACTTCAAGCACTCTTGCTGATAAATATGACTACCTGATTGATCTGGGAAGTAGGTAGTTTTTCAGGTGTTGTTTTGGTCCTGTGACTTCAATAAATACTTATTAAATATTTCCTTCATGTTGATGTTCTTCGCTATTTTTCCTACCTTTTTCTCAGGCCCAATATCTTCCAGCTTAAGGAGTTATCTGCTTTATTGTGATCTTCTGTTTTCACTCAAGTCTAAAATCTGAATAAACTATTTTTCTCCTTTAGCCATCCCTGAGGCCAGCATGGGGCCAGCAGGGACACAGGAGGTGTGTGCTGCTCCCTCCTTCTTTCAGGGCAGAAACTTGAACCTGGCAGTCAAGAGTTACCAATGAGGAAGTAGCAGGGCTACAACTCAAGTCTCTTCACAGTGTTAGTATTGTTAGTGATGGGAAAATATATGTGTGACTGAGGTATGTTCTCAGCCAGTGTGGTCTTCTCCATCCCTGGGCACCTATTTTGGAGAAAGCCCCATGCAGTCTTGGGCTGCTGCATGACAAATGCAGAGGAATTCTCCAGGGAGATGAATTGTGGAGATTTAACGGGCAGTTTTCTAGAACATAATGGCTTGTCCAAAATTTGGTGGAATTGTATGAGGAGGGCAAAGACATACCGTCTCCCAGTACCTTCTAAACCCATACTGCAAAACATGGGGCTGTCAGAGCCACTAAAGGAAAAGCAGCCAGAAATTTTTATATGAATAAGATGAAATTATGTAACTACTAATCTTCTCAGAAATGAAGGGGAAGGTTGTATGTGGTCTTGTATTTGGGAATATTTCCCCTGAAGTTCACTTCTCTATCTTTTCCACAAAAAACCCAAATAAATAACTAAATAAACATCTTAAGACAGAATGGCAGCAAGGGACGTATCATCTTGGTTGCTTAAAGATTGATAGTAGTAAACAGCTAGCAAATTTATGCAATAAGCAATGTCTGATTTCCTTGACAATAGTGGAAGAAACTATTTAGCATATAACCATGCATTTGTCTATTTCACTCGAGCCGACGAAGATGCCGGATGGAACTGTGGCCTCCCTGACATCAGTGGAAGTTTGATATTGAAACATGGTTCTATTCTCTACTGAGATAAGTTACTACTTCATGCATAAATGTTGGTTATAGAAACTGATATGACTAATTAAAAACTCTACTCAGTGTCAGAGGTATCTAAGGAGACAGTCACAGCTGAACAGTGAACACTAACAAGTGTCAACTTGTTAGAATCACAAATCTAAATATTTTAAGTCAAGCAAGCCTAGGCTGTGTTGACAGATCATTGGAGCTAGGCATCTCCTCAAACAAAACCAGACAAGATCAATTTTGTTAACAAACGATTTTACACCAAAGAAATCTGCAAAGCATAGAGAATTCAGTCTTCTTTTGATTTCAGTGGTTGCCAACTTTGAGTATTTCACATGCTCAGGCCAATGCAACCCAATTAATCCTTCATTTGTAGTATTCAAGTGTTTTATAAATAAGTATGAGACAGAGCAATATTTGAAATTCTAAAACATGAGAATAAAGGTGCAAAAACAAGAAGTTCTTTAATTAAAAAATTGCTGACACTCTCTTTAGACTTACACAGCTATGGAAATTTACTGCATGAGATGGCAGACCACAGTGAAAGTTGCTAATCAGAAATCCTGGAAACCCTCAATGCTGGAGTCATCTGTGGAGTCACTTGGACAGTCTGACAGCAGGAGCTCAGGCACAGAAAGGACAGATTTATTCCAGATAGCAGAAAAGGGTTCTCAGGGAATAACAGAATTACTGACTAACGAAAATATTCAGTTCATCTGTGCTCTTCAGAGGGTTCTTTCTCCTCCTAGATGGAAATGTTTTATTACAGGTATCTGGTAATTCTGCTGTAATGACAGTGATACAGTGCTGAAGAAAAAAAAAACACAAAACATTAAAGCAATGACAGCCTAAAAAAACTTGAGGGGGACCATGAACTAAAAATTAGTCAGAAAGGAAGAAATAATACCAAGAAGGATGATTTTCAAAGTCCACTAAAAATTCTGATATTAAACTGTCAGCAAGAGAATTCAGATTCATTTCTGCTGTGGATACTCTCAAAGAACAGAGTCTGACCTCTCCTTTTATTAATTTTTTTTTTTTTTTGGAACTACTGAGCATTTGCTTCTCCTGCTGACTTTAAATAGAAGCCTTGGAGACTCCATGCTGTTAAGACTGAGGCCTGTGATCATTAGCTGAAGGACCTGATCATAAAAAGGATTCTTATCTGAGTCCTAGGGCCTCTTTGCATGGGGCTTTTCTTGGAAGAGAAAGGAAATAGATGAGAAAAGACACACTCCAGATGCTAAATTTTTACTACTTCATCAATCTCTGAGTAGACCTGATGGTTTCCATGACCATTGTTCTGATCTCTTCTTTCCAGCATTTCTCTTCTTATCTTCTCCACCTGAGACACATTCTGTATATGAATTTTTGTTCTCTTCCTCACTTTTTTGTCTTTTAACAGCCTTTTCCCATGTATTTTACTTACCATTTCTCTGATAATTATTCTGCTGCTTCCCTATCCATTTCTGCCTCTCTGCCAAGATTAAAAGAGGGGGGAAATGCCTAACAAAACCCCATGTATCCTGGGAACTACAATTATATTTGCTGCCATTCGTTGTTAACTGTTCTGGACAAAAGAACAGGAAGAATCCAACCTTGGATCTATCAGGTTAACATGGATTGGAGTCCTGTTGGAAAGGCACATATGCAGCTAGATATTTGTGTCCTGCCTAGCACTAAGACAGTCACACACATGGTTTGTTGTTCATTAGGGGTTATCACAACAACTGTAACTCATACCATGGTGAATCAGTTCACCATAATTTTTTGTTTTCTGTATCTTGCAAAAAGGAGTGTATTCAAAACTCACAAAAGGAATTATTAAATTGGTCCATGATTACTTTGAATTTGTAATTTCATTCTAAGACATGAAGATTTAAGTAATCCATTTAGTCATCGTTGTTACATATTAATTCAGTGTTTGGTTAGACTCTGGGCAGGCTACCATGTTAGGGTCATTTTAACTATTGTTTTCATTAACCATTATTATATCTCCTCCTGAAGTGCGTGCAAATGAGGGGCAGTATGAATTTGTCAGAATTATCCTAACTTCATTCCATTTGTCAGGCATAGCGGGCTTGCGTCTAGTTCATTGTTTTGGGAAGGCTTTTCTGCACTTGTCTCTTTAATTTCGTTTTGCATGCAGGGCTGGTGGTTTCTGCACTATAGCCCATGCTTCCCATGGGGGTTTTGTTTGGTCGTGAAATTGCCTCTGATGATAACACCACACTTCAGGCCTGCATGTGTATTCCTTTGTGTCATTGTGTACTGCCCATGCTTGTACCCTATATCACTGCATCCCTTTAAGAATATAGCATTATTTATTATGACAATAACTAGTCTAAAATTCACTGTGTAAGCTGAGGAGCAGAAAATGTTCTCTCTCCAGAGAATGCCAGTCTATGCAGAAAGTACAGTTGATATAGAAGCAAGAAAATCTCCGTGGATTTTTTTATTCCTTTTTCCATAAATGCATGATAAAGAGAGACATTAATTAGGGCAACAGAGTTGTTCCTTGTAGCTACATAAAAATACTAGAAATCATTAAGCATGATCTTGTGTTTTATTGTATGCACAGAAATTTTTAGCTGGCTTACTGATTAATAGGCCACAGGGAAGCTGATGATAGCACAATGACATTTGGTCCATAATGTGAGTTTTTGTTTCCTCCATCTCTTCCTCAGTACTGTGTTCATGGAATAGAAAAAAAAGATTTTACTCTGGTTATAGTGTTTCAGGTACTTCTTCCCTCTCCACAAGTCCTGACGACAAATTATAACACTAAGGCGAAGAGTTCATTATGGTGTCAGGAATGTCAATGCACCTGAATTCTTTATAACAGACCTCAAATACTATAACTTTCTTTCAGGCTTTTACAATCAGTAACTTCACTGATGTTACTCTCAATTTCTTTATAAGTTATAGCAGAATGCTGTGTTCCTCCATATGCTTGTCCCAAAACTTTGGGAAAGACAAGAGAAAAATGATCCATAAGCTTTGGTAGAATAAGAGAAGGTAGTGTGTGAGTTTGAAGAAAGCTGGTAAAGCAGATGGAAAGCAAGCAAGAACACCTTTGCTGTCTGTGGGTTTTGTTCATTTCCTTGTCTGGCTTGTGACAGAGTATTTCTTCTACCTGGGCAGGCAGGCAATGTATGTGAGTGGAGAAAGGGAAAAGGGGCCTTCCCTTTATCCACAGTCCCTTCAGGGATCCAGACCCTATCAGACTTCTCTGATTACTTTCAGAAATAAAAGTAGAATTTTAGTTTTCCCTCAAAATTATTTAAAAATTCTACTGTATTGCTTGACAAATTTTGATGTAAATTATGTAGCAAGTGACTTGCATCTGTTATTACTATAATTAAGAGACCCAAACCAGCTTCTTCTATTTGCTTTAAGATATCAAAGTTTTAAATAATCAATGTTTTATGAGCCCATAATGGACCAGGTCAAAAAAGCTTTATGCACTCAACAAAATCGAAGAGCTTCTACCGTAGTCTTCCATTAAGGTTGTCTTTTCCTACTGTTTTCACCTTCCCAGTGTCATGCATTAAGAAAACTGTTTTCCACAAATAGGAACTATTTCCTTCTGAAGGGTAATATGTTTGGAAGCTACATCATACAGTCTTCAAATGTTAAGATTATAATAATTTTAAAACAAATCAGAAACAAAACAAATTTTAACAAATTAGAAATAAATCAGATTTCTTGTTGTTCAGTTTCCTTATTATCATTACCACAAACAGTCTAATAGAAATTCACTTTCTATCTCATAGAGTTCCAGACTGAAGCCTGATGCGGTTTTTGTTGGTTTGGTTTCTTTTTTTGTCAGTAGAGGGTGTGGATTTCTTACTCTCTAAATGAAGCAAATAGCAGGTGTACACTGATACCTCTTTCTTCAACAGTTCATACACTTTTAAGTTTTACTGATAATGTGTTTAAATGAACAGTTTGAAATACCTGAAGAACAGATTCAACTTCTAGTGAAATTCAGTGATATTTAGTTATCTGCCTTTGAAAATTCTTCTCATAGTTTTACTATGGTTTGAATGAGAGATTTCATGTCTTTTTCCTAGAAGGAAAGGCAAAAGAACAAACACTACATAAAAAGCTTCACTAACAAAATTGATGCTAGTAAATCTCTTTCCAACCATCCCATTTCCAAGCTTCCTACAGGTTAAAAGGAAGCTAAAAAACAGGTCTTGAAAAGCAGACAAATGTTAGCAAATGGAGGCTGTCCAGTGTAAAACAAGATTAATTTCACCTAACTTTAGGGATGTAGAAATGCTTTGAGTTACTTTCACTATAGTGAATAAAGAAAAGCATCTCCTGGACAATACATCACCACAGTGTGGGAGGAGCCTGTCCTGGGGGCTCGACATGATGCCATTTAGTACAGGGAAGAGGCTTTGGACTAGCCTGAGCCCAGCCAAGAATCCATCTGCAGTTGGGTGCAGTAGTTGCACACCTGGAAAGCCATTTCCAGCTGTGCTTCATCAGGTTTCACTGTCCAGGCTGCTCCACAGGGTCAACCAAAGGGTGACCAAAGCTTCTCAAGGGCCTTCCTGGCATTATGCTAATGTGGGATGAATCCCCTCAGAGGTACTTTTCTGCTTCCATTTTAAAATATTCCCAGGAGGGTATCTTAATGTCAAGGTTTTAAATGGTTAAAATCAGGTTTAAAATGAATCTCTGAAGTATGGGAGTCATTCTCAAATGTCATTGACTCTGAAGCAATTCATCTTCTCTGCAAAAATGTGTTGAACCTAAAGAACAGACAATGCTTCAGAAATACCCAATTCTCCTTCTCTAAATTTCAGAACAAAGAGGGGAAAATAAATTACTCTTCAAGTAATAGAAATGTCCACAAAATAAATAATTCTTTCTTTGCATTCATCATCTGGCTCTGCTGGTACACATAATTTGTGACTCAAATTCTTAAAAACTATCCCACAGACTACTGCACTTCATGAAATGTTCTTGACTGCAGGGATTACTGAACATTGTTTTCCCCTTAGCTGACTGCTTTTTACTAAGGAAGAGCCAGTGGGAATGTTGTCCCACTTGTGCAAAATGCTTCTCATCCATGATAGTGCTGGTTCTCTGAATGTATTAATGGTTGTGTGACAGATATGTGGTATTTGTAGGTACTTGTGTGAGGAAGCTGCACCCTGAGTACTTCAAGTATTGTGTTAGTGTAATGTAGAAGTAGAAGATAGAATATAGTCATCAAATGATTTAGGTTGGAAGGGACCATAAAGATAATGTAGTTCTAAACCCTGTGACATGGACAGGAACACCTCTCACTAGATCAGGTTTCTGAAAACTCCATCCAACCTGGCCTTGAACACTTCCAGGAATGAAACATCTATAGCTACTCTGGGCAACCTGTTCCAGTGCCTCACCACCCTCACAGGGAAGAATTTTTTCCTAATGTCTCATCTAAATCTACCCTCTTCCAGTTTGAAGGCATTCCCCTTGTGCTGTCATTACAGTTCCTGATGAACTGTATGAGATGATTCCAAGGGAGATGGCTCCTGACAAGATCTGTGCCTCTGCAAAATTCCAGGAAGGTTTTCCTGGGCAATCACAGCAGTCCTTAAGAAATCAGATCCAAAAGCATAAGTCCATGAGAGGTTACCACAGATATGTTCCTGTGCTGTAATATATAACTATCTAGGCACTTGTGCTATGGATGGTGGTATATAATCTTACACTTTCTGTCTCTGTTTCTTTAACTACTGTGAAGGCTATCAAGGGAGTTAGGGGATTTTTACCACTTTAAAAGCCTATGACTTTACATTTGGAGGTAAGTTTGTGAAGGATTGCCCAACAAATAGCCAAGGGCCTCATCCAGCAGCAAATTCATCTGCCCAAAATGTCCACTGGACCCTGCAACAAGCTGCGAAGTTTGGTTCTGTCCCAGGGCACAGGGACCAACACATAAAGGAAGAGCAAAACATCTGTTTCTCACTGAGGGCAAAATTCCTGGAAGAAGCCTTGGGCAAGATTTCATCTTTTGGAGATTAAAAATAAAAAACAAAAACAAAAACAAACTGTTGAACAAGATTCAGTGTTCAAAGTTCAGCGTTCATTGTGCATGCCTGCAGTTTTCACGTGAGGCATTTATGCTAAGGTTTTCTTACAGTAACCTCTAAGAAATCCTAGTCTAAAAGATGGAAAAGCTCTGTAATGTGTTTTATACAGGTTTTGCTTCACCTTCTTAATTTTTTTCAATTTTTTCCTTTTTCTGTTTTTCTTCTTTCCAGTGCTGCAACATTTTTAATGTATCTGAAATTAAAAAGCTTCTCAAGACAAGAAATACATAATGCAAAATGCAAGACAAAATACTGAAAGAATATGTTCTAAAAATTAACCTACTCAGTGCTGCTCAGTAGACTGGAAGTTTAGAGAGTAAAGGTGTGTTTTAAGCATATAGAGTAAGTTTAAGATCCTAATCCATGAACTATAAAACTACTGTATTTCAAAATACAGTAGATACAAAGATCATTTATTCAACTAAAGCAAATCATGAATGCATTCTGCATAATCAGTATATAAAATTTTGCTTTCGTTTATATCAACACACAATGTCGGAGGGTGCATTGCACTCTCTTGTTTTCACATTCAGATACCTTTAATTTCATAGTAAAAGGGATACCTTTGATATTTGTAAACTAAACCAAAAATTTTTCCCAATCCTCTGTTCATTTGCATTTCACTTTCTTGAGTCTCACTGTACACACTGAAATCATGCAGGCAAAGTCTTAGAAAAGCTATTTTGACAATTTTCCTTAATAGTTTCTAATCTGAAAAAGTAGGTTGGTCGTGGGAAAGAAGCTCTAGAAACTAAAAGAGGGCTTGATGAGCACCTGTAACTGAAATATAGCTGATTCAGTGCTTCAGTTATGAGGATTTTATAGTTAAACCTACATCATCTGACTTTCCATGTCAAGTTGTGTTAAAGTCAATTCTGTGCATGTCCTACTTGCTGACTAAACGCTTATAACTTTAGTGACCGTGCCTGCACACAAACTACCCTTTTATTTTCTTTTTTCTTTTTTTTCTTTTTTTAATCTCAGTGACATTCATCCAAAATACTTTAAATCCATTTTGAGGAACACTGAGGTTTTTCAGATCACATTAAATACAGCAAAGGGCTCTCTGCTCACCTTCAAAGACAAATAGGCAGAGGTGTCTGCTTGAGAGAAACTGTTCAGAAGTAGTATGTGAGTTAAAAACCTGCCTAAATGGCTTCTGCATGTTCTTTTTAGGAAAAGGGCAGCAGTAAGAGATTTCTAACATAGTTTCCTGTGACAAAGGAAGAAAATCCTTTAAATCTGCTTCCTTCGAGACAAATCAGTTCGTCCTTTTTAACATAAACTGGGAGCATGAATTAAATCCCAGACTTTGACAAAAAACTTTATTCACTGTTAGAGGTTAAACTTTTTCTCACATATATTTTTCATATCTTTTTAGTCAAGCCCTTTTTCCTTATCCAAACACCTATTGAAACTCTGAGTATGTCTCTTTTCAGACAATGAATGTCAACAAATCGGCAATAACTTATTTTATGTTTATCGAGCTATGAAAGCTTGCTTGTCATGCAATGTTCTTTATATATGGAATTTTCTGCTGTAGCACAAATTCAGATCTGCTTTCTGGGATATTTTTCTCTCACTAAAGTAGCTGCCAGTTATCATGTAGATTTATCATAACTGCAAGTTTCTCAAAATCTTTGATTTCTTGCTGCTTGGAATTTCTCTGATGTCAATCACTGCAACAGCTGCAAACTGTGTGAACTTCTAAAGTCCCCTTACACTTTAGTGTGTTGGCTGTGACAGATTTGGACCTCAAGGATGTGAAGTTGTCCATGCTATTGGAACACAGGCAGTAAGACAACAACATTCAGGTTTTATGGGGGCACAAGAAAGTTTTTGTAGAACTGATATATGCAAATTTTTTTTATGAGGAACAAAATTTTGTGATCCCAGAGGCAACATGAGAGAGAATTTTAAAACAAATATACCCCCACTTCAATCCCCTTTGACTCATATTACTTAGTAATGTAACTGAATTTTAATGTTGAACAATAGCATAAATTGTCTTGCTACAAACATGCTGGATTTATTTTTAGATTAATGAGAGAAGGTTTGAATTAGAGAAACTGGATCTAAAATGGACTTTAATAAGCAAAAAAATGTTGGTCGGTTTAGCCAGGATTTTGGCTTGGACTGTTACAGAGAGAGGCGATTTGTAAGTCCTGTTATTGAGGTTCTGATTTACTTTCCCAGACACTGAAGAAGCTGCAGTTGGAGCCAAATCCCACTCACTGTCCTTGAGCAGTTGCTGCTGTAGTCCTGGGTCTGCCTTAAGTCCTCATCCCAGGGGTCTCATGAGAAGTTATGAGTACTTGGGGTCCCTAAGCAAGCAGAAGCGCAGTGGATGAGGTTTTGTTTTGCTCCAGTTGCTTCCCTGAGCTGAGAGACTTCACCTTGTCTCCCGCAGGGAGTGGGACACTCCTCAGGGGAAGGCAGGGCTGTGGATTTCTGCAGTTCTCCATTCCTTAGGTTTCTGTGGTTCAACTAATTCTTTGCACGGCACACAGTGCCAGCAGTCTGGGTCACTGTAATACCACAATTTAGGTGCAGCAAGCCTTGAAGGATGAGGCAAAGAAACTGTGACCCAGAGATCACTGAGCAAATATCAACGTTGAAGACTTATCCTCATTTTTCAGAACCAGAGGATACTTCAGAAGCAATGAAAAAATACACTGCTGGAAAAAAATGTTACATGAAACCTGAAACACAAAAGCTCATTTTACAAAGGGTTTTTTGTATTTTCCAGAACAATTTGCATTAAAATAGAAACCATAAAAAAAAAAAAAAAAGGTATTTTTAACCTGCTTTTCAATTCATTATTTTCAGTCTCTTGTTATTCTGGTGATCTCAGCAAATAAGCATTCACTGTGCTCTCTCCAGTTGGTTTTTTTATTCAGCTTTTTCTTCCTAGCCCTTCAAATTAACTTGTAGAATGGAGAATACAAATATCCCCTGAAGAGTTCAGTACCAGGTTAATTCAAAGTCCTCCACTGACAGGTCACACTAACTTGGCTGACAGTGCACTCCGAGGAGACCTCACTGCCTTCTGCAGATTTTGCCATGAAAATAGTCATTGGTAACAGCAGACAGAAGCATCTCCAACTATTTGCTGATATCTGGGTGTCTGTGGTCTCTGATTCGTGGGGAAAGAATTAGTGAGCATTATGAAGATAGTGTATGGTGAGGAAAGAACCCTATGTTTGTTGCTGTAAGGCTATGGGAAGCTTTATTTCCCAACTGCTAGAAGAGTTATTGCAGAACTGTTCATTTTTTAGGTAGTCACCACAGAAATTCAATCCCACCTCATCTGACACATGGTGCTACAAGCCAAACCTATAAGATTCAGGAGTTTTCTCTGGATGAGTTGCTAAGAGATTTCTCCCTTGTGAATCAGGTTTCATTTGGACTTTTATAATTGCCAGCGATTTGAATTCTCTCCCCTACAGCTTCTTCTGTGAAGACTAATCAATACAGAGAAATGATTTGTTTGCAGTACATTAGTTTTTTCTTGAGGTTTGTTCTTGCTTACTCATCTACATGCTGTGGATGACTACAAGACAGACACAGTAAAATCTTTAAATTTAATGAAGTACCAGACTTTCATTTAAGCAGGTTATATCGCAAAAATGCAGGTTTTAAAAGCTAACACCTTTAAAATGTCTTGGTTTGGTTTGTAACACTAAAAATAACTGTATCACATTCTCTTCCTTTGGTTCATGATCCGGCCTGTTGCTAAGAAACCCTTCCTCAGGTGGCTTTGAACCTTCTCAGCATTTTCATCTGCAGCTATAGTACCTTGTCAAGCCATAGCATACTGCTGCTGTGTTGCTGGAATTTTTATTCTTTGCTGAAAGCAGTGAAGCCATTGTGCAGATAAGATGCTAATTCGCTCATGTTTCAAAGCGTTATGTTTTCCTTTTCATATTTCTTGCCTCATGTTTTTAAGTGTATCTTTTAAGGTGCTATGGTACTAAAAAAATGTGCAAAAGACAGTGGCAGTCATGAAATGCTTCAGTTTGCTCTGGACCCTCCCTTTTTGTGGCTTGGGCTTGTGCCATAAACAAATAAGCCTCTTCATATCCCCAACCGCGTGCCTTCCATCGAGCTCTCTGTAGACTTCAACATGACAGTCTATTTCCTTGCTGCAAACCAAAATGTTTGGTGGGGGGTTTCCTCCTTTTTTTTCATGTTTCAAATAAAGCATGTTTCAGGTTAGTGGCAGTGACACAAATTGCACACAGACTGTCAGAGGCAATGGTTTCTTTTAAATATCGTTTCACAGAATTTAAGTTCAATGCGTTCAAACTGGTAGTTGTTGATTGACAGTCTCAGAAATAGGTTATGCTGAACACTGCATTCTTAACTGCATATGGAATACTATATAAAAGTAACCTATATACATATACATATGCATTTAAGTGAATGTCTAATATGTTTCTTTATTCAGGAAGCACGTCCACGGAGAGTGTAATGCCACCATGTCTTAAATCATCACTTTGTTATCAATTTTAGCATTTGATAAACATTGTAAAGTTCAACATATATTCAACTAGAAATAACTCTGAGGGAATATTTATGAATTGTCAAGTTAGAGTTTGTTTTTCAAATTAGTGAACTTCAAATCAGTTCCAAAAGAAAGTCATGGAGGGAAAGCTCTCTGCTAGGAAAAATTAAGTCAGCCAGAAACTGGATGATAATTTCAGAGGAAAAATAAATCTGACCATTATGCTATGAAGTTGCTTTTGTACTGTGATATTTTCCTTTCTCCTCCTTCATTGTCCCAGTAGATGTCTTTTCCTCTAGTTCCTTTAAAATTTTATACTATGCAAGTATGTTTACATTGCCATATTTCTGACAGAAGCATATGCTCTTCTAAATCTATTTGAATCTGAGGAACAGCATTTATATGTTTTGCATTTGTTAATATTGAGTCATACTCTCACCAGGTGGAAAACGCCATAGCTTCCTTGACTCCAAGAGAACTATGCCAGGTGATGATTTGAGTACTGGATTTTGAGTACTACCAAAAACATACAAATCTCTGAACTTTTTTTTTTCAAAAATGCAAACAAACGAATCATTATTTCTTTAAGAAAAACTAGATTCCTGAGTATGCCAAAGAACCTCAGAACACTAAGCCCTAATATTCTCTGCTCTGCAAACTGTAAGTTATGTAACTTTATTGTGTAGTGTGATATTTCTTTGTCTGAAAGGTTAAGATAGGGTTGGAAATGTGCTTGAATTGCCATATCGTGTTTTTATTTTCAGAGAGATAAAGTGGGTAAAGATAAAAAAAAGAAAAGTGTAGAACAAAGTTAGCTTGGATTTCCTGTGACCTTGGGGTGTTTGGTGAAAATGTCTGTCATTTAAAAATTGAATAACAGACAGATAATTTGAGGTTGCTCTTATAGCTATATTTATTACCAGGAAAAAGTCAAAACTTTAAGAAATTTAGCAGTGAAAGTCTCACTGCCTCTTGCCAAAGATAATTCAGTATCTACAAATATTCAAATTAAAAGATGGCTGAAGTTTTAAAATTGAGGTTTCCTCATGGGTGAATAGCTAACAAATATTGTTTAAAGGATGGAAAAGTCTTTTAATCCGAGCAATGGGTTGAAGCATTGACTTCAGGAAGAATAACTGTATCTGAAACCAAACTGCAAGAGGTTTCTGGATATTTTGGCTCATCTAATTTAGAGACACTTCTGTCATGAAAGTTAAATCCAAATGAATGATGTCCCAAAGCTTTTGAGAGCAAGAGAAAGATGGAAGTGGAGCAGAATCTGACTCAGCTTTTAGTATTTTCTCTACCAATCAAGCACTTTTTGATAGAGTCAACAGTTCCTCTGTCACATTCTATAGAGGTTTTCTATTAAAAGAAAAACATTTAGCAAATACTTTTCTTCTTCAGCAGGGAGGAAGTGTTTTACCGTACTCTCCAGCTACTGCTTCTTTTTGCTGAAGTATGTGTTAACATTATACTCTGCCTGATTATCTATTCACCATTTCTCAATAGGATTTTCTATCTAAGACACAAATGTGGTTGATGCAGGAACACACATCAGGGCATGACCTGGTCCAACCCCCTGCTCAGAGCAGGATCAGCCAGAGCACATTACTCAGGGATGTGTTCAGTCAACTTCTAAATATATTCAGGGATGGAGCTTCCACAGCCCCTCTGGGCAACCTCTACTAGTGTTTGACCACCCTTGTGTTGTCGGCTGAGATGCAGTTAATTTTCCGCAGAGCAGCCCTCACAGTGTTGTGCTTTGCACTGGCAGCTAGAGAGGTGTTGAGAATCCACCAGTGTTTCAGTACTGCTGGGCAGTGCTCCCGCGGCATTAAGGCCGTCTGTCCAACATTACACATCCACACACACCCCATGGGGCTGGGGGTGGGCAAGATCTTGAGAAGGCACAAGGACAGGACAGCTGACCTAAGCCAATCAAAGGGATATTCCATACCCTATGATGACTGCTCAGCAACAAAAGCTAAGAGAAAGGAGGAGCAGGACAGAGGGTAGGGTGTACCAGTTCTTACATTTGTCTTTGGAAACAGCAGCAATGTATACTGAGACCCTACTACCCAGGCTGGGGCTGGGCATTGCCTGGAAATGGGAAGTAGAGAATAAGTCCTTTATTTGCCTTTGCTTCTATGTGGCCTTTGCTTCTACTCCTTAAACTGCCTTTCTCTTGACTGACAAGTTCTTTTTCATCTTATTTTCTTCCCCCCATCCTGCTGAGGAGGGGAATGATAAAGTGAATTAGTGGGCACCTGACACCCCATTAAGGTCAACCCACTAGACACCCTCCTTGTAAAAGTGTTTGCTTTGGTTTTCTGTATTTCAATTTGTGTATTTTCAATTGTCTCTTCCCAGGGGAACCTAAGGAAAGGATAAGGTTCTGGCTCCATCTTCTTTGCTCTCCCCATCAGTTATTTATACATATTTATAAGATTTCCAGTGAGTCTTCTCTGCTGCAGGCTGGAGAGTCCCAGCTCTCTCTAAATTCATTCTGACTCCTCCCAATCACCTTCTTGACTTTCATATGTCTAGAAATGGTTTCCAGGATTGTTCTCCCCATCACCTTCCCAGCAATCAAGGTGAGATTGACCAGCCTGTAGTGCTCTGAGTGGTCCATCTGGCTCTTCTTAAAAACACAGGTGACATTTGCTTTATTCCAGTCCTCAGGAACTTTCCCCAGTTGACACAACTTTTCATAGATGATTGGCAGTGGTCTCACAGTGACCTGGACCAGCAACCTTAGCAGTCATGGGATGCATCCCACCTAGTCCCAGGGATTTGTATACATCCAGGTTGTTTAAATGTTCCCTAAACTGATTCTCCTCCAGAATTCCACCACATCTCAGGCTCCTGGAACTTCTGAGAGCAAATTTTAACAGTAGAGACTGAAGTGAAGAAGGCATTGGGCACCACAGCCTTCTTCATGCTCCCTTTCACCCCATTCAGCAGTGATTCCACAGTTTCCCTGTTCTTCCTTTTCCTATTGAAGTATCTGAGGGAGCCCTTCTTATTGCCAGATTACAGTCCAGATGGGTTATGACTTTAATAAACCCATTGTGGCAAGGTCAGATGGTATCTCTATATTCCTCCCAGGTCACTTGACCTTGTTTCCACCTCTTGGTCTTTCCTTTTTATGTTTTGATTTTGTCACCGATTCCTTGCTTATCCATACTGGCTTTCTGCCACTTTTGTCTGACTTCCCCCTGCATATATAGATGGACCATTCTTGAGCTTGGAGAAGGTGATACTTGGAAATCAGCAATTTCTTCTTCTCCTCTCTTCTCCATGGTATGTTTTAAAGTTGGACCCTGAACATATCCATGTTTGGTCTCCTGCAGTCCAGGCTTGCAACACTAGTTTTTGCCATGCTCCCTCTTCTCAGGGTCCTAAATCCTGGCATATTATGGTCGCTGAAGCCTAAGTTGCATCTATGAGAAACCACCACCCTCTGATATATTAAGTGAGAGTGTAGGACATAAATCTAACCAATCTGTGTGACAGAATGTGTTTAAGTTTTTTGAAAATAATTTTAATGAGAGATTTGGTCTTTTAAAATCCTTCGGGGCCAGCATTATAATGTTTCTGGAATTTGCTTTTTATAAATTATTTCAGGGTAGGAAGTGAGGGTGAATGGAGAGGAAAAGATTTCAGAGAAGTCATAGGGGAGCAATAAGAAATTTGGGTGTCCAGAGGCCAAACCACAGACCAGGTTGTGTGTGGGCCAGCTTTTTGCTCTCCACAGTCCCCATAGGGAAGAAGTGATCCCCATTTCAGGTAGTTCCCACCCATTCTCTCACTTAGTCCACAAAAACCAGATTCCCAAGGAGTGTAACAGGAGAGAACAGGATTAGGACAAGACAAGTAGGGAAACAGAGACCTCTGCAGTCTTGTCTTTTCCCAGACTGAGACAGGTCAAGTAAGATGCAGCAACTGACAGGTTTGTACTAAACTTCCTGTTGTTTTATTTCACTTTTTTAGTGGCTTAGAGACAGAACTATCTGAGGAATACTTGAACTAATTTTGACAGAGATTTGGTTAAAGCAGAACTGCTTTTCTGAAAAGATGGACAGGGGTCTGCAGGAAGTGTAATATTTACTTTCTATTTACATGCTATTGGTAAAGTTCTTGGTATGGAGTGCTACAATAATTCATTTATAGACTTAAGAATTTATATTAGAAGATTTCCTTGGTTTTGGTTTAAATAGCAGGGTCTTTATAACACAGTGAGTAATTTTCCACTTAGAATAAGAGTTGTATTTCAAATCAGAAAGATATTCTGGAGAACACAAAGCAAAATTGCTAAGTGGGGCACATAAAAATGATGCTAAAACTAACAGTTCTAATGCAGAAAATAAAATACCAAGGGAATTTTTGAGATTTTGCAAAGAGATAGATACAATAACTTGGTTTTGTTTGTTTTTTATAGCACTGTTTCCAAAAACAACAACAAAAAGTGCTGGAAAAGCCTTGTGAAATCATATAGCTCATTCCCCAAAGCCCTGCCAGTGCAGAATTATTCCTCAGAGTGCATTCTCCACTATCTTGTCCAAGCTCAACTGCATATGATTCAAGCAATGGGTTTCCACTGCTTCTCTTGGGAGATATTTCTGCAGTGTAATAGATTTCATTATTAGGAAATTTTGCTAAATGTTCCTTAAATGAGTTTTAATCCATTAATCTTCCTAACATGCTACTGGATTACCATAACCAGCACATCTTTCTTGCTAGTTTTCTACTCTTCAGTTATTTGTAGATGACCAGAGCATCCTCTTTTTGCTCCTAGTCATCACTGAGCTTAAGTAACCTACCAGGGCTTAGAACCTTTCTTTTTTAGTCCAGTCTATACATGAGACTTTTTGCAGTTATTCTCATTGCTTTGCCATTTTGTTGGCTTTGATATTATAGTTCTGTTCCTTTCCATTTCTGTCCTTGTTTCATTTCACCTGAAAGGGACTAGTATCAGATTTCAATTACAGCAATGAGCATTTCTGATTAGTTCAGCCAACTTTTCTCTTTCCTGCTGAAGAAGGCTGTTAAGACATGTATAATGTATTCTGGAAGACTGAGACAGGTTGGCATTTTCCTTGCAAAATGTTCTATGCTGTTGGCAGAAATAAGGATTATTATTAAAAATAAAATGTCATGTAATATTTTACATTTCATCATTTCACATTTCAAGTACCATTAATTATTTTCTGTTGCAAGATACATAAAAACTATGAATAAAAACTTCTTTCTACCTGGATCTAAAATGTTCCCTCATCACTTAATTATTGGGTCACAGTATGTAGCCAGTACCACATGGGGACTCTTTTGTGGTCTTTGTCAGTCTTGGAGAGGTAGGAAGAGATCATAATAATTCACCAATAATTTATTTGTTTTCTGTTTTATAATGTGCTGCAATAGAACACTCTCAGGAGACATGTTCAGAGACATGTTCATTGAAGGATGACTCAGGTTTTCTCAGACATTTTTTTGTCCAAAGGCCTTTTGGTTGTTCCAAAAATGAACCTGGATATGTTCAGGATTCAGCAAGCAATTTAACCACTGTAAAGAATATGTGTGGCTTACACTTTCATAGATTTTTCTCATTCACCCCTTAGAAATCATATATATGTGATATTCCTTATTGAATCTGTCATCTCACTTTTCTTTCAGCCCACATCTTGACATACACTGCAACTCATATGTGAAAGGACCTTTGTTCCTTTGTAAAAATCTATGAAAATATATCTCATGTTTAAACGAAAAACACATTTGTTTTTGGTGTTCTTATATGTAAAAAGTAATAACAGAATTTCTTCAGCTTTCATATAAAAATGCATAATAGATCATATAATTGCATGTGTCATTAATTCATTATTGAATTAAGAAAAAATATGGAAAGACAGAGCCTTGTTTTCTGCATATGCTATGCTGTGTTAATCAGCTGGTCTAGTGAAAGATGTCCCTGTCCATGGCTAGGAGCTGGAACTAGACAATATTCCAACTCAGGCCATTCTATGATTCCATGAGACAATTCTTAATGCTTACAGGGTTTTTTTATTTTATTTTCCCTTCTTTCCCTTTCCCTTTCCCTTTCCCTTTCCCTTTCCCGTTCCCTTTCCCTGTCCCGTTCCCTTCCTCTTCCCCTTTCCCCTTCCCCTTCCCCTTCCCCTTGCCACTGCCCTGCCCTGCCCTGCCCCGCCTTGGCCTTGGCCTTCACTGCAAAGAAGAAAGGAGGACATGCTTGCTACATTTCAGCAAAATGTGAAGAATGATGGCGTCACGGTGGAGAATGAAATCAATACTGTTCCATGTAATACTTGATCATCAGCAAACCTGAAGAGTAATTGAGAATGGAAACCTGCTCAATTATCTAAATTATGAATTATGTTTTGCAATCCATATGCTACACCTTCCTTTTCCTTATGGCTACTACCTGCCCTTTCATAAGTGTTAAAGCTCCACAAACTTCATGTGTATCTCTTCCTTATGATGTTGTGCCAAGGGCAACAGCATGATCATGAATAGATGACTTGCTAATAGGGTATGTGAAGCTGTTTTGCTATTGAAATATGACGCTTAGTCTGAAAAACATGGAGGCTATTTTCTAGTCCTTTCTCTCACAACAAATATTTGTCATGTTCATGTGTTTATTCTTAAATGTTTCAGCTGAGGGGGCTTCTAACTGTTCTCTTGAAGGATGAACTTCATGTGCTCAATTTTATCCCATTTTATTTTACAAGTAACTTTTGAAGTACTCTACTTCATCTTCTCCTTCATGCTTCTGTTACTATTTAAATTTCTTTTGCTATCTTTTGTTTGTTGGTTGGTTTCTTGTTCTACTTTATTCTCATTTCCTAACTCAGTGTAGGCTCATGATGTACAAGAGCACACAATAGGCTCTTTCAGTTGTGTGTCATCACGGAGCTTGAACAGAAGGCAGCACAGTATTATTCCAGTCAAATACTCATCCCACCTACACTTAGACTGTGCTTTTTCTACGCTGAAGCATAGATCTTACTATCCATGCCTACAAGTTTACAGTATCATACTACTCTCAGCACTAATTATGGACCTTTTCCCTCTCCAAGGACCCTGTGGAGCTCAGAAGGGGTTTCTGGAAGAATGAAAACTAGCTCACAAGGATACAGCTGCAGACTCAGAACCCTGACTGTAAGATTCTTGGGAGCAATGTCCTTGTCTTTTGTTTAACTGCAGTATTAAGCACACATACAGTGATTTATGAGCAGGAAAAAAATATTGTGACTCTTTAATCAGAACTGCTAATCACAGGTTTTAAATGTGTTTATACTGAAATGCTAAGACACTTTCAACAGTATTTTAAATCTGTTACACCCTCACTAGTTTTAACAGAAATAGGAGAGAATAGGGTAAGAATAAAACACGCTGGGATTTGTCTCCAGAGGAAAAGATCCAGGTCTAGCATTTGAGGATACTGCCATAAAACACTGATTCTGTTAAGACTGACAAATTTGTTGAAGATTTACATTGTAAAATTTACAAAGAGAAAGAGATGCTAGAAATACAAGCAGTTTTTCACAGCTGTCAGTCTCAAAAGCAGTATCACTGACAGAGCCACTGAGAGATGTGTCAAAGTGAAGAACAGGTGAAGGAAGAGCATCTGTGGTTTGACAAAGTACTTGACTAATCAAGTCAAAGAGGGAAGCAATTTCAATTGCTGCTTGTTTTTATGATACAGACAATTTCCATAGATGCTAAAGACCCAGAGTGGATCCTATTTTTATTAATCATTCTGCAAACTTTTTGAGAGATGGTGAAAGGATAAGCCTCACTAGTTGTGTATAATTGCTGGAAAGGAAATAATATGTCCCTGGATTACTTGCAATCATGTTACATGATTGCCTGGGCTGCAGTATATTTACTTGCATAACCTGAACTCAGTTAATATTCCTAAATGTACTTTTACTGTACTGGAGTAATAATTCCATATATTTCCTTAATGTTTTCCATTTCCATTAACCTCAGGACAACAGGCTTGCTGACTTTTTTCTTATGGATTTACATGGATTGGTTTCACTCTTATCACCTCCTGTAGCTAAGTAGAATTGGAGGATTACCATCTCCAATGTCATAACAGTATGCAACCATGATCTTAATTTTATTCTCCTTATCAGTTACTCTGAATTATCCTGCCCTCTCCTCTTCCCAGATTTTGAAAAAAGCTCTCATAGAAGCAGCAAGCTACTAGAATATGTAGCTCCCAGAACTTTAAGATAGGTGATTGGAGTGTTATTATCTTGTGAAAATATGTGGGTTATGTGCAAGGAAATTATCATGGGATCTAAATTCTAATGTACATACTATTTTAAGGGAGTTATGAATGACAAGGGGTCAGAGTATTTATGCAAGGGAAATAAGTCAACATTTCACTTCAGTTTCATTATCTCCAGTTTCTTATGCAAGGAAGCATAGTTTAGCTAACATTCAAAGTTTTTAAAATTATTTTTCTCATGTAATTGATCACCTTTTTTTTGTCCCACTGGTAGGTTTGGATTACTTTATCTGGCACAAATATTTACTGTCCAGATCTGCCTTCAGATAGACAGGCACAATTCCCAGTGAAGTTAATGGGAGTTGCTCTTGGATATTTGAGAGAGGGTTTGGAGCCTTTAGCCTTAATGCAAACAAATATGTTATAAATTATTTTTAAATTATATTAACAACGAATGAGCATTTCCCTGGTGCAGTTGATTCTATTTGTTCTGGATCTATCACTAGTTTTTTAAGGAAATGTTTACAAGTGGACTCACATACTATATCTGATTAGCTGAATTGTAACTATGAATGAAAACTGTCTTGGAATTGGGTAGCAGAGACTGAAAGTGCTTTTAGGAATTCAGTCAAATTTATGCTTTAGTACATGGAGAGAAGTTTAGCTTTAAAATTTGTGCTACACATAATAAATCCAATTAAATTTTCAAAGACCTCTTTGTTTAGCATGGGGTTTAAATATAGCATGAGCAATTTCTTCCTCTACCTAAAAAGCTGTAAATTATTCACGTTACCTGTATTCAGTGACCTGTAGATGAACCTACCTAAACCACAAATTACTTGCTACAGCACAAGTTCATTTCTAGGCTGTGTGTACGGTGTCTAAATTAATCTTTCAAAATTATAATTACAAGTGATGTTACATTTAGTTTGGCTGCAGCAGATGATTTTTTAGTAAATATAACATTTTGATTGGTCTGAGAAAAATCTTTAAATTTGAGCTTTCTGATGTTAATCAAAAGCCCTATAAGTCATCTTTACATTCCTTGGGACAGATTCTCAGAGCAATTCTGTGGTGCTCACCTCTGGTGTTGTAGGACCTATTTTAGTTACTGTCATGAGATTCTTCTTCTGGTTTTCATAACATATAATACTAGTATATTCCAAGAGGTTCAAAATAGTTTTCTCCTACTTGCCACTAGCTTCACTTCCTATATTTCTCTTTTATAATTTAAATTCTCAAATTTTCACATCTAGTTCCTGAGAGAAGAAATCCCCTCCATGTTTATTTTCTCTATGGGACAAAAGGAAGCTTGGTTATTACCTTTTCTTTTGCTTTAAAGTATGTGAAAAAACTCCACAGAGAGTTGAAATTGGTAAAACCATGGATCTTTGTTGACTGCCTGGAGACTTCTTAAGGAGTGATACAACTACAAAACTTAGATCTGATTGGTTGTGTTGCAGTTGCATTCAGAAAAAAAAATGTTTAGATTTAATGACAAATACCTAAGTTGGATCCTATAAAATTGGAAAATGTCTTCTGTAACTTATTGCCTTTAGTCTTGCAAGCATTTACCTTATTCCCAATTCGACCATTTGGTAAGATGTGGACCCTCTCTACACTCTACACTGTCTCAGGGGGCAGCTATGAGATATGAGTAGGCCTGTGTTCATGTCCTGTCTCCTCAGTTTCCAGTGTATTGCAGAAAAATCTGTTAGCATATATAGATGTCTCCCTCTCATCTTCCTCTTCACTATAAAGCTTTAGCTTCAACTTTAGACAAATCATCCTTTGACTTCCCCATACAGAGCCTAGAAACTAACCACGTCTAGCTATGCCACATTATTTCAGGGAAGTCTTTATGATATGTTGATGGAATAGGTGTAATGGCTCCTACATCACTTTTAAAGACATTGCCATCTTACTTTTCACACATTTTGAGAGCTCTGGAGGAAACACAATTGTACATTATTTGCATTGCCTGTGTTATTATGAGATATGGCTGGTAACAGGAGACATCTTCACTTCCAGCTGCTGAAGTCCCAACTTGTCAAAGTTGCTGCAGTTTCATTTTAAGCGTGTAGTGAATCACATTTGGAAAAGGTCACAATTTGGAGAAGAATTGATCTGCAAGGTAGTCCTTTTGTTAAGTATAGAGCAGCATAATAAAGTCACATTTTATATGCTAAATGCTAAACATTTCTATTCTGTACTCCACTTTGCTTCTGCTACAGCAATGAAGCAACTCTGCAACAGCACCTCCCAGCTTGCAGGGAAATAACTGACTGCTTTACAGCTCAATGTTAAAAATCTGCTGTTGAATTCTGTGCCTTTTCAGTTATCCCATCATTCTTAGGACACTGAAACATGCAAATCTGTAGCTTATTATTGTCTGCAAATTATATGTCTTATTGTAAGATATCAAATTTTAATGGATAATTTTTTTGAAACCTTAAAATAGGAAAGCATTATACTCACTTAGAACACCACTGGTCCGTATCTTCTCATGGGATTACTAGAGAACACTGGCCATAGGACAGCTTAACCAGAAACCTGCCTCCCTACCTATTTACTTGCATTCGTCGTATCTCTGTGCTGCTGATATCCAGTTCAGTACCATCACAGACATAGAATTATAGAATTGCCTGGGTTGGAGAGGACCTTAAAGATCACTAGTTCCAAACTCCTGACATGGGCAGGGACACATTCTAGTATACCAGGTTGCTCAGAGTCCCATCCAACTTGGCCTTGAACACTTCCAGGGATGGGACATTCACAACTTTCCTGGAAAACCTGTTCCAGTGCCTCACCAACCTCACAGGGAAGAATTTTTTTTTCCTAATATTTAACTTAAACCTACTCTCTTTCAGTTTGAAGCTGTTCCCCCTTGTCCTGTCACTTGTAAATAGTCCCTCTCCATGTTTCTTTTCTGCTCCCTTCAGGTACTGCAAAGCCACAATTATGTCACCCTGGTGCCTTTGTTTCTCCAGGTTGAACAATCCCAATTTTCTCAGTCTTTCCTCATAGTAGAGGTGCTTCATTCCTCTAAACACCTGGGTGGCCTCCTCTGGACTCACTCCAACAGGTCCATGTCCTTCCTGTGCTGGGACCCCAGAGCTGGAGGCAGCACTGCAGGTGGGGTCTTACCACAGCAGAGCAGAGGGGCAGAATCCCCTCCCTCCCCTGCTGCCCACACTGCTTTGGATGCAGCCCAGGACACCGGTGGTTTTTCGGCTCCCAGTGCATATGGCCGGAGCATGTCCAGCCTCTCATCCACCAGCACCCCCAGGTCCTTCTTCCCAGAGCTGCTCTCAGTCAGTTTATCCCCCATATTGGGCTGATACCAGCAGTTGCTCTGACCCAGGTGCAGCACCAGCATTTGGTCTTATTAAACCTCACAAGATTCCCATGGGCCCACTTCTTGAGCATGTCCAGGTCCCTCTGGATGGCATCCCATTCTTCAGATGTGAAGTAATGCTTTATTTAAATAATGGTATGTAGTATTGATAATTTTTTTTTAATTTGATTAGGCGATTGGAAGATTTCCTTCTCTCCCCTTTCTTTTCAGCTAAGATTTTTGTAGCTAGTGACTCACCTAAATTGACACAGATCACATAGAAAAAGTACGTTAAGGATAAATTCCTCAAACAGTTGAGAGGGACAGACACAACTGAAAGGAATTAAATTGATCAATTCATCAAAAGAGATAAATTCATCTGTCTTGTTTGTCTTCCCTTTTCCTCTGAATATTAATATGCTTTCTTAAATAGCAGGAAAAGCAATGTAAAAACGATAAGAATCAACCCATGCATCAAAACAAAACAGCCAGGGTAACTACAGGTTTCTGGAATCTGGCAAAAGATCCAAGAGTTTCCAGAGGCTTCTGGGGCTTGAACAGATGCCTGGAGGATTTTTTACTAATATACTTGGAAAAGACTCAAGTCACATAGGTGGCCCGATGAATGTGAGCCACATTAAGTGCATTTTAAATCATTGTGCCCAGCCTCAGTTGTTAGTTTATTTTATCCTGTATCTTTCAGGGATCTAATAAATGGTGAAGATTGACTGTGGCTTGAGAATTCTGTATAGATGTCTCAGTCTGCCATTAAAGAAGCCATCTGAATGAAGCTTTTTTTTTTTTTTGGCAAACCCTAAGATACTTGCTAACTTTTTTTCTTTGGGCAGTTAATTAGCACCAAAACACAGCTTATTTACAAGAATTGTCAGTGGGAGGGTGACTGTCCTTATTATAAGCCATCTGCATGGCACGTATATAATTTGCAGATAAGACACACAAAGTAGCAGCTTGTAGATTTTTTTTCCATACTGATGGGGATGCCAAGGCATGCAAAAACAAACAAAAAAAAGTTATGGTAGTTTTCTGGATCCTTAGTATATTAGATTTCAAAAACCACAGGCAATTCAAACAGCCCTCTGAGACCAGTGGGATTTTTTTTTTCCCTTAAGATATCTCTTACATTTTGGATTTACGTATCTGTATAGCTGCCCAAGGAACTATAAAATGTAGCCAAAGGACCTAGTAAGTCAAAAATATCATGTAAGTGCTGTCACAACTCACTTTAATTTGTTGTATGAAATGTATGTGGTGACTTATTCCACCACTGGAAACTCTCACTTAAGATCTCAAAATTTAGAGCTATGTCTTTCCAAAGCCACCAGTATTTGACCCAAGACCTCTCCAGTTAAGAAAAGTCAGAGTGGCAGACCTGAGCTACCCTCCTTGGATATCATGTCAGGACCCTAAGGTCTGTTCAGACATCCAGGTGATTCCATTGCAGAAGTGGCAAGCAGCCTTCCATGACAAGCTTTGGATCAGGGCCCAGTAGAGGGGTTTGATTTAGAAATATGATTTAGAGCCTACAATAAAGATGGAAAAAAGACCATTTAAAAGAGCATGTAGTGACAGGACAAGGGGGAGCAGCTTCAAACTGACAGAAAGGAGGTTTAGATTAGATATTAGGAAGAAATTCTTCTTTGTGAGGGTGGCACTGGAAAGAAGGTGTGGATGCCCCATCCCTGGCAGTGTTCAAGGCCAGTCTGGATGAAACTCTCAGAAACCTGGTCTAGTGAAAGGTATCCCTGCCCATGATAGGGGGCCTTGGAACTAGATGATCTTTAAGGTCCCCTCCAACCCAAACCTTTCCATGATTCCATGGAATTAGCAGTTAAGCAGAAGTCAGCACTGGCCACCAACAGTCCTGCCTTTCAGGCACTGCTTGGGGAAGGCCATGGGCCACGCAGCTGCATGGCCAAAGCTGCAGCTGTGGAAATGCTGTAGATCCTTGACCTTGGAATAACAGAGATGCTCTGGAGTTCCTTGAGGAGCTGATCCTGCTGGGAAGTGAAACTGTAATACAAAAGAACTGGTAGTTACAAAAGAAAAAAATATATTACTACCAGAACACCTATTGATGAAATGCTGTTACAGAGATGCTGGCAGCATTTGAAAAGTATTCCCAGTTGTGATTTTAATAACATTGGCCTACAGAATGAGAATGTGTACTCTGCTGAGCTGTAATAACACTGAGGAATGTCCTAGACCACAAACTGAGCATCGTAAAACTGTTGTTTTCACATTTTCCTAATAAAATGCCATGGCATTGTAAATCTGTTTTTATTTTATTTGTAATGGCAGAAATGTGTTTATCATAAAATCAAACCCTCTACCAAACTGTAGGCCATAGGACAGTGATATAATTCATCCTGACCAGGATCATGGTTTGAATCACTCCAGTTCAAAACGAAAATTGCAATACGCTACTTAAAATCCTGTATTTTTAAAATGCATCATAATATGCAGGGCACATTCATGTCTATGCTGACACTGCAGTTTGGGGTAAGGTCAGTCAGAAACATATAAAGCAGTTAAATGACAACATGTGGAGTAAAGCACAACTATCTGGAATATTTGTGACAGGGGCCAGGTGTGAAATGGCAAACAGAACTGATAAGTCACAGTATAATTAAACATGTTCAAGTTTCAGCTTATCAAAGTTTCCTCTCATCCAAAGTGCCAAACACCCAAGTACCTACTAATTACATTTAAAATTATGCTTCATTTTATGAATCATGAGGTTGTAACAATTGAGTTCCTTTAAAAACAGGCCATTTTATTTTGTGATACAAGTATGTGTGAGCACTGCATCTTTATAGCAATATAAATGTGTAAAATTTGCAAGAAAGAAATTAATGTGATTAGTCTGTAATGGCTCACTTGTATCAAAATTTCACTCTCAGGTAGAACATTCAGCAATAAAGCATACCATCAGAAAAGAGCTACAAATTCATTGTGAATTGCAACATAAATGTTCTTTTATAAATTACGACAAAGAAAGCTTATTAGAAGATAATGGGATTCACCGACACATCCAAATAGAAAGTACCATGCAATAAACTATTATTTTCTCATTTTCTAGTCCTCCTGCTATGATACCTGAAGTAAAAAGTGTAGAGGTTTGTGGATATAATGGAAATTGTGAATGGGACATTCTGTAATTATAAAAAAAAGGTGCCAAAAATGGCTGTATTAATAGACCATTTTGATCTGTGCACTTGATTTTTCACTTGAGAGGGCAGCAGTTTCATCTTACTCCACTCGAGAGGGCTGATCCCTTCATAATAAGTACCCACTCCATTATGAGGCATTGAATATCAAGATCAAGAACGTACTCTTTCCCTTCTGGGAACCACCCAAAACAATTTGAAGGGAGAGGTGGAGGTGGAAGAATCATTCCAAGGACAAGAGCAAAAGACCAAACACACTTGAGGGGATCAGGAAAGGAGCAAACTTCACCAGCCTCTGAGCTGGGGCAGCCTCTTGTGTTTTCATTATCTTCTATTTATCTCATACAGCTCTCTCGGAAGGATGCCACTGTTGAATTTTTTTCAGAATAAGAGGAGCTCTGATGAGATGGCCTCAACCCATTTAAGAAGCCAAGCATATGAAATATGATTTAGAATACAAACTGAAACATGCTATGGATACAAAATTTATGATAAAATTACATTACAGCAGCTCAATCTGAAAGAATCTATGTCCCTCCTTGGTATAAAACATATTGTACCAGAGTCTCAGTGGGGATACATTTTCAGAGCTCATTCACTTTCACAGAGCTACACAAATCTACACCAGGTGAGGATCTTGCCTAATATCGATTTTCTTCATAACATTTCAGCAAGGGATTTAATTCAGGATTAAACATGCATTTCCTCTCTTACTGCTTATATTGCATTCTCTGTGTGCTCTTAAAATATCCATAGACAATTGAAACAGAGGTTATGCATTGATCAATACTAGAAAGGGAAAAAAGTGAACAAATCTACTCAGACAAGGTCAATCAAGGTAGTAGATGCAGCTTTGAGTAATAAGACATGTTTCAAGGGAGTTAAAAATGGTGAGAAAGTCTTGTGAACATCCATGACTTCTAAGTATCTGTGAATGCTTA
The DNA here is from genome assembly GCA_035041345.1 of Poliocrania exsul. Classification (NCBI taxonomy): domain Eukaryota; kingdom Metazoa; phylum Chordata; class Aves; order Passeriformes; family Thamnophilidae; genus Poliocrania; species Poliocrania exsul. Next base: position 12,015,081 of record JAWWLZ010000001.1, read on the forward strand.
TTCCAAACCACCTTTAAAATGGTGCATTTCAGTGTTGAAAGTCTCTAAGAATAGGATACAGTCAAACAGGCAGCTCTGTGGGTCGAAGAAGATTGCTAAGGAATAAATTCAAAATTCATCATAAAAACAACTTAAAATATGCCCTTCAAAGTGTGAGTTTTCTCTTATAAAATTTTTTCAGTCATGTTATGAAAATATACTGAGGACATTTCAAAAGGGCACTAGGAAGACAAGGAACTACAAAGAGGATGAGGAGTTGTCTTGGGTTGAGCTGGCAAAACGCCAACTGTCCAAGTACAGAGTTAGCCTCCGGCTGAGAAAAGGGAGAAAGGGCGAAAAAAAAACCTCTAAAACCAGGTGTATGCTGAAACTGACAACATGTATTTATACAGAAAAGAGAAAATTAAGAGAAAACTACAATATAACACACACTTACACAAGTTATATATATAT
>JAWWLZ010000001.1:12015633-12026034 GCA_035041345.1 Poliocrania exsul
CTTGGTTACCCAGTCAGGTGAGAGCTGTCTCCCAATCTACATAGATTCTCTGAGCCTGCTAATTTGAGGCCTAGCTACAGCTACTACAGGAGTCTGGAGCATCTCTCTTATGAGCAGAGACTGCAGGAGCTCGTCCTGTTTAGGCTGGAGAAGAGAAGACTGAGAAGGGATCTCATTAATGCACACAAATATCTCAAAGGCAGGTGTGAAGAGGGTGGTTTCAGAGCCTTTTCAGTGGTTCCCACACAGGAAAAAGAGCAATGATCGTAAGCTAAAAGACAAGAATTCCATCCCAACATGAGGAAGAACTTCCTTTCATTGAGTGTAGCAGAGCACTGAACTGCTCACAGAGCACATGGAGTCTCCCCCTCTGGAGGCATTCCAAACTTACCTGGATGATTGTTGTGTGACCTGCTCCAAGTGACCACGCCTTGGCAGGAGGTTTGGACTGGGTGATCTCCAGAGGTCCCTTCCAACCCTAATGATTCTGTGATTCTGTGAAATCCATCTCTCTAAATTAAGCATGCTGGTATATAGAAGTCATTAATTATTCAGTGGAAATTACTGGAGGTCTGCCATGGGTAAAATCAGACAACTGCTTGTGGATAGAGTACACATGTGGATGCTTGGAATTAGCAGTTATAGAAAAAAAATCTATGTCAAATATCTCACAAATACCTATAACTACTTGCAAATTTGGACCTTTCATCATGCACTTGAGTAGCTTAGCAAGAGCTTAAAAGGAAAATGTACCATAGAGGACACAATACAGCTAGGGAATTTAGCCCATAGAGGACAGAGTCCTGAGATTTCAAAACTGGAGTTACCAGGAGGTATATTGAGAAACTTTCCAGTCAATGTTAAAGTTTTAAAATAATATTTTCTTTATTCTGCTTTCAACTTAAAAAAAAAGTAAAATCACATTTTAGAGCAGAGAACTTTTAGATAAACCATTTTTATTTAATAAAAATGCTTATGTCACAAAATCTATTTTCTAGTCTGCTCTAGTAAGCAGTGAACCTGTGTAGCCAGATTTGACACTCTGTTCAGTGTCAAAGAATTACAATGGAAGCAAGTGATAATTTTCCACATTTAAAATAAAAGGAAGGTAGGGAGAAGACCCTTTGCTTCCCTTCTGCAGGTCTTGAAAGGAAAAATGGACCCATATTTATCACATACTTAGTAACTGAAGCTGGGTAAAAAGACAAAGATAGTAGCTGAAGCTGGGTAAAAAGAAAAAGATCTTTTCAACAATTAAAGTCACTGTAGTTATAATCCTGGTAGGTCAGGCAAGATATGGTAGTATTTAATATCTACCATAGCATGTTGCTTTAAGAGATGGAAAAGCACATAGTTAACAAGCAAAAATAATGGTTCAGTTTCAGCAACTGTTAGTTGAACTGACTATAACGAATCCAGAAATTAAAGAAAGGAGTTGACCATAAAAACACAGGGCAAGAGGATGTGTAAGTACATATGTCAGAGCAAAGACACCTCCAGGTCATCTAAACAATAAGTATTGGAGTGCCTGAGTAGATATAAATGCTATGATTCCTTAAAAAATCAGCCAGTTAACCTGATTCTGAATGTCTTCTAGGAAGGATGATGGGCAGATAATCCTCTGTATTGGTTCACTGAAGGACGTTGAGGATTCTCCTCTCTCTGGTGACCAATGACAGGGCTCAAGGAAATGGAATGAAGCTGTGTCAGGGGAACTTCAGATTAGACATTAGGAAAAGGCTCTTTACTGACAGGGCTGTTGGTCACTGAACAGGGTCTCCAGGGAAGTGGTCACAGCATCAAGCCTGACAGAGCTCAAGGAGCCTCTGGATAATGCTCTGTGTAGTAGTAGGCAGTTCAGTGAGGAGCAGGGACTTGGACTTGGTGATTCTTATGGTACATGCCAATTCAAGACAGTCTATGGTTCTACAGTGCTGTATCTCACAGGCATACTTGGATATGTAGACATCTCTTTTCTTATCCTTTCTTTTAACATTCTGAGCATTCAAATTGAAGTTATTTTACTTCCTGAAAAATTAAAAACCATGTTTGGCAACTGTGGCTATACAGGAGTTGGCCAGCTGTTAAAGGTCTATTGATTTATTATTTATGGATTTTTTCTGTGTCCAACACAAAAGCTTTCCCATCTCATCTGTTGAATTGAATGGGAAAACCTTTTCTTTTGGAAAGCCCATGAGAAATTCCTCAGCAAAATTAATGTAATCTACAAACACCCCATCAGCCCTATGCCTTCTAGCCATTGTAAGATTCCCTCTTGGGGATAGCAGCCATAGAGAATTCTAAGCTACACAGGACACCTCTCTACAGTCTTTCAGTCTCTTCCTCAGCAGAATATGCACCACTACTTTGGAAATATTGTCTTGGTTTCTCCTCATGTCTCTCTCATGGGATTGAAAGCTTTGGCTATATCTATTCATTCTTGTCCCTTGGGAAAGCATATAACAGTATGTCAGCTTTACTTATAGTTTTGGGAGAAAAGGTTCACTGCTCTGATGTTCCATGGGACACCTGTCACATTTTCCTCTCCTGCTGGATGCAACCAGTTTCCCATCCATTATTGAATCTCCAGGGACGACTGCAGTATAAATAATGTACAAATTCTGTGAAGAAATCCATCTCTCCTGAGACAGAAGGTTATTAGATCTGCTAATAAAGTGTCTCCTTGTAACACTGAGTAAATTTAGATGCATACAATTCCCATTACTAGAGTTTAACTTAGCTAAAACTGGTATTGCACAGAAGAGTACCATCCTCGAAGTTTCTATGTCTGTTTTAAACTTCTATTTAGTTACATTTTGGGTAACAATCTCTTGTTATGTCTGGTGTGGTGTGACTGTCTCCTAATATTTACAAGAAAATATGGCTGACGGGGTGATTATGCTTCATGTACACTGCCCTTAATAAATGATCAGGGTTTTAGGTAATGGAAGAGTGTTAGGAATCCTGCACCTTCATTAACATGCATTATACAGTGCTGTGGCAGTCTCAACTGTAAAAAACCAAACCAATCAAACAAACAAACAAACAAAAAAAGCAAAAACATTTCAAATTAATCTCATTTGCTGTGTTTTATTTTGGAGTAAAAAAAAGAATTATTAAGTGAGATGCTTCTGTGATTTAACATTCCTCACAAAAGAGAGAGAGAGTGGGAGAAGGAGAGAGAGAGAATGAGAGAGAGAAAAAAGTAGAAAATCAATAAAGCAAGGAAGAAAAAAAGCAAGCAAGAAAGAGCTGGCTGTTAGTCCAGAAACAAAGACTTTCTCCAAGATGTAATTATAAACAAAGAGGCTGCTAAGGAAAAATATTTTTATCTAAAGAAAATGTTTGATAGTTTTAAAATATGAGCAAGCACAAACTAAACAGGGATTAAAATATTAAGTGTTCTATTATAGAAAGGAAGCAAATAGTAATCAATTTTTTGTTGAAAACCCCAAAGTAGAGTAGCATATAAATAAGGAAATTTCGCTTTTTGTTCCCTCACTAGGGCTAGTCTGAAGTCACTGTTTTGAAATAATTAAATAAAGAAATCTAAACTGTAGAGGCAGTTGTAAATAGATTTGAAAAGGAAGGAAAATTCAAACTGTAGATGGATCCACATCACAGATATTCTCTCTAATCTTATGGATCTGAAATGCTTCACTCAACAATATGCACAGGAGAACAGTTTTCAGATTTTAAATTTGTAGTCCTTAAGACTACCTTAAGAGACTTATTACACCTCACTTTTTGTTCTGATAATACAGTGAATTTTCATCATCTCTGCGACCTATGTACTCCTCCCATTGGCAAACTTCCCTCCTCATCATCTTAATATCATTTTTCGTATCCTTTATTTTGACTTAGTTCAAGGTACACTTTGAGACATGTAGGCAAATAATTATCTTAAAGATCATGGGGAACGCTCAGTTAAACTAGTGTTAGGGATTAACTATTTGAGTGAAGTATTTTGAAGTGGGATGGATGCTGCCTCAAAGCCAGTCTTTACGGCTCTGTAAAGAGCAACAGTTTCCATATGCCAGGGAGAATCCCAAGTGCAAAAGCTCAGAGTTCATCCTGAGTTTTGTGATGGTGCCCCTTCTCCTTTGGGCTCAAGAGGAGCCAGACAATTAGACCCTATATATTCCCCAACTGTTTAGTGTGGAAGACTCAAATCATGGCTCTGTTATTTTGTGCTCTTGATCCAACTTCTCTATATACATTTTAATTTCATTAGGTTACAGTCTGTTTGAAGGAGGAGAAATCTGGGTTGTACTTCAAATTTTGTTGGCTGACACTTCATTGCTATAATGGAACATGACTCATGGCATGTTTCAGCCAACAGCTTTAACTGTATACATGAGACCTGTCTTTAACACATATTGCTCCCACTATGTTTTTCTGGGTCTTTTCTGTTCTTACTATTATTTTTCTTTATAATTAATAAATTGAAGAGGTAAGATAAGATAATGACATTTCAAACACCTTGTGAAGATGTTATAGAGGTTTCTGCTCCTTGCCACCCAATGCCAACCTTTTCCAGTGCACAAACTACTTTATAACTCAAATCATGATGAAACACACAATGCAAATACAAGAGAAAAGTCTGGTAAAATAAACCTATTATTAGAGCTTGACTTCATATTGCAAACAAGTAATGAGGAGAACAATTTTACTTATTCCAGCAAGACAACGTTAAATTAATAGACACTAGTCAAACCATTTAAAAACTGCAGAATCTGAATATTTTAGAACAAAATTTATTATTTTTAACATAACTTTCAATAAATCAGCAAAATATGTAAATAATGAAGCTAAATAATTTGACATTTCACAGAAATGCAAAAATCCTTTTAAGAAAGACAGAAAAAACTGCCTCTGGGGTCTTATGTTGTCTCCATTTCTTCACACACCGTGTCACATAAACCCTTGCCAGTGATTTATCTGTTTGGTATTGTTTGGGGTTTTTTTTCTCCATCCTGATTGTAGTTTCTTACTATTTTCCACCAATACAGTCACTCCCTAAGTAGTTCACTGGAAAACTTATTTTGAGAACTCTTTCCTCATGGTTTGATTGTGAATAGCTTACACTATTTGATGAGCCCTATTGATTTAGTCATTTGAGAGGAATCTCCATAATGATTACAAACAAATAATTCATAAAAATTTATTTTTATAAGATCACAGAATAGTTTAGGTTGGAAGAAACCTCCCTAAGTCACAGGTTCCAAAATCTACTCAAATATTTTTATGCACAAACACTGATTACAAATTCAAAATGCAGCTTTCATGATTATACATTTTAAACTCTTTTATAAACATATCTGCAATACATTCCTGGTGATGACACATGTGGTGATGCATATATTGGCAGTACCAGCATTCAAAAAATAGAGTTAAACAACTTATAAATGTTTGTGTAAGATATCTTTTTATATCTCTTTAGCTTTAGTTACAATCTTATTTATTTTGTCTAAAACATAAAATATTTTTGTTTTTAAAAAATGGTTTGGGAGAGTGAAATTTGTGTTAGAATAGTAAAATTATTTTTGCTTGAAAAGTGAGATTAAAGATGTATCAAAATACAGAAAGGTTATGCTGACCTGAGCAGTAATAAGTACAAAACAACTGATTAGTTCATTTCTGGTTATGCTCCATTTAACTGTTTTCTGCTTGAGCCAGCTTTGAAGGACTGCACGAACGTGAAAATTCCTGAGATGAGATGGTCATTCACTTAACTCACTGTGTCTTCTCCATTTTGTGTGTGCCCTTGTGCCCCTCTGCCCTCATTTTAGTTCACTGCTCCCTGACTTCTGCTTTTCATACCATTTTTCATGGACAGCCTGGAGTACAGGAGGGAGTGAGAGGTAAGAATGATTATCTTTAGAGCAGTATCTCATCTGCAACTTTAGAACCAAATTCTCTGTTCAGTGTTCCTTTTTGACTTCAGTTCTGTGCAGTGAATTTATTTACAGTGGAAGAAGTTGAGTGGCAGGTTGGTTGACCCAAATTTGCAATGCACAGTAGGTAATCAAACACCATTTTCTACCCACCAAGAATTTCAACCTCCAGGAAAGCATATTTATAGGAAGCTAGTATTACCTCTTGGTATAAAAAAGCCAAGAAATTTCAATAAAAAGAAAAAAGACCTGTTTTACTTTAAAAGGTAACACATCACTTTGGAGGTTTTTTCGTATTTTCAAGTTTGAAATATTTTGGATATTTATTTTAGCTTTTTATCTCAATCTCAAGCTGATTGATACATCTCTTTATTCACCAAATAATTGTTCCAGTCTGAAATTTTAAAACTGTTATTTAAACCAATATAAGTGATTTTTTTTAAGAATGAGATGCTTGATGTTATAAGCAATATGGGAAAATCTTCAGCTTTAAGAAAATTATTTCTAGTTCCAATTGCTTAAACAGCATCAGTTTGTCAGGCTTTATGTCTGGGAGTTATTTAGGCTTGAGTCTTTTCAAAGTAAACAACCTATCCAAGCTGAAAGCTCTTCTCACACCTAATGAATTGCAGTCACTTGCTTTAGTTTTGATCATTTCATCTGAGTTCACTGAGTCCTTGTGGAGGGTGATTGTCTGTCACAATCTTTTTTTCCAACAACAGTCACAGAACTCATGAAACCACTGGTAGTTTCAAGAAAAAAATCCCAAGTCATTAATAAAAACCTATCTTACTGATTTCTTTTTCTGACAGATCTAGTGGATCTGATTTAACTTTCTGAGCATGTGATTACTTTTCTTCATTTTTTTGTACAACAGGACCCAAAAGAACTGAGTTCAGAACCACTTAGTCATGAAAGCTGTGCGTCCCCATACACAACCTCCACCAAAAAAGCTTTCATTACAAGTGATAAAAACAACCCAAGGAAAGGATTTTCTCCCCCATTTTACTTATGAAGAATGGAGCAAAGGGAGATTAAGTGATTTGGCCAAAGCTCCCCAGGAAATCTGAGTCCAGGAGTCCTCAGCTTTAATCCACAAGACTATCCTTCCTCTGCTAGAAAACAGATGTTAAATTGGATGTTAATTTTGCCATGAAACTTTTTTTAAGAACTGTGAAAGGCAAATAGTCTCCAAGAATGATTACTTAGCAAGCTACCAGCTCTGCAGTCTTGCATCTTAGAAGTAATTCATTCCATCTTTGCTGGCAGGCTTTAAAAGGCCCTTTGTTTTCACTCACTGATTAGTATAACAATCTATTTTGAAAGATATGTGGGCTGATAGGGGGTATCATTTATTTGCTTCAATGCTGGATTTTTGCAACAAAATGTATGAAGCTTTTAAATGTTGCAGATTGAAGCCTCTGATCTCAAAGATAAATGTTGGGATTATAAATAGAGATCTTCTAACATATTCTTAAGTATTGTGATCAGTAACAGAAACTCACATCATTCACTTGCCTCCCTTAAAGTGCTGAAGGCTTTTCCTTTCAAAAACCACAGCCACATATATTATCATTCAATGTCAATAACTGAGGCAAACATGTAACCTGAGTTAATGATATAATTTGTGTTGCTTTAAATAAAATTCCCAGTTAATTCTAGACTACAGTATGTTATGGGTTAACTTAGAATTCCACTTGGCCTTCTCCTCCTCTTTTCTGCAATTCAAATCAGTCTTCTGGAAAATTGGCCTTGGTACCAGTGACGTGCTGCTGAACTTACAAGATCTCAAGAATATCCTACCAGATTTTATTCTTTTGTTGTAGAATTGTTTCCATCTGGGGCCTAGATATAAACTTGGAAAATGTAAAGGCTTTTCCTTCTCACCATGCCTGACTTCAAAACATTGGCAAATAACCTTTTTTGTCAATGCAATACAGATTGGATTAAAACATTGGAGTAGATTATATTTCTGTGGGTGTAGGAATTAATGGCATTTATTGAAAGTTTAATATACTGCCTAACAATCCAAGAAGTAAATATATACTTTAAAATAAGGGAAAATTAACATTGAACATAACAGAATACAAAAGAATAGTAGATTCTGGAAAGAAATATTAGTCACATGAGGCCAGATCTGCTAAAGAGCACAGTTACACACATTTGCAAGTGCTTCATGTGTGTGCAGTCTCAGTGTGAGAGTATAACTCCCTGCCTTGTGTCCACATAGCTGTTTTACTAAGCTGGAGTAGCTAAGCTGGGAACATAACAACTATTAGCTCCTCTACCCTCAGTAAAGCAATGGTAATTATATATCTAAAGTTATAACTCATGCAAAATTAGTGCTCATATATTTGCAGCCCATCACTCTGTGCCACCATGTCAAGGTGAAAATGGTTCTGATACCAATGTTATCTATAAAAATATTGGTACTAAGCTTGTACTGGGGAAATAAGCAAAAAAAAGCATAGGAGACATAGTTTGCTGGAGGGGACTTTGGAGTTTTCAATGTTTCTGTTTGGCTTGTATTTCCTGGTGTACACAGAAAGCTTTAAGTGTTCATCATTTGACAGTATTGTCAACTGCCTCCAGTCTTTGTGCTAGACATTTGTACATAAACTTTTGTCTGTGTGTGTGTTTCTGTGCCTTTGCTATTGTTATTGCACCAAGAAACATTCTTATGATTTCTACAGTAAAAATCCATTTAATACTGAGAGACCTTTAAAAATGATAACTGGAATTTGAAACACGCTGTCCCAGGCACTCTGAAATAATAGTTCTTTCTTATTTTCTCCACATCTCCAGAGCAGCAGCAACTCTGGAAGTTATGATCATTTTTTCTCCTTTAATTTTGTATTATACATATGTGTATATAAATAAATAAATACCTAAATAAATAAAAATTAAAAATAACACTTCTATCTGTGTAGTCTCCCCAGTATTCACAGCATTTCTAAATGAAAAGGTAATCTCTGCATTCGTGACTGGCAGATATTTGTTATCCTCCTTTTGTCAGTAGCACTGATAAGTTCACGACCAAAAAAGGTCTGCTAAGAATGAACACAAAGACTCCCTCTGTATTTGGGCATACTGACATCTCATTTCATTTGTGTCTGTAACTTATAAGTGCTCTATGGGTGATGAGCAGCTGTGCTGGGACCCTTTTCAGAAACACCAGTAGTGTTGTCTGCGTTATTGAGTAAGGCAGAGTAACAGGAGCCCTCCAGTTTGTCTGTGCTGAAGACATGACATCCACACACAATCATGCTCCCTGTGTGGGAAATGGCGTTCCAGCTAGTCTGGTCCCACAAGCTGAAAGCCCCAGGAAGCTGCAGTGCAGTAAGCTCATATCTAGTTCATCATTTTCACCACATTATTGATTGACTCAACCATGCTATAAGATACTGCTGATATTTTCCAAGGTGTAGTCCAATTATAGCCCTTCCAAAAGTGGTTTGTGGCCTCTGATGTTACCCATCTACACAGTTCCTTCCAGATTTAATGGCTGTTCCTTCTTTTATCTTCCCAATTATTATTTGTTTTGCCTTTGTGTGCTTTGAATGTGAAGTAATATTCAAGTGAGAGATATGTGGTTTTAGTTTTCCATGAAAACCTTCCAGAACCTTCATGATGTTTTCAAAAGTAAGTAATATCAGTTTTCTTCTCAAGTATTATTGTTCTGATTTATTTACTGGATAATCTTATAGATCTGAATTTTATTTCATGTACTTCTTCCTTCCATGTTAATTATGTTGATTTTGGAACTGATGCAGCTAGTCCTACTTGCTTGCTGTCTCATTTGCTTTTATAATGATAAAAGGGATTCTTATTCATCTTCTACTAAAGGGCTCTTCATTGGCTTTATGAAGAGTTCCTCTGGACTGAGATGCTGCTGTTTTCCTCTGTGCCAATGAGGTCATACCTGGGCTTGATATTAACCATGAGGAAATACAGTTCATTCCACGTATCACTCTACTGATATACAGCTTTTGGCAAGGCATGGATAGCCCAGAGTGGATTGTTGTGGGCTATGATTTTTGAGGGCTGCATGAATCATGAAGTGACAGTGTAATTTTGGTTGGAAGGGACTTCTAAAGGTCACCTGTCCAGATATCCACTAGGACTACATTTTATTTTTGTGAAGTATGTGGCTTCTTTTGCTCAACAACTTGTTTTCTTTTGGTTTGGTTGTTTTTTTCCCCTAAAGTTCACTCCTGGTGGTATGAGATCCCAAAAATTAACACACTCCTAGGGATTTGGAGGATATAGGCATCTAAAACTGCAAGACTAGCTCTTCATTTTTAAATGAATGGGAAGGTTTTCTGTGTCTTTCTGTTTTTCTAAGAAAAAGAATATTTGTGTTTTTAGTGTGGCTTTAGTAACAAGGTCTATGATAGTTTCATAATCGGGGGAAAATTGAAAGATTTTTGTTGCAAGATTGCTTGCAGAAAGTGAATTTCTGAGCAATCCAAACTGCTTCTGCTTCGTGAGAATCAAGCAGATA
>JAWWLZ010000001.1:12032596-12061071 GCA_035041345.1 Poliocrania exsul
CGTGATTATTTGAGGAGGAAGCCCCCTCCTCCTCTTGTGAGTAAACATCTTGGTTTTTCCCCTCAAACCAAGACAACATCTTAGAAAAGTTAATTATATTGAAGTTACATTGCCGTTCCTGATATGGAAAGCTGTAAATAGTGAAGTTCTGATTAATATTTAAATGCTAATCAGGTACAGTGATTTTAAAACTGCCCTTTGGTATTGAAATACATAAGAAAATCTTCATATTTCAGAACACATACAGAGACTACTAAAAACTATGAAAATCAGACAATTTTTCTTATTCCCCGAAGAAGTGTCAAATTACTTGAATCAAACATGCATAATAACAAACAAAATTGTTTAATCTAGAATTTAGGACCAACTGGGAAAAATATTTTCCCAAGTAACTCACATTCTAATTCTACTGGAAAGATTTCTTTAAAAGTGGAAATCAGCACATAAGTCACTAGATATAGATTGGATGTTTGTTTTGATTTATGAAGATGGAAAGAGAGTTTTGTTTGGGCAAGCACACCCTGCTAAATTTAATTAAGATACATGTTCTTAAATCTTCATTGCGATCACTTTCCTGGGTAATGGGCAATAGAAGCTGACACATTTCCAATGAAACCAGTCATAGGCAGAAGCCAAATCATGGCCTGTACTTAGCTAGAACAGGACACGCAACAGTGGAAGACAGATATTGAAGCAGCAGGACACAAATTTATTAATTAAATTCCATGAGGAACCATCCATTCATCCTTTCCCACATAATAGATGTCAATCTGGGTCCACTGTGTCTTTGCTGGGTTCCAATTTTGATCTCATAGCTTAGGTCTGATGCTCTTCACACACCTCTAGGACTTAGCAAACAGCTGACAGATAGAGACCTGTAAATGAAGGAAGGAGGAACATTGAGCCAAGGGGAATATCTGCTCTGTGAAAGCTACAGGTTTCCTTTCTCTCCTCAAGCATTAGATCTCACTTGACATTTGGGCTGCCCCTTTCAGTCTTTCTCTCAGTCAGAGGAGAAAACAATCATTACGTGCAAAATTATTTCTGCTATTTGTTGTTGTTTCTTTGAACCCTTGTTTTTCCCTGACGTGCACCTTCATAAAAAATGGTGGGAAAACCTCTGCCTCTTTGACTCACTTGGACTCAGATCTTGCCTTATCTTAAAGCAGGAAACTGATCAGAAAAATATGAAGTGTGAAACATAAAATTTCCTTGAATCCAGATCAGATATTAGAGTTTGAATCATACAAATCCCTCTAATCCACGTGAAGTAGAAAAAAAAATTTCTACATTTAGGTGGTGCTTCTCCAAACACTGCATTATAAAATAAGCCTATTTGCCAGACGTCAACAATCCAAAGGCTTGTTCCGCGTTTCTGCACTTCACTCTAGGAAGACAGGAGAAACTTAGTTTAAATCAGTCTTTATTTTCCAAGAGCAGGGGAGAGACTCTAACTTTCTTTGCTTCCATAGTTGTGTGATGGGATAATCCAGCATTTTAACCTGCTGTAGCCTTCATGCATCTCTCACCTATGCCTAAAGCTGATTCAGAACTAGATTTTGGGCAATGCAGTTTATGGGGGAATTCAAAAGTAGTTGGACTTCAAAACAAGTAGGCTTAGTCTCTGTGGCTGAGAACTTGCCAGGAGCTCTAGGTGCTTTACATAATTTTACATACATGTTTTCTCTTGGCATTTTAGTCTGGTAAATTTGCAAATGGACCTGTCAGTTATAGCAGTTGTACATTACAGTCCATCACAATAGATCATTTAGCATCTGATTTGGTATCCATTCACTGTTTTGAGTTCTCTTAGCTTTCATCTGTTTCAGACTATGAATTAGTCGTATTATAGCACATAAGCTTTGCCTGTTCAGAACAGATCTTCTCCTGAACCTGAAAGGCGCATATAAATACACCCTGTTTCTGTACCCCAAACTGCAAGCAGGGTCAGTTGTTTAATGCTATGACTGACAGATTATTTTCCCATAATCTTTTGTTCCCTACTGTAGAAAATATGACTGTGGGTGATATAGCTACACATTAAATTACTGAGCATGTCTTAAAATTCAAACAACAGCATTTAACTTTCATTCCCAAGGATCACTGCAAGTGGGGAAAAACTGCCACCTACCAAACTTTACCTCTTGATTTTTGAAAGGGTCTGGGCAAGGGAATTAAGGCCATCTGGAAAGATCAGCTCAAAAATATCTTCCTCCTGTAAGCTTTTTGGTATGATTAATGCACCATTTCAGGAAAAAAAAATTAAGACCCTGGAAGACAGGGTGCTGGAATCCCCTGCAAACCACACTTTCTGATTGTTTTATGAACTTGTAAAAAAGAAAAACCTGGATGCACTGGTAGCTTTATGTTGCCTTGGTTTTATGATGAGACACTCTTTCAGAACTTGAGAAAAAATTCTTGTTTCAGGGCTCCTCACTGGGCAAAATTGTTCTTTGAGAGTAGTTTTGTTCTTTTGAACACATCTATGTTGTCCGGTATGGGGGCATGGAAATGTTATTTGTATATGTGCTTGTGGATTTCAGATTAAAAAAAAAAAAATACTGAATCCAGTTCTGGATAAAGAGAGTACCACCAAAGCTTCTGCACCTGATGTGATGTGATTATGAAAAATGTCACTATGGCACATTCTGCTGCTCCAGCAAGGCATGTGCTCAGCAGAAGCCTAGTTGTGCTTTTGATGAGGTCTTTCTGTGCCCTTTACCTACTGTTTTTCCATGCTGCTGACCCTGAAATTTCAGGTTCCAGAAACATGTGATCAGTGTAATAAAAATTTAGGATCACATTGCCAACAGCTGAGTTACCCATATTGGATACTGATTAGTGTTATCAACAGGGATAATGCGAGGTGAATTCCTATGCTTTAGTTCTTGGGTTAGGTGAAGAAAAGTGTAGTGTCTCTTTTTATCATATTGCTCATAGATTGTGCCCATAAAAGGTGCTATTCAGAAATTCCTTGCCAATAAGCACGTGCATGTCACAGTTCCAACAGGGCTGGTGCCCTGATATTTAGTGGCACTAGTTCTGTAAACCTTTACAGCTGTTTATTATAGATGTTTTCAGTCAAACCTGTTCAAATTGCTACTATTATTTGTGCAAAAATTATTAACTGAGCTACTTTTCCACCCATAAAGTGCTAGTAATATAAACTACATTTTGCAACAATCTGCTGGTTTTGAGGTTAAACATATATTAACTGTAATAGGAGTCTAGACCTGTGTTAAGCACATTGGGAACCGGTTCTTTACTATTGTGATGACAGGAAGTGAAAACACCAAAATGTGGTGTTCCATTCTTAAATAGCTCTTTTGAAACAAAACACACTTTTTTGCTGTACAGGCCAGGTATAAAGTTGAAGCAGAGCTGTATGAAAAGGGACTTAATTCTCATTTTTTACACAGAAAGCCTGGGCAAAGGAAAGATAATACAATGCTAAATAAATATGTTCTATTCTTATCTATATATACATGTGTGTATATATATGTATGCATAATATATATAAACTTATACAGGTATGTACATAAAAGTTGATCAGGGACATTAGGGACAGGAACATCCATCATATCTCTTTCTAATACCTAGGAATTAAATGAAGACTCAATACTCCAGGTCAACAAAAACCAAGCATATTTTACGAGTATTTAATTAGCAGGATGATAGCAGCTATGAGAACTTGCTATAGGATTATAGACAGGATTTTCTCCTGGGGCAGTCTCTTGTCTTCACCTGCTTATAAAATGGAAGAAATTACTGCTGAAGAGGATTTTGTCATCTTAATTAGTAACTTTTGTTGGCTGAAACTATTCATACTTCTTCATCTAATAAGAGTAAGTTGCTATAGTTGGGTAGCAGAGAGTACCTAGAATTCATTGCAATTTCCTCTGTCCATACCTACTGCTGCATGAAGAAGAAGTTTCCATTTTAATGTATTTAATAATTTGTGATTGTTTAGTTTGTTGTTAAAATTATTTTACTGATAGAATTTTCTTTCGGTATTTAGGTAAAGCAGGCCAAATTTTTAGTCAGATTTCTGGACAGGGATTCTTATTTTCAGGTGACCTATATGACTAGATAAATGAAATGTAGCAAGAAAAAACAACTCAGCAAGTTTTCAGAAAGCTGGGTAAAAATCTGTTAAATAATAAATGGTATGCATACATTTAGGAAGTGTCATATCTGAGCATCTTTCCTTTTCTCTTTTCCTTTCCTTTCTTTCTGGTACAGAACAGCAGTTTGTCAATTTGCTGCACTATCTAAACAAACTGTCCCAGACCTCTGAGTCCTATAGCTACCACAGGAATTATATAGATGCATATAAACAAAGGAGGACACATCAGGAAAGAATATCTTGGGTTTAGACTGACTCAGAAGTAAATGGTCTCCATAGTATTGCACTTGACATGGCAGCCAACAGCACAGAGCAGCATCTTGCTTTCAACTTGCTTTGAACTGTTTCACCAGGCAAAGCCTGCAAGACCCCCTCTCATCAGTCCTACATTGAAGTCCTCACTGGAGGTCAGACAGACAGAAAAGAGGAGTTGGCATCCCTTCTTGCTGATATTGCTGCAGACATGTTATTGCAGAACAGACACCTGAGTGCCATTAAGGTCTTCTGTTGTTGCAGCTGAAGTTTGGCAAAGCTGGCAACAAGGAAGGGAGCATTTGCTTGGTTTGTAGATTTTCTTGCTGTCGCTTTATGTCTGTGTGTGCATGAGAACCAGTCAGAAATCAACAATTCTCACTGAGAGAAGAGCACTTCAGGCTGCCCTTCTGTCTGTTTTTGAAGCTTTGGAATGATACAAATAGAAATATTTACCTCTGCCTTTAAAAACAGTATGACCCTCTCCCCTCACTTCCCTGGTGGGGAAGGATGTGTTTGTAGCACAGCACAGCAGAGAAGTACCCAAGCGATTCCTTCATTGGCCTAACCCCTCATGGCTAAGGAAAAAGAGTTAGCCTGGATGCTGGCTTAATAGTCTTCTGGAGCCATATGCTGTGTGCAGAATTTGGGACAGCACTATCTTGTCAGAGGCAAGCAGGCAGCCAAGGTGCAGCAGGGGAAAGGGGAGTGTCACCAAGTCATGGCTGGCTAAAGCTCAGGCTTGAGCTCTGCATCTGTAAAAGCTAAAGGGTAGAAATCTGAAAACAGAGACACCTGCCTTCAGTGTGATTTGCAAAAGAAGATTTCCCAATATTTTTATGTCAGAATGGTACTCAGATTACAATCTCAGAAAGCTGTGTGGTAAATGTACTCATAATGAGATATCCCGGCTTCGAGAAGTTAGCTGCTACATAGACAAGGCATGCAAAGACAGTGTTTTATCCTTATTTAATGGATTAGGAAATGAGATGATCAAATAATTTTCATCTGAGTATTTAAGAGCTTTCAGAAAAAGGAAAAAAACTGTACCCAACTCATCTCAAACATCTGAATTAAGTTCCTTGACTCTAAGGTCATCTTTGGTTTCTTCTTTCCTCCAAGATTTTTACTACAAAGACTACAATCACAAAACGTGTCAGCCTTTGCCTTTTGGTATAAATACTCCTACAACTGAAAGCAGAGCAATTTCTTGATAAGTACAGTCCATTTTTGCAAGGAGTTTCCTAACTTTGTGTCCACTGCAGGCAGTATTGTTGCAGTGTGTGAAGCTGCAGCATTCACAGGATTATACTGGCAGGATGGAGTGAGTCTCCCTCCTTCAGCTGGAACTGAAATAATTTATTCATGGCAACATTTTTAGAGCTGACAAAACTTGCAATCATGCACGCATTGGAAAAGAGAGGGTTTAAAAATCAGGAAATACTCAGAAAGCATGATTGCTAAAAGCTGTATAATCCCAAGATTTTTGGGCAGATTCTCAACTTTGGGGCTTGGCAACACACAGAGACACAGTGCCTTTCAGTCCCTTGAAACATGAAAATCTATCACTATTTTTTTCTTTTTTTCACAGAATAACAGAATCAACTAGTTTGGAAAACACATCTGAGACTGAGTCGAACCTATGCCCCAACACCACCCTGCCTACTAGACCATGGCATTAAGTGCCACATCCTGTCTCTTAAACTTCTCCAGGGATGGTGGCTCCATCACCTCTCTGGGCAGCCCATTCCAATGTCTACTCACTCTGTTCATAAAAAAACTTCTTCTTAATGCCCAACTTAAACCTTTTCTACTGCAGCTTTAAACTGTCTCTCCCCCTATTGCTGATTGCCTGGGAGAAGAGACCAACCTACACCTGGCTACAACCTCCTTTCAGGCGGTTATAGGGAGGAATAAGGTCCTCCTCGAGCCTCCTCTTCTTCAGGTTGACCAGCTGAACAATGCCAGCTTCCTCAGCCTCTTCTCATTGGACTTGTGCTCCAGTCCCTTCATCAGCCTTGTTGGCCTTCTCTGGACCTTCTCCAGCACCTCAATATCCTTCCTAAATTGAGGGGCCCCAAACTGGACTCAGCACTCAAGGTGTGGTCTCACCAGTGCTGAGTACAGTGGAAGAATCGCTTCCCTGGTCCTGCTGGTCACACTATTCCTGATACAGGCCAGGATGCCATTGGCCTTCTTGGCCACCTGGGCACACTGTTGGCTCATGCTCATCTGTTGTCAATCAGAATCCCCAGGTCCCTTTCTGCCTGGCCACTCTCCAGCCACTCTGTCCCCAGCCTGTGCTGCTGCAGAGGGTTGTTGTGGCCAAAGTGCAGGACCTGGAACTTGGTCGTGTTAAACCTCATCCCATTGGATTCAGCCCATCTATCCAGCCTGTCCAGGTCCCTCTGCAGAGCCCTCCTACCCTCCAGCAGATCCACACTCCCTTCACCTTATTGACATCTTCAAATTTACTAATGGTAGACTCAAGAGATATAGTTTTTAAGAGGTACAGTTGGCTGATGTATTAACTTTGTAACAGCTTGTATAGTGTCCCTTTTTTAATGAAGTGTTTTAAAGTCCTTTAATTACTGAGCTGCTTATACTTATGCTTGCAGATTCAGTGATTACAGGACTGATGGATTCATTTTTAAATTAGATGTTCCCAAGGTTACTGCAAATACCTGCACAATTAACTTTGCCTAATGAGATAAGGCTACCAAATTTTTAACAAATCCAAACAGGATACTTTTTTAACGTGATACAGTAAGGGTCTTCTTTACAAAGCTGTTACAGTACTTATTTGTATGAAATCTATTTTGTTTTGCACATAGCATAAATCAGTTTTATTCTATTAAAAGTGCAGAAAAATAAGTTTTTTGGATTCTAGCAACAGTGAAAAAGTGTCAAGGTTTGAGTGGGCATTACCTCTTCATACTGAAATGGCTTCTTTTGCCCATATGTTACAAATAATATCCATTCTGTAGATGAGCTATAAATGCATCCAAATGTACAGTAGTAGTTTTATGTGTGTGAATGAGCCAGGGAATGTGTGATTAGCAAGCCATTGTGAGATGCTGTGAGAATACACTTTGTGAAATGGATACTTCTACATAGTTGCCAAGAGCCCCAGATGATCATTTTAAAAGTGTTTTCAAATATTTATGAGTCTTTGGGGGACCTATAAAGACCATTCCCTTTCCACAAAACAGACCAATGTAATCTGAAGTAAAAATTCTTTTTCTGGCCATCTCACTGCACCAATAAACTAGGTGAGATATATTGATATTACTTGCATGTAGGTAAGTTAAAGAATGGTTTTCATGTACATAAGAGTTGCAAATTTGTAGTAGAATATATCAAAATCCAAATTCAGTACTGGAAAGTTACATTTCTTTAGAATTCCTGCAGTCACTGAGGTGACACAAACCATTTCAAAGCCTTCCTTGAAGCAGAGATAAATTACTTCAGTCTTAAGTCTCTTGAGCCCCCTTTGCTTTCTCCAAATGAAGTCAAACATCTATATATTTCAAATATGAACAAAACCTACTATGAATCAACAGTATCCATTTCACAGAGAATACTTGTGTTTGAAAACAGTAAATTACAAGCTACACATAATGCTCTTCATAGTTGTTACTATGTGAATACACTTTTGGACTAGTTATGAAAATAACTAGAACAACCCATTTTCTTTGTTTTCAACAGTTGCAAATAAACACTTCTTTTCTGAGGCAGTTTGAAAGGAGAATACAAGGTATTCTATCATTTGAAACTAAATTTACAGAAGTTTTAACCTGTTCAGAACTGCAAATCTCCTAAATCTTGTCCATCACATGTAATAAAAAACACATCCACTTGTAGATACAGATACAGAAACTTCAATAACACTGAAGTACTTAATTGGCCATCTACCTTTTTTTTTCCTGCTACTATGATAACAAATAATGTCACTGCAGTTTGCTGTCCCAAATGTGATTTTCTCCATAGTCCTTCAAAGGTATTAACTTTCCACTTCCAGGATTTTTTTTTTTTCTCTTTCTTTCCAATAAGTTGCTACCATCATTTATACACAAATTTAAGACTCTAGTGGCATTGTGTCCAATTAATTTGATTTAATTTTGTAAACAAAGCATAAAATAATTTCTTGCTGTCTCCTAGGAACTGTTCTACTACCTGGTTACAGTGGCCTATATCCAGGTAAACCCTCCTGTGTCCAGATTGTATTCATGTACCAGTCTGTCTTTACAGACTCCATAATTTATTTTGTAATACTGAATTTAAGCACAAGTCACTTTTCAGTAGGACTATTCCAAAAGTTTTGGCTTTTTCCATATTTGATTAGATAAAAACACTTTTGTTTTTAAATTTGAAGTTATTGGTGCACATTGTTCTTTCTACATGCTTTATAACTGTTTGATGACTTAGTCTTGCTTCACAAATGGGGAACTGAGGCAAAGAAAAACAAAGGATCAGGGAATGTGAGAAGGAATTGTCCGAGCTGGCACTGACACGAGGTTGGTCCTCCTCCTTCAGTGCTGTGTGGCACAAACCTCTCTGTCCCTGAGCCCAGCCCACAGCACTGGAGATGTGTTGGTGTGTGCTGGGGGTGCTAGCAGGTCCCAGAGCTGCTGCTAACACATCCTGCTCAGCTACCCTCTAGGACATGGTGTTTGTGAGTCCTGAGTGATTTTCCCTAAGTCCTGTGGGAAGTCTGTAGGGACACTGAGTCCAGCCCTCCTACATTTCTCCTCCTTTGTGCACTAATAGCAAGACAATTTTTTCTTCCTTTTGTGTTGGGCTTAAACATCCACTTTTCTATAACAATTTTTATTTCTGTGCTGAAATAAATACATTCTATCTGAATCACAGAAAATGTGTGTCATTGGATTTGCTCTCTGATCTCATTTCTGTTAACCTCTATCCATCAAAGGTCTACCCACATTCATTTCTCTGAAAGCTCTTTTGGTTGTTTTAGCAAATTTATTACCTTTTCCATCTATCCTTTCAGAAAAATTGGAGCACCATGAGTGCATGTATGAAAAGTATTCCTTTTCTGGACTCAAAAATTATATATACAGGATATATTTCTTCCTTTTTACTCAATCAGCTGTCTGTCTACCTCCAGCAAGATAGGGTGGCTTTATGGAAAAAATATATATATAGAAATACAGCTACTTTCTGTGGAAGACAACTTTTTCAATCACCATGGCAGAAAAAAAAATTACCAAATTATGCATTTCTACATATTATATAAGGTGGATGTTTCTGCTAGGAGGAACAGCATTTGGACAAAACAACCATTAGAACATGTGAGAGATAACTAGTTAAAGTAAACATAAGAGAAAAATATATTTTGCATCTCAGTTCAAGAAAAAGAGGAATTCCTGTTGTCTACATGCTGCCAATTTATGTGGATCTTTTCTATCATTTGCATGCTGACAGGATGTCATTTTAGCCAGTTTTATTTAGGTTATATTCTGGATAATTTGGCACGGAATTTGCACTGTAAGGAGAGGACATACCTTTTTTAAAGGACATGTGAAGGTATTAAAAGAAAACAATAATTATGTCCTGCAGCTTTTTCAGTCTAAAAGTCTTACATGAGGTTGTAGGTCTGCTTATTTTGGAGAGAATCACAGAATGACCTGGGTTTGAAGGGACCTTAAAGATCATTTAGTTCCAACCCTCTGCCATGCACAGGGACACCTTCCACTAGGACAGGTTGCTCAGAACTCCATCCAGCCTGGCTTTGAACACTTGCAGGGATGGGGCATCCAGAGCGACTCTGGGCAACCTGTTCCAGTGCCTCACGAACCTCACAGTAAAGAATTTCTTTCTAATATCTATTCTAAGTTGACCCTCTTGCAATTTGCAACCATTCCCCCTTGTCCTGACATGACATGGGAAGGAGGAGCTGAAGTCCATCTGCTCTAAGGAGTTGCCTAAGTGTCAGCATTCCAAAAGAAAGCACCATGGAGCCAATGTCTCTCAGGACCCTACTACTGTTTGCCTGGCATCAGTGGCATAGATTCAAAGTTTTCAGGTCTTTGCAGGGACATAAAGGGGAATATCATGAAGCCTCTTCTGGACTTCTCTGAGTGAATCCACATGCAGTTACTCCCCTTGTTACCAAAAATCCCTTGTACAGACATTGTGCATTCCTCCAGGCAGTACGATAAGACGGTCTCCATGCAAGCCGCGCACAGAAGCAAACTGCACCTCACACATGTGGTGCAGCTCACAAAAGGGGACACCTTGCAGCTCTCAGCCCTCTCAGCATAACAGTAATCTCCCTTTGGATTTGCAATCCAGACAGTAAGCACCTGAAAAAGGTGCTAACCCCAAACATATTTCTGAACAAAGGTCCCAGCCTCTGATAATGTGTGAGAAGCCTGTGTGTGCACAGAGCTGGATGATGTTCAGCAGCAGCAACACTAAACCTATTCACAGAAGTAGGAGCAAGGTGAGGACAAGAAATTTTCAGTGGGGAAGATGGGTGCCAAGGGGATTGTACGATATGGTTGCAGGAGACAGGGGGATTGTACGATAGCAGGGGACAGAATTCAACGACCAAGGAGGTCTCTTTCAACATTCTACTCTCACATAAGTGTCAAATGCAAATAGATTTCAGCAAGTGTTAGAGACTATAATATTTGATGCCACCCTATCTGTCATTTCAGGACTACCAGGAGGTAAGTTTTCCCTATTCTGTGTATTGTATGGTGCTTCATAGGTCACATATCACATCAGACTACTCAGCATACAGATTTATAGAGACGCTCAAAAAACCCAGAAATTAGAATTTACTCTACTTCCCTTTTGAATCTTACACTAGGCTTCCTCATAGACAACAACTGAAAACTGTGTAGGAAAGAAAAGAAATAACTCACTAACAGCAAACAGAAACACATATCTCACTGTACTTAAAATTCCAGGAACATATTGTAGCTGTATTCAAGACTGATTAAAAAGGGAAGCAACTTTGAAATTTTGCCAGATATTTTCCAGCATGAATGACTCCCTTTCTGTCTCACACATAGAACACACGAAGAAGCTATGTTGCACACTGCAGTAATCTCCTATTTCAGCACGAAGGAGCTGTCAGAGATAAGGCAAGAGATATGTAATATTATAACCATTATTTATTCTAGATTAATGAAAGGGAAAAATAGCCCTTTCAGTTGCAGCTTGCATGCAGAAAAACATTCATCTTACAGAGCCCAGGCTGTCTATTGTATTCACAATATATTAGCAGTTAGCTGATCTATCAGCTGAGATGAATTATTACATTGGCTTACAGTGATATTGGTTTTCATTACAGGGCACTCATCCAAGTCCTTTCCTACTCTGTTTTCATGTCCTTATTTCTCTGTTTTTCCTTTACCCTTTGGATCCTCTCTGGCCAGAGAGGTTGGGAAGCTGCATAGGTTGGGATTTTTTTAATGTCTGACTTGCATAAAGAAGGAGAAGAAGCAACCAATCAAATAAAGGGTTAATTTTGTACCACACTTTCTTTTCATTGAACAAGCTCCTTCTCATCAGACTACAACAACTTGGGTAGACCAAGGCAGAAAGGAGGTTAGGGGGGTGTTGGTTTGGTTGGTTGCTCTTTGCCATTATTGTTGTTTGGAGTTAGTTTTGTTTTTGCTTTTCGCTTTTTGTTCTTTGGTTGGGTCGGGGGTTTTTTATTCCATGTTACACAATAGTGAATCTGTCATCTAAATAAAGGAAAAAGTTCAAGAGAGACATTTGCAGCCCTGAATTGATATGGTGCAAGATTTCAGGACAAAAAGAGAAAAGAGATAGAGGAAGATAAGGTTACTGTCTAGCAGAAATGGATCAGAAAACACCTTTAAGGACAGGTTTTCTAGCCTTTTCACATTGCAGGTCTGCAAGCATGGCTTTGGACAAAGTCTGAGTAAACCCATGGATCCTACAGGACCCCCATGACCAAGTTTATTCCAGCATTTTAGTAGCTGTCCTCCAGGATGTCACTGATGCTTCTCTCTCTCCCCCTGAAGCTCCAGGGTTTGGGACAGGAAAGCGCGGGAGGTGGAAGGGAGCTCATATATTTACTTAACAATATTTTACGTTAAATTGGCAATAGCATTTGACTGACAGCAATAGCAGTCCCTCCCTGATGTAGATAGTCTCAAGAAATTGGCAGCATCTGTACTCATGTTCAGTAATGCTGCCTTGTAATAGGACTCTTGTAGGTGTGTGGCCCTGAGACTGCAATTGTCACTGCATGGCATCTCCCTGCAGGTTCCCTTGGCTATCCTGGGGCTTCTGAGTGGCTACCATATATAATTGGGGGGGCCACTATATGATCAGGATGCTTTTCAGTATGACAGAGAGATGCTAAGTTTTTAAAACATATATATATATATATTTATGCATATATATACATTTGTGCATGTGTATTTTGCAAATGGAACTTTGGCCAATTTTTTTCCTGATTTAATGGATGTGTTTCCCTCTTTCGCCCTCCTCTCACTCCCCACAGAAATCACTGTCTCTCTCTGATGGCTTGCATGCTTCAAGCTGTATTGTATGATTTTTGGGGCAGGGATTCCTGTACCTTGCCTATGTTTGAAGAGGAAGCATCGGGCACCACTTCAAGTCTAAATAATGACAGTAATCATTTCCAGCAGACAGACAATCTCTTCCTGGCTGGCTACAGTCTGACTCTTCAGCCAATGTAACTGGCAGCCCTGATACTTCCTCTGAGCCTGGCACAGAGTTGGGATGCTTAATAGTGTTCTAGATGCCAATTTATCAATTTATTCCTTAAAGCAGTTTGAATTTGTTACATGTGAAAATATATATTTATCCATTAAAGGAAACACAAGTGGAATAAACCAGGAAATATTAAAACACAGGGGGATGCAGTGAGATATGGTGTTTCTTAAACAGTAGCAGTAATCTTAATAAAATGCAGATTCAATCATGTTGAGAGAGCAGTGTGGTAATAAAAAGTGAAGAAAGGAGCAAGGTGCATAAAAAGAAGGGGGAGCCCTCGGGTGGAAGAATGTCTCTGAATTTAGCAAAGACATAATGTGGTGCCTGTTGCAATTGAACAGCTTTGCTTTCAAAATGTAAAGTCAGTGGGTGGGCTGCTTTCATGCCTAGTGTAACTCCATCAAAGTCGATGGAATTATAGCTATTCTAAATGTAGGTCTGCACGAGCAATATAATAAACTGTAGATGTGAATAAAGTCAGATGGACAATATTGGGTGCAAAAAAAGCATTCATGAGCATTTCCTTAAATATATTTGAAATTCATGTCCCTTTTTGTTCCTTTTCCAAGAATATTCACAATGATCACATTCTGGTCACATAAAACAAATATCTAAGAAATCTTATTCTTACAAGTTTTGTAACTCTCCAGGAAATTCATTTGGTTTCTGTCTTACAGCCTAGAAAAACATCAGTTTTCCTACTAGGGAGATGAAAAAACACCATGTGACACAAGAAATCTGTTCCCAAACACTGCCAGCCTTTTATTCTCTCACTATAGAGTATCTAACACAGTAAGAAATCTGCTACATGACATAGGGATTGTGTCTGTTACAGATAATAATAATAATAATAATATTAATAATAATAATAATAACCAAATAGGAAGATATATTCTTTAAACATAAGGCCTTTAAAGAATAATGCAATCATCATGCACAGTCAACATGGATTCACAAAGGGAAAGCCTTTTTTGACTAATTTGATATCCTTCTATGACAAGGACACCTGCCCAGTGGATGAAGGGAAGGTGGAGGATGGAGTTTTTCTGGATTTCAGTAAAACTTTTGATATTGTTCTTCACAACATCCTTCTGGGCAAGTTCTCCAGCCAGGGAATGATGGGGTTCACTGTGTGCTGGGTGACAAACTGGCTGGACAACAGGGCTCGAAGTGTTGTAGTGAATGGAGTTACATCTGGCTGGTGACTTGTCACCAGTGGTGTTCTTCAGGGTTCCATTTTAGGGCCATTTCTGTTCAAAGTATTTATCACTGATCTGGATGAAGAAGTTGAATTCAGCATTAGCAAGTTTGCTGATGATACTAAGCTGGGACCTGCAGCTGGCTCTCCTGAGAGTCTTGCAGAGGATAGATAGGATCACTGGGCTGTGATTAATAGGATTAAATTTAACAAGCCAAATGCTGGATTCTGCACCTAGGGTAAAGTAATTCCAAACACAATATAAATTAGGAGAGGAATGTCTGAAAAGCAGCCCTGCAGAAAGGGAGCTGGATTTGTTCACCCTTGAGGAAAGAAGATTTAGAAGAGACCTTATCATCATGTTTTTCCATTCAGCTGGGGGGTGGTCCCATGCTGTAGAGTGCTCTGGACTCTGAATCCCAAGGACCTGAGTTCAAGTCTCAGTTTGGACCGTCCCCTGGCAGTTCAATGCCTCCCTGCCATCCAATCCCGTCAGATCTCGGATGCTCAGCAGGGTCAGCCACAGTTAGTACCGGGTGCTGTGACAATCTCGAGGACTTCACTGTCACTGTCCAAGCTTGCTCAGCCATGGCAAATGGACCTTAGGACTTAAACGGTGGGGCCAGTTCTGCGCACCACCTAAAAAAATCCACTGCGCAGGCTGAAAGAACACACCCACATGGGGAGACCCCTTCTGAAATCTTTGTTCACGAAGTCTGGCCATACACTATTCAAATGGTGTCTATAAAGAAGATGGAGACTCCCTTTTACAAGGAATTGTATGGGAAAGGAAAGGGGTGATGGACATAAGCTACTCCTTGGGAGATTCCGATTGGACAAAAGAGGAAAATTTTTTATAATGAGAATGATCAGTCACTGGAATAATCTTCCCAGGTTGAACTCCTCAACATTGGAGAATTTTAACATTTCATTGGACAGGGGGCTGTGCCATCTCCTTTAGACAGTGTTTTTGCCAAGAAACATTGGATTGACTATCCTTGAGGTCCTTTCCAACCTGGAATGCTATCATTCAATGAATGGCTGCAGAGGAGGGTACAAAGCTGGTGAATAAGCTTGGAATGATGACCACTGTAGGTCTCTTCCAACTGAAATAGTCTATACATGAGTATAAACATTTCCTAATTGCATTCAGAATCAGTACTTTTCAATAACTAGCAAAAGTGTGCAATCTAGAAGAACCTGAAAAGCAATTGTAAGAATCATTTGAGAGCAGTGAGAAATGGTGGGAAAATATTATATGTAGCATTGCATATGTGAAGCATGTCAATATTGCAAGGAAAAATGAAGAAATAAATTTCTTTATGTGTATCCTGTCTTTATTTACTACTAAAATAATAAATGGGGATCTCATAATCAGCCCATTCTCCAAACACATATGTGATTTTCTCTTCCTGGTCTAAAGGAGTTTTAGTAGCCTGCTCACTATCTAGGCTTAATATATATTGTTAGGCTTCAGGGTTTTCTGAAGTTAGATCTTGGTTGTTCTGCTCAAGTCCTTGGAAATGCATTTGGTTTCAAAACATTTCTAAAGGTCACTATTCCTGGAATATTCCTAGTTGATTGCGCATCTTCTTCACCTGTCAGTGGAGATAAAGACCCAGGGTTTGTGAGGTAGCTATGCTATTACAGGAACATGTAAATAACAGAATCATAGAATGGCCTAGATTGGAAGAGATCTTAAAGTCAACTCATTCCAACTGCCTGCCATAGACAGGAACACCTTCCACTAGACCTGGTGTCTCAGAGCTTCATCCAACATGGCCTTGAACATCTCCAGGCATGGGGTATCCACAATTTCTTTGGACAATCAGTTCCAACGCCTCACCATCCTCCTAGTAAAGACTTTTTTCCCTAAAATCTAATTTAAACCTCCTCTCTTTCAGCTTTAAGACATTCCCCTTTGTCATCTCACTACATGCCCTTGTAAATAGTCTCTCTCCATCTTTCTTGTAGGGTTCCTTCAGGTACCGGAAGGCCACAATTAGCTGAATAATATATAAATAACAAGGCACCCTGTGACACCTAGGAGTTTGTAAAGAAGGACCTCCTGAAGTTCACCAAGGAGAAGAACAAGATTCTACACTGGAAGAAGATAAAACCACACATCACCCTGGTTAAGCGACAATTAACAGAAAGGAGCTGCAGTCATGGGTGATGCCAAATGAACACAGAACAATGCTGCTCCAGCTGTGCACAAGGCAAACAGTGCCCTGAGCAACACCAGGAGGGGCAAGGCCACCAGATCAGGGGAAGGCACCTGCCTCTGCTCAGCACTTGTCTGGTTGCACCTGGAATAGTGTCCAGTGTTTGATGCCCAAGTTTAAAAGGGACACTGAGAAACCAGAGTCTAGAATAAAGAGCTGTCAGAACAGTTATAGGATAGAGCACCTGACATACAAGTGGAGGATGCAGAGCCACACATCTTCAGTGTGGGGGAAAAAAAAAATGATTCCTAGTGGTCAGTAGGAGTCAGGGACTCATTTAAAGGCAGTAACAAATATGACAAAGCCAAACTATTTTTGGTAGTGGCAGTATATACAGCAAGAAGCAAAAATATACAAATTCTGGCTTGGGAGATTTGAAATGGACATTAGGAAAATCTTCATTTGAGAGGATAATACTGCCATGCAAGAGCTTACATTGGGACCCCGTGAAATCTCCATCTTCAGGGCTAGACTAAGCCATGGATGACCTGATCTAGTGCTGGCAATAATCCTGCTTGGAGGAGTATTTGGGACTAAATGACCTGCAGAGGTCCCTTCAAGCCAACACTATGATCCCATCATTCTAATACCTTTTTGGTTTGGTTTGGGGTTTTCTGTTTGTGTTTTTCCTCTCTGGGCCTGTTTGGCTGACTTTAGGTCCTAATGAGTCCTCTTCCACACCCTGCTCTTAAAATGTTATGGCTTCACATTTCTGCAGTACTTTTAAACTCTGGAAAACTGATTGTGGAATGAAACAAAATATTTTCCTGTTCATTGACCCATCCTGCGTCTGTAAGAATTTCTCACAATTATCAACTGGACACAAATGCAAACCAGAACATGTAAACAGCAAGCCTGAGAAGACACCATCTTCAGCTGTGCAAGGTTTTACATATTCTCTATAAATAACCAAAAATCTCATTTTTTAAAAATTATTATTACTATTCTGGAAGATAGAGAAAGGGTAATAATGCAAACCATACTTTCAGATGCCTTCCAAAGCTATTAAATTTAGCACTGAGATATAATAAAGAAATAGTCAGATGATTTACATATATAAGGATCCTCATTTATAAGAATTCTTCAGATAAGGCACGTGGATTTTACTTTCTAGGGGTACAATAAATAGGTATTTTGTTGGAAGCCTGTAGTTGTCCCTTTTTTACATATGCAGGTCATGACATTTAATTTTGAAAGAAAGTGTAATGTATGTACTGGTCTTTATTTTCCTTGTGTCAATGGTATAAAGTTCAGTCTTTCTCAAACACATCCATATGTGCAATTCATGTTTTACAGGATGTGTATTACTGTTATTCTCTTGAAATATTCCTAGGAGGAAATTTAATACTCTGAATAACATTGCTGTTCCCATTTATTTTGAAGAAAGAGGCTTTTCTCAAAGAGAAAAATAGATCCCTCATTGTCTGAAATAGTCCTAATAGAACTCACTTTTAATTACTCTTCAGCCCCCTCAGCTTTGAAGACAGCACTACTATTACCTAGCTCAAATTTATGAAAAGGTGAACAACCTCAGAGATTCTCTTCAGGAAACCAAGAGCCTTGGTGGTCTCGCTTGATGTTCTTCCTTAGCCAACTGCAGCTTGTTTTACTGAGGCTCTGTTGAATCTTCTTTGTTCTCTCCTGATACTAACTGTCCTTCCTTTGACTTTGCATCCTTTTAAAATGAATAATGGGTTCAGGTATCTTTTTCACGCACTCACCATTTCTTTTTCCTCTGGAAATGGTTCATCTTTTGATCTTTCTCTATTCAATGAGCAGCTTTTTGGAAGTGCTTAATCCAGTGTAGGTCAGCCAGGCTTCAGCTTCTCTCATGTTTTTCAGACTGGATGTTGCTGTCAAATTTCTACAGGCTAGAAGATTTAAAAATAGGCTCCCTATGTCTTCTGGCTTCAATTCCATAAAGGTGATGTGTTTTCCCCCACTCCTACCAAAACCAAGGTGGTGTAATGGAATTCAGCATCATGTAGGATCAGATATCCATATGAATAGCCAAATCCTTTAAAAATACCACTAGAACTCAGATTTAAGATGAAGGTTCCTATAGTTAGAGGAAAGGATGCACATATTCAATACATTCATTTTAGTTTTCCATTCCAAAGTGTCTTCACCATTCAGCACAGAGTGCAACACAAAACAGGCTTGAATCAGAATCATATTTTAATGTTCTGATTTTCTCCATAGCTTCAGATGAGTGGTTATATCCACCTATGCCATCTAGTCATCTAGTATTCTAGCCATTCTTCTGATTTATAACTTCTCACCACTCAGACCTTTGCCCATGTAAAAACTAGGAAAATCTACAGTGGCAATTAGTATTAAGGATAGATGTGACTCCTTCCTTGTTCTGGGCATGAGCTCATCACTGCTGGAAATCAAGAACTTTGTTTTTTCCATTTATATATGTTTTTACTTGGTTATCTCATAACAATGACATATGCAATTGATCTCACATATAAATTTTAATGCTATAGTAAATTCTCTTAAAACAAACACCCTAGACCCAGGAATATCTGGTCTGTGACTACTTAGTCTGCTGAGATTGTTAGTGATGGGAAGGAGTGATCTCAAACTGCCATGACTTTTTGTATGCTACTGAGCCTAACTTGAGGAATGCACATTGGTTCACAACATAAGAACCTGGATAATGCAAAAGAATAAGCATTTGGGTGATGTAAAAAATGTTTTCTGATTGAGACCTGGCCTAGCAACAGAAAATTAGATTTACATGTTATCATGTAGGATATATCCCTATATATCCAGAAGTCACATCTCCAGCTGATTGTCTTTGTTGTTGGAGCAGAGATTAGGTTAAAGAAGAGGATGAGAAAGTGGAAAGTGAAAAGGAATTTATAATACATTGGCAAAATTAACCCTTTGTCTATAATTCTTAGGAAAAAAAAGTGCAAATGTGTTTGAGGGTTCTTTTCTGATGCACTCATGCCCTGAAATGGATAGAAGAGCACAATTTTCTTATCTCATCAGCAAACAAACAAAGGGGAAAAAAAAGGGAAGTCTGGTAACTGTCAGCAGTGACTGAGATGCAATAAAATGCAGACAGTATAAGGCAAACGTTATTTGCATTATCATTGCATTATATATAATTCACAAAAATATAATAAAACCCACACACCCCCCAAAATCAAACACTGACCTTATGATTACACATGGATCTGTATCAAAATCATCAGTTTGAATGCTCCATCTTTAGGAAAGTTAAGTGTGGATTTAAAGTTTGTGTTTTCCTTCTGTCTCCATAAAGAGACTCAGCCAAGTTTTGGTTCCAGGCCCTCCTGAACACGGTCTTTAAAAAGTATTTTAGGCATTTATTATATGGCATAAAGAAACAAACAATAAAACCCTCATATTTTAGATTTCATTTAATTTTTAACTCTCCTGACTGTTCTGAAAGACTCCAAGCAGATATAGATAGACTTACTGGAGCCTCTTACATGTGTAGAAGTGGTATTTTGGTGGTCATAATTATTTGATAATTAAGAATCCTTTTAGCAACGCCAATCCATGCAAAGAGGACTGAAAATTGGGTTAAATATGTGTTTATTTGAGGTGTCTGAATTTAAGACACCAGGTGAATGGCCATACATCACATTGCCCCTCTCATAATACCAGCACTTTTTACACCCTTTTAAAAATATTTCTATTTCTATCCTGTCTCCCTTCACCCCATTGCTCACAGGGATATTCAGTGAGATTCTCTGACTCCTTTTGCAAAGGATGAACATTACTTTCTCAAAGTACAGTAAATGGTGATAAAAGTTTTGTTGTCCTGGCTACACAGTGCTCAGGACAGGCTAGATTAGGGTTCCTTTCACCAAAGGAAAAGCACTGAATCAAAAGTGAGTGATGCAACAGCAGACCCCTGGAGAGCCAAATTTGCTGCCCATTTAGCACTTATTGAGATGAGAGAATTTGTGAAATCACTGCTGTTCCTAGGAGAGACTACTGTGACCCCAACCCATGGCTGCTGCTACTTAGGCTTAGTCCCATGTGTCTGGCAATAAATGCTGGTAATTCTGCCTCTTCTTGAAGCCTGTTACCCCAGAAATTGCTCTACTTTGCCTAAAGCCTGATCTTGCTGATATGCCAAGAGCCTGTTAGCACTGCTAGATTTGCTGAAAGATTTGCTCTAAAGGCAGGGGGAAATGTGTGTATAGACGGCCAGTGATGTTCCCAATACAGGCCTTTTTCCACTTGTCTGGGTGGAGCTGGGCAAGTCTGGCAACTCAATGATTACCATCCCCAGTAGCTTTGCTTCTGTGGTAGCAAAAGCCCTTTGAGCAAACCGTTGTGCTCCTATGCTGAAAGGCAGTGACCCAACCCTGTGGCTCTTTAAGCTATAGCCAGCAAAGGTTGTGCATGATTTCCTGCAGGCCCCCTGTTGTGTTGAAACATTGAATAGCTGCATAAAAATCTATGCAAATTATGAACCCAGCAGTGACTGTTTTCCTTCTAAAATTACTGCAAGAGCCCATAATTTCTCCTCTTTAGGCTTTTCTCATATTTATTGTAACATTATAATTTCATCTAATAACTGTGTAACCCCATTGGCAAACCTCACTGTCCTGCTCATTCTCTGGATTGACATGCCAATTGACTCACTGTCCATCCCTCAAATGCATCTTTCACAGTCTTTATTGGGTTTTCTTTGACAACAGGGATGTTTAAAAGACAGATTCAAGATCCAATCCTTCTTGTGTCTCTTAGGCTGCAATAGAAGATCTATAATTTCCTAGTGTCTTGAAGAGCAGCTATAGTGTGCCACTTCAGTTTCCAGCTTTGAGGATAGAAAGCTGAGGTTCTTGCTGAACTGATCTCAGTAATAAACACCAGCAAACCTCAGTTAAAAAAAATATTGACAAGCTCTGTTGTAGAGTCATCAAAATGCAATGCAAATGCAAAAGTGTCTGAATCTGCTTGTTTTGGCATCTCAACCTGCAAATCAAATTGTCATATGAAAGTGATCTTTTTGGATCTCCTCTCTTCCAGATGGCATTTTTCCTGTGTGCTCATGACATGCTCTAGCTCCCTGATACCTGAGCAGTACTCAGTATGTAGTTCCCCAGATAATCAAAATTAATTGGAGGCTCATTTCCTGCTAAGGTGATGTCCTGGCTTTATCTAATATTATATCCCATGGGGTTGTTGATTTGCCATTTAGTGAGGAAGGTGCCAACGTAGAAGTTTTTTCCAGTTGTCCACATACAGCTGTGCTGCTGAGAGATTCTTAGGCTGCCAGTTTTGATATGATCTGAGGAGCTTCTCCACACAAGCTCCAGACTGTAACACCCCACCACCATGGGCAACCCACCAAGTTCATGACTAATTCATTGAAAGGATACTCTGACCATGCTACCTTTTCCCTAAGCCAAGCTCTTGTGATGCAATACAGTAGAGGAAGGAAAAAGCAAAAATGAGCAGAACCCTTCCCTGGTTTCTTGAGGGAGTCTTGAGGCCAACTAAGCCTAATTCATAGCTTTTGCTTCACTTAATGTAAGGGAGAGGACTAGCTGTCACCCTCTGCATTTGGTTTTTCTGAGTTTGGGGAAACACAGACAGTCTAAAATGCACTTTTTTTTTCCTAAAATGCAATATGCCTACACATGACCCAGCCCCCATAGCAGAGAGCAAGGCATTTCCTCTCATCCTAGGCAAGTACCTGTGGTGGATTAGTTGAAGTGTGCTGGAGTCTTCTTTCAGAACATGGGAGACTTCAGATATCTACACTGTGTAGGTATTTGACATTAGGTGAGGTGTATCCTTCCTGCATGTCCACATGATGCTTTGAGACAGAACAATGATATTCTTCAAGATAACCTTCATGTTAATAGTTACATTACTATAAGGTTCAAATACTTCCAGTAACATTACTAAATCCTTTCTGGCCCCTTTTCTATATTTCATGCTGAAGCCACTTTTAAAGATCTGACAGTCTCTCAGGGAAAAACGTATCTTGTTGATGATGGACTGATAAATATGTATTCCATATTGGCAACACTAGGAGCTCATAAGCTTTGTGCTGAGAAGGAAAGCTACCACAGCATTCACCTCATGGCCATATAAAGTGATTACCTGTAGGCTGAAAATTATTGTGCCATTATTTCCTTCAACTAGAATGGACTGTTCTTGATTATAGGTAATCTGTTTTTAAGGATCTGCAAATAACAAGAAGCTGACAAAGTGAAATTCCTTCCCCCCCTTCCCCTGACTCACCTTTGTTAAACCCTTGGATCTCTGTTACTTTCCTGATTATGTGGCTTATTTAAAAATGCCCTACTGTATTATCTGGGGGGGGTTGTTGGTGGTTTGTTTGTTTATTTGTTTGTTGTTGGGGTTTTTTTCCAGATATCATTAGGTGTGCTTGGTGTTTAAATAGCTCTGAATAATGGAGAAATCAGTCTGATGTAAAAGCAGAAGGAACTTACATTTATGGTGGTAGCAATAATGATGGTACAGCAGCACACAATGGTTTCTGGAAGCAGACAAACATCAAAACAGCATGAAAAACCCCTCTTGCACACTGTTAAGACTGCTCAGAATTCTTCCAGAATAATATACACAATCATTTTGATGAATTAAAAGCTAATATCCATGTCAGTCTTTCACAAAGACAACTAGTTTCAGACAGGAACTAATTGCGCTGTCTTGCTTAAAAATAGAGAAATCATCTTTTGTTTCAGCAGATTTCCTCTGTGGAAAACATGCTGTGTGCAAAATGGTTGCATGAAAGGGTTAGCAATCTGAGACACAGAAGTGGACATTGTTGAGGATATAACAGCACATTTAGTTGCCTAAGAGAAGGATGTGGATGATGATCTTTGGAGAGCTAGCACACCTCAGTGGAAACTGCATGTACTACAATGAACAGAATTTTTAAATAAAAAAAATGGTGTTGCCTTTACACAGTCTCACATTTTACCTAGTTCCTAAGGTTTTAATGTACTTCTGCTTTGATTTTGTTGCTGGTGTTCTTTTCAAGCTCCCGTGGTTTCCATAATTCTTCATTTCTGTGTTAAGCAGAATTTGGAAACAGATTTCTTTTTAACTCAACACGAAGAGACTTTAGGAGGATGATAATCTAAGGCAATAGCACTGGCCTTCCTGCACAGCCTTCACTTTACTCAGTAATTTTTCAAAAGTAATCACTATCCTCAGAGTAATGATACCAGCATGGATTTAATTTGTCAGAGCTGCCCAGCCCCTAACATTCAGATGAATTCAGTGGGAATGTGGATGGGTACCCCTCCTGTGTCTCAGGTCTTGAGTTTATTGGAAATAGAAGTGAGCCCTCACAATCTACATACACTGCTACTTATGGACACTGTGCCTTGCAAGGCTGCAACCTCCATATTCTGCACAGCTGGTTCCAGGAAAGATTTTTTTAATGAAATGGAGTGGACAGGCACACACTAAACAACCACATGAACTAGGAGAAAATCCCATTCCTGACCAAAACCACTGTTACTAGAAAAACATATGGAGTAGAGTACTGGCTTTGTGTATTATCACCTTACACTGCACATCTGCATTGTATTAAGGTTAGATGCTGTAAAAGTACTAATGATGATGATGATGATGAAGGTAATAATAATGGCCTTCAGGACAAAGGAAAGTCATTTCTCCCTTCCAGGTTTCACAGTGAGTATGGCAAAGAACCAACATGTAAAAAGAGAATTTCTTTTCTTCGAGCTTCAATAATTATATGGGTAGGGGCTTGTTAGCAAATATTTATCCCTTTATTTTTCATCTGACCACTTTTCTCTGCTGTGTGTCTGGTTTTCAGTTCAATGTCTGCCTTGATGAAGAAGGCCATGCTATTACCTTCTCACAATAATATGTTCCATGAAGTCCTGAATTACTGTGAGTTTAGTTCACATCCCAGTGATAACCCACAGAAGTCTCTAGCCCCCCTTTCCCAATAATATTAACATGTGACTTAACCCAGCATATACAGAAAATTATTTGGTCTCGTGGACTTTTTTAACTGTAACACCTTTAAAATTCTATTCTGCAAGTTAAGGTATAGAAATTGATTGTAAGAGAATTTGAAGGAATCTTGTACTGCTGCTCCTGGACCTTTTATGGAGCAAAGCACAAGGTTCCGTGGCAGTGACATCTCGCCAACGTTCAGAAAAACATTGATTCTTAAGGTACCTAAGTACATTTGAAACTTCAAACTGTAGTTAGTCAATAGGGCACAATCACTGGTGTGGGCATTTTTACTGATACTTTTAAAATTTGTTTTAAAGAAACTGATTCATTACATAACCCCTTTTACACACACACACACACACACACACACACACACACACACACACACACACACATGCACACACACCCTACAAGGATAGTGAGATCAGAGAGAACAGGAAATCCAGAGAGACAATGAGACTTGCAACATCTTTATGTATGAAATACGGATCATCATCAGTGCAATATGTAGGTACATCAGGTTGGTTGTTTTTGCTTCCTCCAAAGTTTCAAAATCTATTATTGAAAAACAGAAACAGCATCTTTCTCCCTTGTTTTCAATAGTACAAATCCATGATATTTTTCCTTCCAATTTAATCACCTTTAACACAGCTGTAGCTTTGAAATCATCAATACATTACAACAGAAGAGGTACACTGGCTCCTAAAAATAAGGACAATAAGGCCAAGGTATGCAGTTT
Source organism: Poliocrania exsul (assembly GCA_035041345.1). NCBI lineage: Eukaryota > Metazoa > Chordata > Aves > Passeriformes > Thamnophilidae > Poliocrania > Poliocrania exsul. The sequence goes on from JAWWLZ010000001.1 coordinate 12,057,850, forward strand.
CTTGTGCTGTTAGGAGTCCACAAAATGCAATATCTTTGTCAGTTATCTCTTTCTTCTTATTTTTTGAGATGCTCACAAATATCCTTTTAGAAAATACTGAAGAATGTGAAAGGTGAGTTTACTAAACATACTATGCAGATTTCATTACTGATTCCCAAAACTTGGAATAAAACATGGCAATTTCTTCCTGACACCCAATTGTTCTCTCTGGCACAATGACTACTTGACTGTTTCTTGTAGTAATAATTATTGACAAAAGGACAAAGCATGGAGCAGCCAGATTTTGCCCCACTGTTAGTTCCCATAATTTGGAGCTCTGATGTCTTTGAAATAGTAAAAGATATCCATAATAGATGTGATTTCTAAGATCTTCTGTAGGAGTTCTTTTCAAAAGCTGTATTGTTTCCATGGATGCTGCCGTATAATCTAATTATTCCTGATGGGTTGCCTATTGTACCACAGAGTCCTTCAAAGGAAAGGAAAACAGCAAGGTAGATCATTTGAGCAAAAATCTTTTATTTGTTTAGGACAATGTTTCACAAAAGCTCTATCTAAGAAGGAAAAGAAATCTCTTCTGAGCCTCCTTTCTTTCAGAATTCAAGTTGCTATAATCATATAAAGCGCCTCTGTGTACTGTATGTTTTATCCTTTCCTTTCATTGGATGATAGAAGACATTCCAGCCCCATGTTGGGGTGGTATTTTTCCCCACTGAAAAATTAAATCATTTATATTGTAAGATCTACTGTAGACAAGCAGGATAAAGCAACCCCAAGCAGTCAGAGAATACAAGCCAGGCCCAACACCTGCAGCTTGTCAGAGGAATTATTCCACTCAACTCAGTTGGAATCTTTTTGTGATAAGATATACAGTGGTGCAAAGGAGTTGATATTTACATCCACCTCATTAAAGTGAATCAGTTTCCCATTATCACAGAGTCACAAGTTCCTAGGCCATGTGATGAATCTCACTTGGTCTGTGGTGTGTGCAACTGCACTGTTTCTGACCTTGGCCATTGTGTGAAATGAGTCCCATTGCCTGTGCTGTTTCTCAGGACACCTTCGCACCTGCATGACCAGGCTCCAGCCAGCTTTTCCCAGAGAAGGGCCTGAAACTGTACTTTGTCATGTCAAATAACAATATCCTGAGCACATGGGCATGCTCTTGTCTTGCTGTGAATGTGTAAATAAATGAATACTTCCCTTACATTCACTGTCACCCAAGCCAGCGTATTGTTAAGAACATGGTTGTGTGGGAAACTAATGAGTGGATAGAGAACTCCTCAAGCATATCAAGTGGGACATAGTTGGAAGCTCAGAACTTTTCCCTCCTATCCATCAGTCCTCTCTTTGAGCTATTACCATGGTACTACACTTTTGCATAGCTAGATTTTGTGATTTGAAGTTTTGTCATCCTTTTATGTATACATGAAAAGATTTACCACTATTTTAAGTGGTGTCTTCATTTCATATAGTCTACAAGAAAAAATTATATGGATTTTCTTTTATGTGGCCTTTCAGAGCAACTACATTTACAAAAATGACCTGCATTGCTTCTATATTATCATTGTTACTATGAGTCAATAGTTCTGCCAAAGCCCTACTCAACTTTGGTTTTTTATGAGACATCTATCCTTAACAGTTGAGGACAGTTTGCACTGAGAAATGGTATTCACCAGAGAATTTCTGCTTTTAGTTAGAGGCAGCTCAGCCCTGTTTCCTCCCATGTTTACCAATAGGGAATTCAGAGCTTTAGTTTTAAAATCTGTTCAGGGTCCAGAAGCAGCAGCAACTGAAACAAACTTGCAGCTTGTGGTGGTCCTTAAGGAAGGACTCTTTGAGCTACGTAGACCTGAACTCCTGGAGGAGGGAGGGGGGAAAATTGAGCAGTGGGAGTAAAGTTGCATGTATCTTGTGAGAACTAATGGCAAACTTTGAAATCTGTGGTCAGTGAAGCTGACGGGAAAGGCAACTTTCTTGTTCTACACACCCCCAAAAGAAGGTGAAATTCTGTACCCTTTTCCCTCCTTCTTGATTTTCTACTATTTATTCACCTGAGATACAAGGTAATAGCATTATACTACTTAAATATGTCTATTTTGAGTCAGGTTCCTCACAAACAAAAGATATTCTTCATTCCAAATACAGATAAATTGTTTGTTTTAAATTAAGTGCTTGGATTTCACTTTGGCTAGGATTTGAGTAATTGAAGGGATGGAAAAGTACCAATGCAGTGAAAGAATGTGATGTGCGTCACAGCCCTGACAGTGGTGCAATATATGGGGCTGAGTTCCAGAGACCATCTTCTTTGACTGTTCTCTCTCTCCCCTGTAGAAAGAAACTACATTCTTTCCTCTAGTTCAAGCAGTCTCATCTCATGTGAAGCCACATGAAAAGGAAGAGATGGTGCCTCTCCAGCCAATAAGTAGCTATTATTATACAGGGGTTTGATGCAGATGATGGAGAATCAGGACAACAGAACAGCATACCCAAGGAGAATTTGCCTCCAGTTAGATGGGCCACTTTCTACAGCAACACCTTCTTCTAGCATATGGATGTTTTATGTACACATGTAAGCAATGGAGACAAAGTAGCAAATATCTGGAACAATACTACTGTAGATTTGAATCCAGTACAATGAAAAAAATCAGATCTAAAGCTATTGTAACTAAACTTTATTTATCTGTATTGGAGCAGCAATTGGGGATAGTAAAGCTGAGAAGATTACAAAATAGTAGTACGGGAAATATTGCAATATTAAATACTGTTTTTTGCGCACCAGGAAACTTTATACAATTTACAAGGAGGGACAAAATTATGGCTCAATATCAAAGTCCAGAGAAGCTGAAATCTGAGAAGTCTCCTTTTAGCAGAAGTACTTAAAAGGAACTGCAGGCATCTACTCAAGACATGGTTTGCTTCTGATAATATAAAGTAGTAGAAGATGAAGAAAAAAAAGGAACTATGTTCTCAGGTTGAAGCAATTGGGTAAGAGTTGAGGCTGCCAGAAAGCATGGAATACTTTCACAGCATATATGTATATTTTGGGATTATACTAGATTTCAAGTTTTCCAAAGGGACAGTTTTCCTAAAGCAGTATTTTCTTTAGCCTTTAAAACTGTGTACTATCTTTTTCTTTTCTTTTCTTTTTTCTTTTCTTTTCTTTTCTTCTTTTCTTTTCTTTTCTTTTCTTTTCTTTTCTTTTCTTTTCTTTTCTTTTCTTTT
>JAWWLZ010000001.1:12061171-12081779 GCA_035041345.1 Poliocrania exsul
TTTCTTTTCTTGACTTTTCTTTTCTTTTCTTTTCTTTTCTTTTCTTTTCTTTCTTTTTTTTTCTTTTCCTTTTCTTTTCTTTCAGACAAGCACACTCACAGAATCACATAATCACAGACTATTCTGAGTTGGAAGGGACCCACAAGGATCATTGAGTCCAACTCTTAAGTCAGTGTCCCACAGAGGGGATTAAACCCATCACCTTGGCATTATTACAACAAAGTTTTATATATGGCTGTGTTGAAGAAGGGTAGCATGATTCAGCAAAGATGCTGGAATTCTTTGGAATTTCCCCTGATCATGTGCAGCAAGCAGGATAATCCTACTAGTGTGTGGTATAAGCATTTTGACAAGACAGTAGTGCAGAATCTTGTCAAAGATACTTATGGCTATTTAATCTGAGAGCAATATGAGATTCTAAAATTTTTAATTTTATTTGGAATCTAAATATGTTACAATTTGTTGATTTTTGTTTGTTTCTGTGTAAACAGAAATATTTTCATTTGATGAGTTTTCTCTTATTCAATAAAACCTTGAGTTCACATTACTATTAAAGCTGAAAAGAGTAAGATGATGGTCACTGTTTCCATACTGTAGAAAACAGGATGTCTTGGATAAAGGTGATTTTTATCACACACTAGCCTCTCATAATAAGTTATGTCTTAATGACAGAGAATCATGAAGTTATTCAAGCTGGAAGGAATCTCTGTAGGTCTTGAGGTCTCCAACCTCTGTTCAAAGCAGGGTTAAAGTCAGGCTACTCTTTCTTTGTCCAACTGGGTTTTTTATATGTCCAGATTTTGTGATTCCAGAGCCTCCCTGAGCACTTGTACCAGTGTCTGCCCCACTGTCATTGTGAATATCTTTTTTTCTTTATGCCCAACCTCAGTTTCCCATGTTCCAGCTACTACGTGCTGTCCTTTCCTCTGGGCACCTCTGAGAAGGTTTTAGTCTGATCTTAACCCATTAGATATCTATAGAGAACAATTAGATCTCCTGCTTGGCCTTCTCTGAGTTGAAGAAATACAGTTCTCTTAGACTTCTCTCATACTTCATGTCCAACTAAATATTTTTATGGAAATAGAGGAAGAAAACTGACAATTTGAAAAGTACAGGGGGAAGAGAGAGGGAGCAGGAGAAAGATTTAGAGGAAAAAAAAGGTAACAGGAAGACTGACTTGATGGTGGCAGAAGATGAAAAACAGTGCTGAGGAAATCCTGAAGCAACAAAAAATAAGGAGAGGAAAGGGACGACATGAAACTAAAAATGTAATATGCAGAATGGACCTTAGAAGTTCAAGAATTGTAGAGGTGAGAAATGGGTAGGAAAGGGAATGGCCTCTCCTCTACCACTGTAGAAGAGGGCAAGCAAGGGATGTGTCTTCTGAAAAAGATGCTTCTGTAAGTGAACTTCTGTAAGATGCTTCTGTAAGCTGCATTTGGACCAAGAAGCTCACTCTTGCCTTAGGAAGAGGGAGATGAAGAAAGGCTTTCTGGGGAGAGATATTTTGTCACATAACTGGTGCAAAAACGAATGAGCACTGGAGCCTGCAAACTCAAGAGATCCTTCATAGCTTCTGTTTCACTTGCAAAGTCTACAGAAGGCTTTCTCTCTTCCTACTACTTTGCCTCTTTCATGTCTTTCTTATACTCTAGAAACTATCATGGCCAAAGGATAGCCAGCATTAAGTGCCACACTTGGCACCTTTGTTCCAGGGTGATCCCAAGAAAGTTTCTAAAGAATCATCATCTTCCTATCAGCCTAGGATGGGGGTTATTGAATTTGTTGGTAATACCAAATCAGGAGGGGCTGCAAGAATACTAGAACAAGATTAGAATTCAAAGTGCTCTTGACATAATGGATAGGGCCAGAAAAAAACAGGCTCCTAAATTTTCTCACCTTTAGACTATTCTTCCATTCACCACTCCTTCACAAATTTTATGATAGCTTAACTCTATTCATTAATGCAATTTCTCTGGATATATAATAAAGCATAAGTACATCAGCCCTACAGTTGCTGAATTTTACAGCCTCTGTTTTTCATTTTTTATACAGCTGAAAATTCATATTTCTTACAAAAAGTATAGAATGTAAAGCTGAAGAATACAGAAGTTGAGCTACAAAAGGTATTCTTGTAATCAGGTAACATAATACATATTCTTTTATATCTTTTTAGAGGCACCATTCTTCACATACCTTTGAGAGGAAAGAAAATACAGCTATTCTCAGTATTTGACCTTGAACAGTAGATTCAAGCCCATTAATAGTTCTTAAGTTACATTGCTCCATGCTGTTACCTCTATTCTTCAACAATACATGTAGGAATATCAAATACACTCTGCCATTAGATAAATTCCATTGAAAATGTTGGGCTATTTTTCAGCAGCAATTCTGACTCACCATAGAAAGAACTCCCAAACTTTTTCCCTTTGGCTGCTCTAGAGTTATTATTTGGAACCATTTACTAACTGTATTTTCCTATTATTTTAACTTTGACTGTTAACTCTGAATCTTTTAATAAGGCAAAAGTGCCTATGATCATGTGACAAAATCAGTGTAGTTTTTTTGAAGAGTACTGTGATGCATAAATGCTTGTCCCCACTGGTGTGGATGAACAACAATACCAACCATTAATCTATTCCTAAAATGGCCAAAATAATTCCTACCTAAGTTCTTGATTATTTCCATTAGTTTGGTATGTTCAGCACTGTCATAACCAGAGGAGCAAAGAAATGGTTAAGGGAAACCACTGAAAAGAAAATTATGTTACTCCCTGTGTAACTATTTGATCAGAATATTGTTATGGCCATGTCTGAAATTACTACTAGATGAGTATTGAGAATGGCATATGTATGTTTGATACTGTCTAAACCTTTACCAGTGTTGACATAGTTTGTAAATTCTTGCTAATTCTACAGTTGCTTTGATAGTGTGAATCAAAGCATAACACAATCCTTTAGGCTAAAGCAAGTGTATAAAAATCATTAACAAATGATATAACACGCCGTGCCAAACCACTGATCACATGTTTGGTGATGCAAATATTTATTTCCTTTGCTCATTCCTGTTCTTCCTTCAGTAGAGCCAACATTTGAAGAAGACTTCCCTTGTACAGATGTCTGGGATAAACAAAGCCAGTCCATTGATGTGAAGAGTTCAGTCAGCTGGATGGATGAGGAACACGTGCTTCCTTTCTGTGGTGGTTTTTTTTTTGTTTTTTTCCCCATTTGGATTTCTTTGGATCCTGGGATTTAGATCAATATACAGTATTTAACACAGTGTGATAGGGTGGTCCCAGCCAGCAGCCCAACTCTCTCTCCTGAGTGGGGCAGGGGAGAAGGCAGGAAGAACAAGACTGAGAAAGTTTGTGAATCAAGAAGACAGGAAGAACACTCACTGGTTATTCCTGTGGGACAGACAGACTCATTTTGGGGAAATTCCCGGTTAAACACCAATTAATTGATGATTAAAATTTTCATATAACATGATGACTAGAGAAGCTGTGGAAGACCCTGTAGGATGGCTCCTTGGAGCCTTTGGCATGAGGAAGAACAGCACTAATAGTCACAGTACACATCCTCCACTGGCTTTGGAATCACTCCAGCTCTGGAGGTCGAATTCTGGTTTTCTGAGCAATTACAAGAGATAAAGGAGAAGCACAGGCTAAGGAGTCACACAGTCCTCAATACAAAAGTTCAGGATCCCATAATCAGGCACAGGGTGCAGGCAGACACAGGAGGCATCTCCTGGAGGTACTTGGCTGCCAGGGGACAATGGGAGAGGAAGGGAATCCAGGGGTGGAGGTGCCTAGCAGTGTTTTTCTGCCTTTTCTTTATCCACTTTCAGTCAGTTAACTGGATTTCAGGATGAATTTTAACAAAATGTAGGTGGAAAAAAATGACATGTTCAAAGTAGGGAAGAGCAGGTTGAAGAAAATTTTGATTAATTAAACATATTAAAGCTAGCAGAGGCTAATGAAATATTCTCAAGTACTTTGGAAACTAGCCCAAACCAATTCTAAATCACCTTCACAGTTTTCCTAGAGGATTTGGGAAGCATAACCATAGCATATGAGTTGAAATATGGGAAATGGGGAAACCTGGGGAATCACTGAGCATACAGCCTTCTTAGGACAGTTGGGCAAAAAAATGCTGTTAGTTCTCAGATTGAGAGAATCTGTCAGAGGATGGTTTCTGTTCAAAGTTGCATTCAATTTTGGATGACAAAAGGGAAAAATGCACAAAATCAGCACGGGAGAAACTGAGATTTTAGAGAAAGGGTTCAGAATTCAAAAGTTATCTCAAATCAAGGAGATATTCACTCAGAGGAACTAGTATGGAGACATGACAAATACAAATACACAAGTGGAAAACAAACAAGGAGCAGAAGAGCACAAAAATTTGGAGATCACAGTTTCAGCACAAGCTGGCCACACAATTCGTTCTCCAAACACCTCATCCCAGGATAGCCCTGTCAGCAGATACTGCATCAAGCAAGAAGGAGGACATGATCAGCATCTATTTGTTATAACTGTGTATGGAGCACTGTTCTCAGTATGGCATATTAGATCTCATGTGGGCAAACCAGAGATGATACCGCAGCACAGCAAGAACGATGGATTACTTTATCATCACAACCCATAAGGAAGGGCTACAAAACTGCACAATGTATTCCTGGAAAAGAGCATAGATAGAGGCTGTGCAAGTAATGGTGCAGGTGTCACCATAGTGTGTGACCATAATTTTCTGTTTCCTAAAATTTTGGTGGAAACAATGACACTTCTTTCCATAGGGGAAGAAATTGAAATCTTGCCTCCAATGAGCAAGACTTTGGAAAAAAAAAAAAATCCAAATGGCTATGGAGATACAAGCTTTAGAAACTTACTTGCTACAAATTTATTTTTTTAAAGAACAGACTGTAAGAGATGTTCAGTGGCTTTATAGTGGTAACTCAAGGTAGGAGAAAGACTTGGCCATCAGGCAGAAAATGCTCATAAACTGTCAGCCACTATAGGGGACTCAGGAGCTCAGATAAGCAATTCACTCCAGCTGATGAAGCACATTTGAAGTAGCTGCCTGTGTGTCAGATGTGATGCAGGACTTCTGCCACCTCAGCTTGCAATTACTATGTCCAGGGTTTTTTGTCTTTTACCTTCCAGAATTGTACAACCTAGAACTGAGATCACAGCTCCAGAGGTAATCATTCACAGCTTCTCCTTCAATTGGTTTATTCAACTTTATATATTTAAAATACTGCTGATTAGACAGTCCAATAACATGTGGGAGTAATTACAGATGGCAAAAACATTACTATTTTCTTACTGGACAACAAAGGCTGCTAATTTAATGACAATTAATACACAGTTAAATTGTGAGACATTATCTATGAGAATTGCATGAAAAATGACAAAAAATTCAGCACAGACAAGATAAAAACACAGTCACCAGAGGCAGTTTTCACTTTTATACTTTTATTTTCTTAAATTATTAAATTAATAATTTATTTTTATTTTACACAGTGTTTGAATTGCCATTATTTGGATAAATTATCTTACTAGATAATCTTGCTAGATCACTAAAAAATAATTCTATTCAAACAACCAAGCATTGCTCTGCTCCAGAATCAAGAACTAAGCCATAGCCAGGCTCACTTCCCAGCCTGCCAACTGGATCACTCTGGCCAGCCAAAGCAGCTCACCTCAGGGCCAGGCAGACAAAGCCTGTTTCTCCAGCCATTCAACCCCAGCCAGCCAGAACTATTTTCCCTGGCCTATCAGTGAGATCCTCTTGCCATCCAGAGTCACACAGCCCCAGCTGAGTGACTCTTTCTCAGACAGACAGCTAGAGCCCTTTTCCCCAGCCAGCCAGCCAGAACCTGCTTCTTCAGCCAACCAGAGAGCCACTGAGCCTCAGCTGACCAGCCAGAGACTCTCACACCAGCCAGCCAGTTAGAGACCCTCTGGTCAGCCAGCTCTTCAGCCAGACAGAGCCACCCAACTCCAGTCATTGAGTCAGACCACCCATCCCTGCTGTCCAGGTGGTCACCCTTGCCCCAGCCAACCAGTTAGATTATCTTGCCTGACCACCCAGCCAGAGCGGCTCACCTCAGCCAGCCAGTTGGAGCTTCTATCCTGTCCTGCCAGCCAGAGCTTCTTTCTCCAGCCAGGCAGACAGCCAGAGCAGTGCTTTTCACAGCACAAGTTTAGTGTGGGAAACCATGTCACAGGCCCTACTAATGTCTATATAGACAATGTTGTCTTACCTTCTCCCACAATTCATCTTATTTAGCACTGAAGCCAATCAGGTTGGTCAAGCACCATTTAACCTTAATTAAATCATATTGACTACTCTTGCTCATCTTGTTTTCACTTGTTTTGCCCAGAAATAGCTCCAAAGAAGATACTTCATCATTTTCCCAGCAACTGAAGCGAAGCTGACATGTCTGTAGATCCCCAAATTGTCATTATTCCATTTCTGTCTGTAGGTGTAACATGTATCATTCCCCTGGAATGTGGGCTTTCTCCATCTCCAGTATGAGGAATTCTGCTCATCTGAGCTCCAGGGTTTGTATTCCACTCTTGCTTCCTCCATGACCCTCAGGATCTTGACCTCCCACTATGTCATGGTCTAGACAGCCATGGCTTCCATTAAGATCTCTCACCAGTTCTTTGAGAAATTTTATTACCGCATATCACCCCATCACCAATCTCTGGTACTTGTGCTGGACAGGTACTGGGTACCTCAAAGCTGCAAAGAGAAAGTATTTTAATGCACTTAGCATAATTATAAAGTTGGTGAGGCAGTTTTTCCCAAAGCCTCTGCAATATTTCCCCTTCAGTTTTCTCATGCCATTATTTTCATACTGTTTTTCTCAGGGCTTTGTGCCTGTAAACCTCAACAGTGCTGTTATGGAAAGTTTTCATGTGAAGGAGCAATTGGTTTTGGGGTGTGGGGACAGGACATGACAAAAAGGATGAGACCTCCCCTTCATTAGATTGTTTTGTACATCTCAGTTTATGCTGGCAAAATCCAACCATATTGTACAACAGAGTAGATAAGTTATTTCATTATTATTTATTTTTAATATTTTTTACATATTTTAGCACTATCTTATCACTAATTCCTTGTTTAAGCTGTTATAATTAATTTTTAATCTAATTTTTATTATAATTATTAAAATGTTATTATTTGATTATTCTTTTCCAGTAACATCCGCAGTTGGAGCTTAACTTATGTACAGTATTTGCACCTGATTACCACAGTTCTGTCAGCAGTAGACGCATCATGAACAGCCTGGAGATTAAATTAATACTTAAGAAAAGGGTACAGTGCTCAAAGGGCACAGCACATCTGTGTCATCCTGCCAGACATGCTTTGGAGGGAGTCTGCAACTCCCTAAGGACTGAGTCCTGCATTCTGCTGTCTCAGGAGTCCTGCAACAGCCAGAATCATAAAATCACAGAATCATTAAGGTTGAAAAAGACCTCCAAGATCACTGAGACCAACCTTTGACTGAACACCACCATATCAACTAAACCATGGCATGAAGTGCCACACTGAGTAATTTCTTTAACAGTTCCAGGGAAGGTGACTCCACTACCTCCCTGTACACCTCAATTCCCTATGGTGGACACAAACAGAGCAAAGCTTTTAGGCCCTTTCACATCCCTTGCTTCCCCCGCAAACTCCCCAGGCACCTTATGCGGCCTTTACCCTCATTTTGGTAATTAAAAACTGCACGTGAGTGTGTTGCCCCCAGCAAATGAAGAGGCTAATAAATAACTGGTTAATGAACAATCCTGTACCTGGTGGAGATATTTCTATTCTAAAAGAGACCAAGCTCAGCTCACAGAAGCATAGCCACAGTTGTGTGGTGGTTCTAAATGGGTCAACCACGTCCATCTCCCAGCAGGACTGGCCCACAGGGTGCCACGCCACATACACAGGTGCATTCTTTCTGGAGCTGATCTGGCTCAGTGCCAGATCAGGGGTCTCAATTTCTGCTGTGCAGTGTGGCTGTCTTTTTTATCCAGCCATGCCTTCTGGAAGATGCATCCACCTCCGAAACCACTCAGCTCATGGGCTTTTCTTGCATTATGCCTGAGTGGGCCTTTCCTCACTCCCTGTTTGTTTTCCTCTTGTGACTGCTGGCTGAGGACTTTACCCTCGTACAAAAATTGAGATATGCTTAAAACACTTGTGGCCTTCTTGACCTCTGCTTAAAATAAATTAGTGCCACATAGGGCTTTATCTTCTTTTATGTTTGTAGTTAGGGATAAGTCTCTGGTATGTATAAACTGATGCCACTAAAAGAAAACAGCTCAAATGGTGGTAGTTTACACCAGCTGGTGATTCAAACCAGTTTCCTTACTGCTAATCAGTATGTAGGCCCTGTTAACTACAACTGCCTATAATCCCTTGTTCACTGTTAAATTCACTCTTTGATCTTCTGTATTTCACATCTTTCTTAGATAATCACTTCTTCAGTTAATTTGCTCATTTTTAATTCCCATGCAGATGAAACTCTGTATTAGTTTGTGGTCTCCCTGATTTCTGTATCACTCCTTTGCTCTTTGAACTACTTAGTTTATCTTATTGTCCACAAGAAATGGAAATGTAATTTTTGCAGCATCCTCCCACTGCAGAAAATTTGCTGCTGGCCAGTTGATGACCATGAGACCTTGAAAAGTGCAACCATCAAAGGTATACTTCTGAGTTTTTGATCTGCTTCTCAGCTGGCTAAAGCAGCCCAGTGAGCTGTTCTGTCCTTCTCAGAGTGGCCTCTCCTGTCTTACAGACTTGTGCTTCTCAGATGCCAGACTTCAGGCTCCACCCTTAATGCTGAATCTGCCTCCTTCCTTGCTCAGCTCAGCCAGCTGTTTCTGCCACCCTCAGGCTCCTCATCCCTGGCTCCTGCCTCCTGCACTCCCATGCAGAGCTCCTGCTCCCAAACTCAAAGGTGTAAAAGCAGTGTCTTGCCCTTCAGTCGCCTTGTTTCCTTGGGATCCTTTTATCCCAGACCATTAGTTCTGTACAATTGGCCTTCTTTGATGTATGATCTTGGCTTGCTGTTTCAGCATCTAACTCCTCCCTACCCAGGCAGTCCTAACTGTTGGATTCAGCAGTTAGTGGGTGTCCCAGCCACAACCCACCTTGTAAGTTTGGTCCTAAATCCTTTTTCAGTTTTTAACATCTGAGTCTGTAGCTCTTTCCTTTTTAGAATTGCTGTGCACTAACTTAGTAATTTAGAGAAGTTGTTATTTTATCAAGCATACCTGTGACCTGGCTCACAAAGTAAAGCTGTGGTATGTTGGGTTATTATATTTTTTCTGAATCAATGTATTGATTTTTTGGTTTTTTTGTTTTTGTTTGTTGTTGTGGTTTGTTTTTTTTAACAGAGAGCTGTGGCAAGATCAAACAGGAAAAGAAAACAACCTTCCTATTTAGGATTTGTGCTTAAAAGACAACTCACATATATCTTATTATCCAAGAGCTTTCTTCCTTAGCAATCATTCTTTCTTTCTTTCACAAAGGGCATTTGAGATGCTTAATACCTTTCTGCCTAAAGAAGTTGAACTGTAAGACCTTAACAAAAGATAAGGATAGGACAGATAACCAGGAGAAAACAATCTAGGGTGCAGTCCCTTTATCAGAGGACAGAATGGAGCTGCAGCCTCTACGTTAAATCACAGACAGGACATGCCACGACTGTTAAGGCACATTGGTAAAGATGTGGTCACAGAACATAGCTGTAGACTTTTGAAAATACACAGTCTCCAGTTACAGCATGCTGTCACAGCTTTTGTCTGATTTTGGGACCCATGGATCTGAATTTAAGAAGAAAACCTTCCCAGTGTGCTGAGAATGTGCCAGTTGTTCCGTGCTCAACAGTGCTGTTGTACTGTTCTGTTGCAGGGAAAAGTGGGAGGAGAAATAATAGAGATCTTATGTCACTGGAAATTTTGCAAATCTGTATCCAGTGGAATTGACCTTCGGTGTGGGGTGTAAGGGTGACAATGTCATGAGGCTTCTTGTTAGACTTGTTTCAAATAGGGAAATGTCTGCATCCTCTAGGGGAAAAAGATCCACTGGGAAATAACATATTTCTTAGGGGCTGTCAGATGCTGTGCTCTGTCACCCCACTTTGAAGATGTGGCTAAGCTTTAACGCGTGTGGTCAGAAGATACTTTGACACTGTTTTGAGAGGTAATTGACTTGATTCTTCAGTGCATCCTTTTCTTTGCGCAAAATAAGTGTAAAATACTACTGATTGGGTGACAGTGATTCAGACAGGAATAGCTGTCTGAGCACAGTTACAAGTTCTGTACCTGAGAATGTCTTTAGAGCCAGGTCTTGTCCGCATGTAACACACTCAGCACTCCTACAGGGGATCAATAATGTCACCATCATTAAAACAGAACGAGCTGAGGATAGAAGAAAAATAACCTATATGAGAGTCTTGCAGAACTCAGAGTAATTGGTAGTTGAGGAGAAATTGTTAGTCGTTTTACCAGGAGAAGTGCTATTTGATCAATGCTATCATCTTGGAATGAGAGATGTGATAAGGAGATTAGAAAACATCTTGGAAAATATGCCTGTTTTACTCCTGTTTCAAATAAGCATTCCTTGTTCTGTTTTTCTTTTAGTATTATTTTTTTTAGTATTAATTTAACACCTGCTATATGAAGGGTCAAAACATTCTGCTCATACATTGCTCCAGTATTGAAATATATGTACCTTGAAAACACTTCGTCCAGGCTTCAGAAGGTGACCAGAGAAAACATTTGCAGATAGAACCTAACATGCAGATCACAGAACAGAGCTAGTTTACTCAAAGACAGATGGAAGTAATTCCTAAAAAAACCCAAGAGAGTTTAGGAAGTGTTCAGCTTGAAAACCGTAGTTGCCCTGAAAAAGCAGAGAGCATGCTGGATTAGACAGCAATAAAATGATTATTCTTTGACATTCTTTTAGCAGACAGAAGGTGGCAATTTTTTAGATATTTTTTGTGTTAGATTTCTGAGATTTTCCAAAAGCTTTCCTGATATGCTTTTGGTAAAATTTTCACTTAAGAACATAAGGAGTTACCATATTGGATCAGATTTATGATCCATCTGGTCTGGTAATCTGTCTACAATAGTAAATAGTACCAGACATGTCAGAAGAAGGTGCAAAAACCACACAGTTGACAGAGGTCGTTTCATGTCTTCCCCTGACATCAGGGCACAGTAAAAGGATTTTTAAATCTTTAAAATACTTTGCCTGAATTAACTGTTATAATTCTGGATACCTTTATTACTGCTGCAAATGGTCAGTCCTTTCACTTCCTTCTAAATCCTTGTCCAGAATGGCTTCCAGTGTCAGTATGCTTCACAGCCCAATAATACTGGAAAAATTATTTTCTTCCTTAATTTTACTTTTGTGGCCTTCTAGTTTCATTAGCTCATGGTTATATTAGTCAGTGTCTCACTGCACCATTGAATGCTTTAGAACATGTGGACTCTCTTTCTGCTCCACACAATGCTTTTTTGTTATTTTTTTCTCACTTATCCTCTTTTCACCTTTCTAGAGCAGAAGAGCCCAATCCCTTCCACCACTTTCGGTGTGAGACTTTTCCCCATGTCCCACCTTTGAGGGAGAAGATTGCAGCAGGAGGTCTACTTGACACAAAAATGCAGCACGAGGGAGAAAGACAGAAAGGACAGGAGCAGAGGGGCCATCTTAGAGCACAAGGCTTTTGACTGCAGAAGGAAGTTGGATAAGACAAATAGGACATGAACTCAACTCTGTCCTGCAGAAAGTGGAAGAAAGAAGTCAAGATGAGATGGTGAACAGTCTCCAAGAGGGGCTACACAAGTTATTCAAACATCTGTTACCCTGTTATCTGCCTTGGCTGGAAACACTGTGAAACCAACACAAATGGTTTCAGGTATGCAGAACTTTTCTAGCAATACTGAAAAATGACTGAAAAGAAAATATTGATATTATGCCAATAATGAGAGAGCCTGAGAACCAAGAGTTTTATGTTTGAGGTTGTTCAGAATGAGCAAGCTCTGAATTTTATTCTTCACTGTGATTGCTGCTGTGTATTTTTTGAGCTAGTTTCTGACCAGAGGGATACATGCTTGGATTAAGAACTCTTAAATAAATCCCATCATTGTGAGCAAAAAAACAAATCTCCAGATTTTACCAACTTCTTTGTATTTCTGCCAGCTCAGGCAAACTCTTCCAAGCTGCTGTCACTACCACTGTTCAGCACTCAAGGACTGAAAGCAACTTTAAATAATGTCACAGGGTTGTGCACAGAAGAGATGCCATTGCGAAATCTTTTCTGGAGGCATATTTGCATCTTGCTCCATTTCTTCTTAAACTGAAGAATGAAGAATTTTTAAACAAAACTCAGTGGTTCCCTATGTGACTGATTGTTTTTTGGCAGGGAGTTGCAGGAAATGTTGCCACTTTTGTTTTCACAAAGAATTTTTCCAAGTGTAACCAAAGGACTTTGGTAACATGAACTGAGCAAATAAGTTACAAAGCACAGAAGAGAAAGAATTCCTTTTTTATGTGTATTTACTTCATCACAAGTAAAATATCCACAAAAAAATTATTCATTCAGAGGAAGGACTGTACAGTGAGTCAAGGATACTGGGTAGCAGAAAGACTGAGGAGGGTCATATACAGAATATCTTCTTTTGACACTACAATTTTGAATTTTCATTGTTTTTAATTACTGGATTTAAAGCATACTAGTTAATTCAACACAACATAGGGAAAGATAAAAAAGTTCTACTTCAATTAGTGCATACTATCAGTGCAGCTGGTATGTCTCCATTCTGCTTTTTTGCATTAAACAATGTTAAAAAAATCCAACTTCAACACCTTAGTTGTTGGGAGGCTACTGAGATGTAGCATTTAGCAGGATCCTGGAAGGTTGTGAGCACTGACATAGATAAAATCCATCACAAGGGCTAGACAGTTGGGTTGTAAAAGGTGTGAAATGTAAGGATTTCAAAAGTTTTTGAAAAGACACATTTGCTTCTGAAATAAAATTATGTCTTTAATAAAATTTAGTTTGCTTTTATTCAGTTGCACAAATGTCTCAATTTAATAACACTGAAAATTGTCTTTATTGATCCCTTATTTTTCTATTTACTTCTATACTATTAATGTTAGATGTGAGTTGAAATTTTTTTCATGTAATGAATAAGGCATCTGTAGTTGATTTTTACTGATGTAAAATTACAAATTAAGTTCAGTTTTATTATTATTTTATTAACTGGTAAGGCTTGCTTTGGCATTGCTCACTGATAGGTTTAATCAGTTATCTGCAATTTAGTCAGCACTTTAACGCAAAGCTCCTTTAAAACAAAGGTGTGGAGAAACAACACTGAAATAATGTAAAATGTAATGTGCTGGGGCACTATCACCAATACTAGGTGCTTATGTCTATAGGTGTTGTAGAGTAAGAAAAGAAGAGTGGAGGCTTCTGTATGTGTGAAGGAGAATAATGCCTCACTGCTCACACATAGTAGATACTTAAAACATGTGACATAGGAGACTTCATTTGAAAAATCATCTACAAAATTTCAACACCAGGAAAGCTGCATGATATTAACTTCTGTAATCACTGGGGGTTTGCTTACCTGTGTTAGCACTTGGCCTTCCTTGTTCAGTTCCCAGGCCACCTGGAACTGGCCAAATTCACTACTATTTAAGGTTCTGGGTCTTCTTATTAAGTATACAAGATGAGACCTTCATTATGGACTCTTTATAATCTCTCCTAAAACACAAAGCATTAATTTTAATTAATTAAATTAATTTATAAATTAATGTGGTTTTTTTCAATGCATTAGTTCTTCCACCCATTAGTGTTCACAATAATTTTAAATCCCTTTTTAGAATACCTCTCTGAGCTGACAGACAAAGAAGGCTCTGTCCATTTTGCAGATGGTCAACTGAGTCACTGAGAGTTGAAAGTTTCCTCTAATTTTAGATGTCACTGAGACTTTATTTTGTGGAGTATTAAACATTAAGTTAAATATTATACCTAGAGCTATAGTTAACTTTATACCTAGAGTTTAGCTTTCACCAACCTCATTTTACTGCTATGTACTCTTGGTTTCTGAAGGTTAGATTTCAAGGTGTCGAACAGGCAGACAGGAAATGGGAAAAACACTAGTCTGAAAAACTGAAAATACTAGGCAGAAAATGAATTTTCTTGTTTAAAATAGGTTTCCACTCTAACTATGAACTTCCCCAAATGAAAACATTTCCACTCAAATGCCTGGAAACAAACTCATGTAACAGGACATGCTGGACAACTTGAACAATACAGAGAGTTTTCTGCCCTTGCCATAACTTACATTCATTAATATCAGCATTCATGACAGGTTTCTGCAGTCAGGGGATGTTGCTGCAGTGTCAGGGATTTTGTTAGGTGGAAGACACTGAATACAAAAGGTTAATTTTACTAATTAGTAGATGATAGATTAGGACCATGAATAGCTGCAGAGAACATCAATATGAACATTGAAGAATGTCCCCAGGGCCATTTAATCTAATTCAGGAGTCAGAGTAATAGCTGAAGTAAAGGAAAACCTGGCACCAAAATGAAGCAAAAGTCAATGAAGTAGAGACAGTGGAGCCAAGGTCTGATGGGCTGTTTTGGTCCAGAGATTTAGAATGATTGAACCATAGATGGCAACAGATAATGGACTAGGAGATTGTAAAATATTAAACTAAAACATACTGCAGGACAAATCTATGAGGAAATGCCACTAGATTTTGATGAAAAGCTCTTGCATAATTAGGCTATGTAGCATGTTGTATGGATTGCCTCTGTAGCATCATCCTGTCTGCCTTCCATCTCTGTTTTGTTCTATACTGATGGAGTCAAGTTGAATTTTGTTTTTATCAATCTAATCGGTTTTGTGCCTTAATTTTGCCTTTCCTGCCATTGATCTTATTGCCTTTGCATCACACAGAACACCTTTTTTCAGGTTGAAGCCCAATGGCATAACAGTGAATGTGATACTGCAGGGACTTTTATAACTGATAGAACCTCAAATTTGTCAGATAAAGAATCAAAAACAGCTTTACCTGAGTTATTATTTTGCAAGGGTAGCTCTGCTTAAATTAATTCATATTAATTTAAATATTTTAAAGCACCAATTCAAATAATCTCATGTAAGTAAAGGGAAATTAAATATTTTTGTTTACCAAATTATTTCATTGGGGTTTATATAAATGAAACTTTTATTCAGGAAAATGCTACTTTTCTGACTATCTCAAGAAACCAATATTTTTCTAAATATTTACTATGTTTTATAGGTTCCATATATAAGGTTATGAGTTTTAATAAGCACTTTTTCTGCCTCCTTCTGCCTCTGTTTTACTTTATTGACTTCTCCTCTCCCATAATAATTCTTTTTCTATTTTCTCTGTACTTGGGTTGGGGGGGGGGGCACAGAAATTATGCATTAATAGAAATACATTAGAGATCAATATTTAGTGTTCTTTCAGAGTGCTATATTAGAATTTACTCTCTTAGAAACTGACAAAAATGTCTAATATTTGTGAGGGTAATGTGTGAAGTACGGAGGGATGACAAAAACAAAACAATACCAAAATAACAACAATGAGTTCTAAAGAAATGGTCTATAATTATATGAACCTTATAACAGTTTTCCATGTGCTCGTAAAGAGCACAGTCAGTGTCATGTCAGTCAGTAATTCCTCATCTTTTTTGGTTGTAGACACATGGGGGTCAGCCTCTTCTCCCAGGGATCTAGTGACAAGTGGGCATAGCCTCAAGCTGCATCACAAGAATTTCAGGTTGGACATCACGAGGGATTTTTTTCACGGAAAGAGTTGTTAGACATCGGAATGGACCTCCCAGAGAGGTAGTGGAGTCACCATCCCTGGAGGTGCTCAAGAAACGACTGGACGTGATACTTAGTGCCATGATCTAATTGAGAAGGTGGAGATCGGTCAAAGACTGGACTCGATGGTCTCAGAGATCCTTTCCAACCTTAGTGATTCTGTGAAATGTCCTTTAAGGATGCTGAGCGTGTTTCGCCCCCGGTGGATGCGCACCCAGCTGATACGCGGTGGGAAAGGATGCGCTGGCACTGCCGCCGCTCCTGCCCTGACCCCTCCGTCCCCGACTCGCACGACTGGGACCCGCCTCGCTCCCGGGAGGTTCTGTGGGAGCTGCAACAGAGACGAGCAGCGCACGCACCCCGCCTCCTACACTGCACATCATGTCCCGGCACTGCTCCTCCGCTGATCCCTTGCTGACACCCGGTGGGAACCCGCGGTGAGCGCCAGCAGCTCCTCGGCACCACACTGCGCCTCAGCACCGCACTGCGCCCCGGGTCACCGCCTCCATCCACACCGCCTCCATCCACACCGCCCCCTGGCACACCATCTCCATCCACACTGTCCCCTGGCACACCAGCTCCCGGACCACCGCCTCCATCCACACTGTCCCCATCTCCATCCACACCGTCCCCTGGCACACCATCTCCCTCCACACCGTCCCCTGGCACACCATCTCCCAGCACACCGCCTCCATCCACACCGCCCCCCGGCACACCATCTCCATCCACACCGTCCCCTGGCACATCGCCTCCAACCACACCGCTCCCTGACACATCATTCCCCGTCTCTCTGTCCGCGCCACACCGCTCCGTTCCACGCAATCTCCCGGCACACTATTCTCATTCACGCTGTCCCCATGCTCGCCTCCCCATCCACGCCTCCTCCCGGGCACACCATCCCTATCCACGCCTCCTCTGGCACACCATCCCCACCCATGCTATCCGCATCCACACCTCCCCTGGCACATCATCCCCACCACGCCCTTCCCTGGCTCGCCGCCTCCTGCCCGCCGAGAGCGGAGAATTCCCATTCCGTCTCTCCGCCGCCGGGGAGCGCAGCGGGCGCTGCAGCTCGGGCGGCAGCAGCGCCCTTGGCTCAGCGCCTCTGCGTTAGTCGCTGCTGCTGCCGCGGCCGACGCTTACATCAGGACAGGGATTTTCCTGCCCTCTAAAGCTGCGCGCAGACACTCACACACACGTCCTACAGGTACTGCCGCTCTTTCTGGCTGCCCCGGTGCTGCCTTATTACACTGAAACAGTTGATCTTAACTTGCATTTAGCTCCGAGGTTTTAGTGCTTTTGTTTCAAAACTGGAAAAGCATTTGCGTGCTGAAAGTTTTCACTTTTCTTAAGGCTGCCAGCTGCTGTAATCATACCTCTACCTGCAGACCTCTGTTTTTCCCAAGGAGACAGACCTTAGCCCAGCCTATTCCTGGGTTTAAGAGAGTGTGTTTAAGGGCAAATATTGGTGATGAGATTGTAGCTACACTGCCTTGTGAGAGGGAGCAGGTTGTCTGCCTCAGGAACAGCAGCCATTGCATCTTTGGGCAGCTTCTCAGGCTTTCCATCTCCATAAAGCTGCCCCAGTTTAAATTAAAAGAACTCTAACTTCAGTGGATAATTTCAGCTTGCGATCTGTAGTGTTCAAACTAGTTTGTTGAGTCAGACAAGTGCAAAATCCTTTCATAGGCATGATCACAAAAAAATTATGTGTATGCAGCTGACCTTGATAATCACAGCCAAATGATCTGTGATATGCCTTTGGTGTAACTCAGGCCTTGCAGCTTTTGGCTTGATTATCTAAGCAAATTAGAGTTAGTGATAGGGCTGCATGCATATGTGTGTTTATATATATAAACACCTGTCTGTCTCTTCCACCCTCTGTCTAATTCTGACCAATTCAAGTAATAGGTCAGAGGTGTCAATGTTAACCATTTTAGGCATGTTTTGTGGAGATAGGCAGTCTCACACAGAACGAGGCTGCACTAGTCTACAGCTCAGGAAAATCCTGCAGCTGCCATCCCCATACTCTCTTATTACACAACAGAGAACCTACACCTTTCAAAGTTAATGCAGTTAGTCCACAGAAAACCAGGCTGCATTGATCCTGCCCTTCTCATCAATATTATTTGGTTGTTTTTCCTACTTTTCATCTGTGGAAGAACTTAGAAACTTATAACTCAACTGTTTAGGAAAAGAATCATGTCAGAAGAAAGAGCACTATGACTCTTCTGGTCACCTCCACACCAAGAGCGAGTATCTGACTCTGGACAAAACCTGAACTAAGCAAGGCAGGAGACAATTTAGCTCAGAAACACAGGAGGAACTAAACAAGAGGAAAATATTTTGTATCTTGCCTGTTGTCAAAGGCTGCTATGTCTGAGCCGGGAAAAGTGATAGCTCAGAAAGGTGGTCTCGAAAAAGGCTGTGTGTGATTCCCCTCACTTAGATGGATCATATATTAAAAATGCCTAGTTCTGTCTATGGCTCTAAAGGGAAGCTAAATTAGCTATTAGATTATCCATTTCTCTCTGTAGGCATTATGTTCAGTTGCAGTAGTCTTCTTTCTTGTGTCCTAAGTGACGACAATGAGAAAGATTTAGAAAATGAAAGATGTAATATCAAAGAAATTAAATATTAAATAATTTAATAATACATAAAATCAATATAGATAATTGTATGGAATATATCAAAATATGGAGGGGGGACAGAAGCCCTCAAAACACTACATAGTTTTTCATGACTTGCTGTATTTAGGCAAGACAGAGCTAGGCACAAGGATAATTTTTTTTAGGTTTTAACTGGCCTGAAATTTGTTTTTAAAACACAACTTCAGTCTTTCTGACCCCAGGTCTAATTGAATGTCAGAAACACTTGTGCTTTCAGAATTCAGGCCCTCATGCCATGTGGATTCCAGACCCTTTCAGAGAGAGGAGAGTTCTCCTGTGTTTCGGGGCAGAGGGAAGGTCCTTTTCTCCAGGTCTCAGGGATAAGGCAGATCCCATTATCCAGGTTCGGGAATAATATGTCATGTGTGGGTTCACTCAGTGCTGGGAAGGGGAACATCAAGTTCTCTGACGTGCTTTGGGCATTTTTGACTAATTCCTGGTACCTTTTTGTTATTAAGATTTCCATTCTGTTAATAGAAGGGTTTGCAAGGTAGAACTTCCCAGCAGCCTTGTAATTTCAGCTTTGCTGTAGTAGGATATCCATACATAGAGAGCAGCAGGCACCAGCAGGAATGACAGCTACAGAGCCTCCCTTCTATCAGCTGTGATGTGATGCCTCCATTATCACTGCTGGGAAATGGCTTATAGTTTTCAGTCAGATTCCACACAGACAAGGCTTGTGCAGCCACACTGTCATCACCACCTTTTCAAACCTTTCAAATCATAACAGAGAAATGTCACAGACAGAGTTACATCTTAAAAATCTTATGTCCCACACATTTCCTGAAAACTGGTGGGCAGACAGTGCTTTACTGCTTAGCAAAGCTCAGCTGTTCCTCTTTCTGGTAAATGTGCCAGGCAGCTGAGTGAGGAGCATGCCTAGACTTTGAATCACACACAATATCCAGTGTATATTGCCTCGCTATCATGTGAAACACTTGGAATAGGACATTGCAAGACAGCTGCAGGAAGGCATGAAAGCTAAGATGAGTGTAGCAGGAGGCTTCAGGCGACACAGGAGGGAGCTATGTATCTTCGTTGACTTAGGAGAGCATAGGTGAAAATGGAGTATAGAAATGGTTTGTGATGGGGAAAAAAAGAACCTGGGTGCATTGCAACATTGGCTGTATGGGACAAGAAGAGGAAATCAATATGCTACCACAGAAGACCCATAAAATATAGGGAAAAAATCCTGGAAGAGGGCAGGCTTTCTATGTCTTGCTACTTACAGAACTATTATCTTGTGCATATCCCCTATAACTGGATATCAGTAAGGCACTTAAAAATCCTGTGGGGATACCTGATCATGCACCAAAGAACAGACTATTAACTGCTCTAAAGGAAAACAGTGGAGTACATCTCAGAGGAGCAGGAGTGTCCCTAGATGCTAAGCATAGAGAGTGCTCACTTGTATAAATGAAGTCTTAAGAGATATTTGGTTGCTATGGATTTTATGCAGGTGATCTACTTCCTTTATAATTTTCATTTATATTGCCACCTTTACTATGACAGTCACTGCAGAATGAAATGCTGTCCTGCCTGAGGAACATCACAATGCAAAGGGAGAGTACAAGGGTATCAGTGTCCTACAGACATATTCTGGTAGGAACCCTTTTTTGGCTTCCACTTCATCATGATGCAGTGCCTCTTTGCTCTGACCACTAAATGCAGGCATAGAGATGCCTTTGAGATGGAGCACAGGAGGAGAACATAGGTGCTCAGAGAGACTCCTGAAGAAGTGTCTCTTTCCTGAATTTTTGTAAGTGCTGCAACATAAATACCATAATAGTATCTGATGAGAAACAGGGCTAATTAGTCCACACTGCTTCTGAGACTTGAACTAATACAGGGACATGGCAATGCCCTGTCTCATGTAGACACAAAGCCTGTATAGGATTGAACTGGAGAAGCATCTGTCTTAGTTTGAGGGAAACCAAAATGTTTACCAAGACAGAGGAGAGGATTCCTCCTCAATAACCACGCCACCTCTTATTAAATTTAGGGGGAAAAAAACTTTAAGTAGAAAATGTATATAAGAAGGATAACTGTTCTTAACTAC
>JAWWLZ010000001.1:12101093-12112273 GCA_035041345.1 Poliocrania exsul
AATACAGGAGAGGAGATAAGCAGTGGAAACATAAAGGTCAGCATCTGGCTCAATCTTTTTCCTCGCTGGCAGAAAAGGATAGCATGTGAGGGTTTCTGTTTGGTTTGGGTATTTTTAGAATATATCTCATCTATGGCACTGAAAAAAATAAACAATTGAAAAAAGGAGTTTTAATTTTATGCCAGTGTGGGCAGGTTTGAAGTATTTCTGGTGGACTAGATTACTGGTAGAACTTTTTGGACTATATCCTGAGGAAAAAAAAAACACCAACTTTCTCCTGCACAAATGTAACAGTCCCTGTAGCAGCAACAGGTTCTTCCCAGTGGCAGTGGAGGAACTGAAGGCTGCTGAGAGTAACTGCTGTGTTCTGAGACATGGAAAATATGAAAATACTCAAAATAGACCACGCAGTTCGCATTTGTATGTGAGCAAAGAAAGAGCAGAACATGATTGTGGCAAGGATACCTGAACATGAATTGGTGAAGGGAAGACTTTGTGGTCTTCACTTTAAATCCATGCGTATAAACCATGTAAGTCCATCAAAACACGGGGACTGTGTTTTGATTGTCTGAAGAGACACTAATCACTTCTAAAATGCTCGGAGGAATATACATCTACAGAGAAAGGCAATTGATTTTATTAGAAGAAAGTGTAAGGCATGTGGAAAGGATCTCACAAGGCCGAGGTGGCACAAAGCCTTGTCCTGGTCCTAAGAGCATCATGAGAGTTTTCACAGCTTGAGACACACCTGAAGCTCAGTTTATTCACTGTTTTCAACTAGTTGCAAATTTCATCTGCATTTCAAATAATTGTTGTGGAACTTCACTGTAAGTTTGCTTTAACTTGCAAAGTGTTTTATTCTTATGCTATAGCAAAATTTTGCTATAGATAAGCTGCTGTTATGACACTTTTTCCCCCTGTTCAGCAGATACAATCTTGTGTTCTAAATTCTGGTATAAACACATCATTCTTCCAGTCTCACCATTTAGACCACAACACATTTGCTTTTGTGTTTCTCCATTATTTCCTTTTTGTTACCAAATACTACTTGTTTTGGTCCTGTGCTGGTTGACACTTACTTTGTATTTTCTTGCACCTTTTCAACCTGGTCACCTTCTTGATCTCTGCTTGTTCAGGTGGCATCATTTTTTGTTCACTTTAAAGGCACTTAGTATTTTTCCTCACTAGACATCTTTCAATTTTTGCCATACATTGCCTAATTTACAAGTCTGTGCAGTACCTTGAGTTGTGTAGTATATTTGGTTGGCTTTATTTACACAAAGAAAAGATATTCTCCACATGCAGGGACAAGTGTGTTCTCTATAGTTCTGGTCAAGGCTCTTAAGTATTTGGGTGTAGTTCTCATTTGTCTGTGCTGCTAAAGGATAGTGTGTATAAAATACTCGGCTCCAGGACAGCTAAAGCAAATTACAAACACTTGCTTACAAAAACCAGGGATGGTTTATAGACCATCCTACCCTACTCACTCTGCTAAGATACCCCATCCCCAGCCTCCAGCCAAAAAATACAATACAGAGAAAAGGCAGGAACAAAAAAAAAGGCTTATTCTCCATCCCTTCCTTTTCTGGTCACTTCTGTTCATCCTGAAGGTGAGGGGATGGGAGCAATTTGATTTTGCAGATTTCCAAAGAGGAAACCAGAGGATCTGAGATGTGGATACACTTGCTGTTTTGCTGATTCTGCTACTGGACTAGTAATCTCCAACACAGGGAAAAGAAAACCAATTAGAAGAGTAACAAATGACAGACAAAAAGAACGGCCTATTATGAAATAAAGTCACACTTGAAATTAATTGTGTTTGACCTGGTTTGAGGTTACAATGTCAGGTCAATTATCATGGGATTAATGTTACTTTGTGGTAAAATAAATTTGCCGTATCTC
Source organism: Poliocrania exsul (assembly GCA_035041345.1). Taxonomy (NCBI): domain Eukaryota; kingdom Metazoa; phylum Chordata; class Aves; order Passeriformes; family Thamnophilidae; genus Poliocrania; species Poliocrania exsul. The sequence continues at coordinate 12,102,996 of JAWWLZ010000001.1, forward strand.
CACGGAGCATTTATCTTGAATAGTTTATCTAGTTAGGTTGATGATGAGAGTTTAATTGCACATCTTTAGGAGCACTAAAAGGAAAGACAATCTTCATAGAACAGAGTGTTCTTAGTGAATTAGTAAATTGTTCAACATTTTGTTATGTGCATAGCACACTTGATAAGAGTCACAGCTTGTAATTGGAGCCTTTAGACCCCACTGTAGCACTAATATATATATAGTATATATAATTCTGACAGTCCTTTAATAGCGGATTTATTTAAAATCAGAATTGTTATGGTTGGAGAAGAGCTCTAAGATCATCAACTCCAACCATTGACTTACCACCACTCCTTCCAGGGATGGTGACTACCACTTCCCTGGCCAGCATGTTCCAATGATTCACAATGCTTGTGAAGAAATTTTTCCTAATGTCCAATATAAACCTCCCCTGGTGCAACTGGCGGTCATTTCCTCTTGTCCAGTTGTTTATTTTACTTGGGAAAAGACATCACCCCTCACCTGGCTACAGCCTCCTTTCTTTCAGGCAGTTGTAGAGAACCATAAGTTTTCCCCTGAGCCTCCTTTTCTCCAGTCCAAGCACCCCCATCTCTCTCTCAGCCACTCATCTAGAGCCTTCCCCAGCTCCACTGCCCTTCACTGGACACCCTCCAGTCCTTCAATGTCTCTCTTGCAGTGAGGGGCCAAGAATTGAACACAGAATTTGAGGTGCAGCCTCACCAGTGCTGAGTACTGGGGACAATGGCAATCACTTTAGCTGATGTAATAATCACAGCCACGTCATCGTCCTTGCCTTTTTGCGAAAATGATTGCCCTGTGCTGATGCCCTTAGGAATGCATCTGTTGATCCTCACATGCATACTCACACACAGACTCACAGCCAATCCTAAATGCAGGGAATGATTCAGGAGCTCATTCAGCAAGCGGGTACAGACAGTGGTTGCCAACTTGTACCCTGAGCCACCCCAAGCTGCTGCCTGGGGGCTGATAGGAAGCCACACCTTGGCAGGGGAAGCTCTGACCCAGCCTATGCTTAGATAACCACCATCAATAACCACCATCAAAATGTGCCCAGCTGACACAAAAGTTTGCTTCTGCAGCTGAAAGAGGTGCACCAACCCTCATCTATCCTGGGCTGATGATCCTTCTCCTCCTCAATTGTGGGTCCTGTATCCCCAGCAGCTGCAAGGCACTGAACACTGCCCAAGCACAAAGGAGTAGCAAGGAGCAGTGAGAGCACAAGGGAAGGGAAGGGCCAGGACTGCTTCTTTTCATGCCACTGCAGACCCAGCCTTTGCCACCCTGTACTGTAAACAGATCTCTGAACTCCCAGGGAGAAGTCATAAAATGCATTACATTGTCCTGCAAAACAAACGTCCCAGCTCCTAAAATGTTTTTTGCACTTCAGTATTTCCTGTATGAGGGAGCAGGACAAAGCACTTTGCCAAGCATAAATTACTGTTTTTAGTTTTTTATGCTTTCCTTTTCAGATAAGCAAATATTTAATCATATAATTATTCATATGAAGCAAATGGGGAACAGACAGATGAAGCAAATTGTCCAGAGATTTCAACAAACTCCAAAACTAAGGCTCTGGCTGTCCTGCCTCCTCACTCTCCTCTCCATGTCAGGCCACTTAGCTTTGAACTCCTGAATACATTTTGCTCATCCTTCTGGAGTATTTCACTAATTGATGAAAGATTAAAATATAATTCAGGATGACACTCATCACTGAAATCTGACTTAACAAGAGACAATAAGCTAAAAGCATGTAAAAAGGAGAAAAATGCTTTCAGAAAAAAAACCCAAAGTATATAATTTGAAAAGTAGTTTCATGTCTTGCTAGAAGACTACTCTCAGAATGTCCCCAGATAAACTACAACTCTGCAGTAAGCACCACATGCAATAAGCAGTGGCATTGTTCTACTTTGCCATGAGGTTAACTGTGCTAGACTTCCAGCTGGGTGCTACTTCTCCTGGGCAAATACTTTTCACAGGCTGTCTGGGAAGCCATTTCAAACAGGTTTTATGGTAAATAGTTATGCAAGACATTACAAAGGTTGTTATCAGTAAAAATACGTTACCCTTACACTGTCAGCATTTTTTTCCTGAGCTCATGTAATTACAAAGCACTATTGAAACCAACCCAACCTGTTTATACAGTAGGAAGGAAAATTACATAACCCTACCTAAAAAAACAAAACAAACAAACAAAAAAACCCCAAATCAACAAAAAACAAAACCCACACCAAGTGAGATTTTTACAATGGTGTGATATTAACAGATCCAGCAACTAGAAATGCATCCAAGCCAACCTGGAACATAAAGTGGAACTCTCCCTTATGACCGGACACTATTTAAATACTTTGAGTAGGGAAGAAAAAGTTCATCAAAGGTCACCTGCACCTCTCAGAGGGCTTCTCTTTGGGTCAGTGAGCAACATCCACTGCTATCTCAAGAATCTGCATCATACACTCTCTCTCAGAAACTGGTAGAGTTCTGCACTGAATCTTGTTAGACCTTTATTTTTGCCTCCACAGGGGAAGGCTCCTCCGGAACTTGAAGCTTGGACAACTAGAAACATTACCTTGGACAAAACATGTGGATTCTCTGGGCCAAGGTCCCTGCTGTACCCAGTGGGTGTGGCTGTAATGAGGGAATCAATGGAGGGCAAAGGGTGGTTTCTGTCACATTTGCCTATGTAGCAGTCAGGGGGACCTGTTCATGATCAGTATCTAGGTAAGGGAAGTGGGGGACAACATAATGGCTGTGGAAGAAACATGGGGCCAAGAGTATGACTATTTTACTACTACAACATTTTACTTTTACAATTACTTTACTACCACAACAGGGCCAACAGTATGACTACTTTTACTTTTTTACTGCTATTTAGACAGTCACATCCATTCTTTTGTCTGTGCAGTATCCCATCAATACATAGCATTATTTAGAGCAGGGGCATCTAAAAGTGACACACAACAGCACTTTCAGCATTCTCGAGCTCTGAGGCACTGACGTACAGAATTTTGGGATTTTAGGAATTGCCATAGTATATCATGCATACACATCCACCTAAGACAAAATGAAATTTAAGAAATGGAAACAAGGAGAGGCAAAGTAGAAGGTTAAGCAGGAGAGTGTATGGGAATGAAGATGACAAGGAAGAAGTGGTATCCATCTCAAAAAGGGGTAGGAAACATGATTATGTAGTAATGCCAACAAAAAACTTGTGAGCAATTTCTTTTGCCGCACATCCCCAAATATCGAGACTGCATTAAAACAAACAAACAAACAAACAAACAAACAAGCAAACAAACAAACACACCTTCTTGAAAAAGATAAATTTAAGAGTAGTTATATTTGGGTTGTTTTTGTGATTTCTCCATGTCTTTTTCACAGCCTATCAGCGGCAAACAGGTTCTGGTATTTGTTCATTTTTAATATAAGTTCTGTTTTTCATGACAGTAGAAGTTGATGCTTTAGAAGATTGAGCAGGAGAAGGCTTCAACAAATTGGAGAAAGTTGTGATTCTTCAGTGACCTCATGTATAGCGGCAACAGGTATTCAATGGAAGTACTGTCAGAATCTCTGGAACTGGGGGCCCCAACATACAGCTCCTCAGTGTAATTAACTACTTTAAAAAAAACAAAACCAGCAGTTAAGACAGATCTGTTTCAGAATCTTGGCTGTAAGGACTGTTGCAGTTACCCTAAAACATCTAAATTCCTGTGACAAGCAGGTTTTACAGCCCTGAGCTAATCATCCAGGCTTCCCTGGGGAAGGGGAGTGTCAGACACCTTACACAAGAAACATGACAGAAAGCAGTCAGCTGAGCACAGAGTGTCTCATATTGGTGAAAGTGAAAGATGAAGTGTGGGACAAGGAGTGGAGCGTAGGCATCTAAGCTACTGACTCCACAGAAGAGCTGATAGATCTGAAATGGGACCTACCTACCTGTTCTTAAGCTCTACAAACACAGTTGTAACAGTTGTTGGTGCAAATACTGCATAGCCAGCTTGTGCCTTGCAGGACACTGGCTGTGCCTTGTAGCACTTAAAAATATGATTCAGGCTTGGTATGAAAGGATAGTTTCCAAAGATTATGGAGAATCTTGTTGCAGGGGTTCTGGGATTACATCTCAGGAAAGTACTTTGAGCAGTTTGTTAGTGACTGGGCAATGTCAGCAGTGCCAACCAGGAGAAACTTGGCTGCCTATGGGACAGTGGCAGCTGAGTAGCAGTTCAGAAAATGTCACTGGTGTCTTAAGCGGTAGATAGAGACACCAAAGAGGTTGGTAAGTGCTGAAGCACCATTTATAAAGCCTTGAAAAGACAAAATAATCTGGGAGTTCATAATGGTGTCCAAACCACTGTTAGGTACTAGTTCTGCAATATTAAATCTGACTTAATTGTGGGATTAAGTATGAAAGTTCATTGCCTTTGGCATATCTGTGATATTCTTCCTGTTCAACTGTACTCCCTGAAGGATTCCTTCCAGTAGAGTGGGACATAAAAGGAATCTGGAAAGGTACTCTTCATCAGGAACTGTAGTGATAGGAAAAGGAGTAATGGGTTCAAACTGAAAACCTTCAGATCAGCTGCTAACGTTGCACTTTCTCATCACATCTTTCTCCTTTTAAGGGAAAATTTCTTCAATCGAGCTGTCACTGTGGTGAATATAAGCTCAGAAAAATAGTTTGCAACAGGACAGGTCTGTCTTGTCTATTATATTAATGTTCCATCCAGCAGACATTACATTTTTACTGCCACATGCATATATAATGAAAGTTGGAATACAAATAAATCTCCAATGTATAATTAACAAAAGATGTGTAGCACTCATATTTCTATACTATGTACTCCTCCTCTGGACTTCAAACAAACCAAATCTACTTTATATTATATGGATCTTGCTTCCTTTTCACAGTGTAAATATAAAGCTCTAACTCTGAGTTAACTCTAACCACCACTGACAGGGGACTGCTCTTCCTTTTTTCCTCTTTCTGCTGTTTCTGTGTCAAAATGATGCAAACATCCATGTAACCCCTGAAAGAAAATTATTCAAGGCAAATTATATTTCTGAGCTTTAATATCACAGGGAGACAAAGGTGTAAATTTGTCCTCTCTTAAAACATCTTTGCTAAAAACTTTCTCTCCAAAAAGAAGAGCATGGCAAGGTGTGAGTTTTACCCAGAGAGCAACTGTCACTTGATTGAAGTGCTAAATGTGAAAGCTGTTATTTTAACACTTGAACAAACCATCTCTGAAAAACACTAACCTGAATTAAAGACAACTAAACCCCTATTATTGCTGGATAATTTTTTCTTTACTTCTTATATTCCCCAGTGATGAATTGTGGTTACTTATAATTATAAAAAGGTTGTAAGTACATGAAAGCTTCATTGGAAAGCGCCCAGGATTGTTAAAGAAAAGGTGGAACTCGGTGATCCCATCACCCTGGGCTTATACCTCCCTGACTCCTCCAAGGCATTCCCAGGGGTGCTCCCTGGAGAAGCTAGGATGAGGAAGAGGATGGTGATCCTTCACTGGACCTGTCCCAGGCAGGAGGCTGGAAGGCTGCTCACAGGAGTTGGATGCTGCTCCATGGTCTGCCAGTTGGGACATAACGTGAAGAGCCTTCACTCAAAGCTTCATTATGAAATACTCTGCACGTTGTAATTTTGCCTTTTAAAATCCTTTGCTGTAATCTGCCCAAGGTGATGAGACCTTAATGCAGATTATCTCTTGGTTTTGGCACCTATTTTTAGCATATCAGCCTAATTTGCCTGAAGCTAGGTTAAATAATGCTGATAAGGACAGATAGCACCAAAAAGCTTAGTACAGCAAGTGCCCATTCCTTATCAGGGCACGGATGCCAGTATAAACAATGCCAAAATTATTTTGGAAAAAATGGTTGCACAGGCTAGACCTTCCCCTTCACATAGCTCTGGATGTGATGCCAACCTAATCTGATCCACAGTTGATTCACAGTCCTGCCCTTTCCCTGCCACCCAGCCCTCATTTGTTTGTTTTGGTTGGTTTTGTTTTTTGGGTTTTTTAGGTTTTGTTTTTGTTGTTTTTTCACGACAGTTGGCATTCAGGCAAATAAAGAGGAAAACAGTTCAGGAAGCCCAGAGGGCTGAAAACAAAAGGTCTTCATCTTTGGCCAGCCTGGCTTCCCAAACTATCTCATCCACTAGTGTCCTGAGCTCAAGTACACACGTGGGAGGTTTTGGGTTCGGGGACAACAGGATTGTGGCACCTCCAATTTAAATGACCAAACTCCAGATAGATTCTCATGAACATCAGCATCCTGCAACTGTGGAACAGAAATGGTCCCATTCTCCTACCACACTCCCCTTCTCCTGGCCAAATATACCTGTGTCCTCCCTTATGCTGGCTCTGGCCTAAATTATAGAGTAAAGCAATGTAGTTTGCTGATCAAGAGGAAAATGTGTCCCAGAAAAAAAATGCAATCACTCCCTCCTACAAGTAGAATTACAGACCTAAAGTACTAAGGATAGTGTTTACTACTTCTGTTTATCTTCCTTATTTTTTGCTTTTGCCCTTCTTGAGACATGTTGTTACCCATGCTAGGAACTGCACAGTCCTGTGAGGAATATTCTCTCAGGAATTGTAGTGACTGAGCACATCTTCTCCCTCCAGTATAGGACAGAAACTGAAACACAAAATCAGCCTGTTTGTCTTGTATGGCACAGTCATGTCCTGCATGATATGTATAACACAAGCATGAATGATTTCCATTTCACTGCTTCTGCAGGTTTAGTCCACCAGTAACTTCACTTCATACTCTTTCACCCTTCCTCTCAAACAACTAAACCAATAGTAATTCCACTTTGTGGAAGATCAGGCAGATAAGGAAGGATTTCCAAAGCAGGGAACGTAAATTCTTCAACACCTGAGGTTGAAGTTGGTAGACAATTTCTCTTCAAAAAGGAGGGGCAAGTTGCAGAATTGTGCAAACCATTTTATTCAGGTTCTGAAAAGTTTCATTCCGGATATATCAAACAGTCCCACCACACCACTTTGTATACTCATTTTAAAATGACTTCTAAATTTGTGCTTTTCATGTGAAAAAAAAAAAAAGTAAAAATTTAGAAAATACTATATTCACTTTATGTTTTATTTCAAGCTACCTCTAAGTTTAGGCTGAGACTGATGTAGGGGTAGTACTGAAGTTTTTCTTAAACACAATGAAATGGATTTTTTATATTTAACAAAAACCCTATGATTCCTGAGCATGAGACAGTATTCTTCATAAGAGAAATGCTAAATAATTATTCATTTTCAGACTGTGGGTCTGGACTGCAGATCTCTGCTCTGTAGTATGTATTTTCCTTGTTGACTGGATTCTGCTTTCAGCCTGAAGCCTTTTCTGGTCTTGATCCAATATGCTGGCACTAGTAGAGATCAGTTCAAAAAGTTTTGAACCTGAACTTTCCTTTTGTAAGTGGTCATTTTCACAGTTGTCTCATTCCCTCATTGTGTTTAGTGTACCAGGAAGTACAGGTCACTCAAAAGCTATAGAATGTTGCATCCTTTAATAAATCTGGTAACTTTATGGACCAATGTTTGTGGTGCGGAAGAACGGATTTTTGCTTTTTAAAAATAGTTGTTAAACACTGTACATTTCATTTGCAGGAGTGTGAACAATTTTCAGGAGTGTGAGCATGACTGCATCAGTGTTGCTTTTCATTTAAATGAGACCATGAGTAGGTCTGCCTAGGCTAGACAAAATCTGGAGCTCGTGTTTTCTAGATGCACTACAGTATTAATTTTAATTATTAGCTAGGATTTCTTTCACAGGAGAGTGAGCAACTCCATTCTAATGGCCAGTCATTTTCTCTTTCTGTAATGACTGTGATTGCCTCATTATACTTTCCATTGTATATAATTTCTGTGTTGACACAAGTGGATGTACAGCAAAAAACCTCACTCATCCAGTCAGCCTGGGATACTCAAGTCAGATTACACTTTAAAGCACAAGTCTGCAGCACACAGAAAATAAAAGAAGCAAACAATTTCTTAATACACCTGCTTTCAGATCCTGGTTCCTTTAGCTTCAGATTACGTTAATATTTTCTTTCTCCACATAGAAGGGAAAGACAGTTCTGTTCTGTCATTACATGAAATGCTTGAAATCTCCCAAAATAAAATTCTATGCTTTATGGATAGTATCCAGCATCTTATTGGGTAGCTTTGTTTTGAAAAGGAGATCTAAGAGTCACTAGGAATTGTCATGTCCTTACAAGATGTACGTACTACTTATCTGAACCTTTATGGAAAACAACAATGAATTTGCCCTACTTATCACAAAACTAATTCTGAGCTGGCAGGTAAAAGCTGCTGCTTTACTCAGAGAAACCAATGCTTTTGAAAGACTGTCAGTGCACGTTCTTATATTCATAATTCCAGCAGAAATGGCGACACTGCTGATTTCATCACTAGGAAACCTTGAATGAAAGGTACAGCACCTCCTCTTTAGCTAAGTGTCTCAGAAAAAAACCCATCAGTATATGATACCCACTTAACCTAATGTTTTCAACAAGGCCAGGAGGAAATTTGGGGTTTAAGCCCTCACCTCTTACATACAGAGCATAATCAGATAAAAATGTATTTGATTTATTATGGACATCACAGAAAAAGGAAAACCAGTAATGCTTTCCAAAATGTGTTTGGAATGCAAATCTGGACTGCACAGCTTTTGTATTTGTGTAAGTATTTGGTTATAGGCACTTCTCAATATAGACAGAACATGGACTTAACAAAGGACATGGTACCAATACAACTTTATGCCATTACAGGTGCCAGAAACACATCTATGGGAGTTAACAGCTGTGCTACTGCAGTATACAGTAACACGTGCATGGCAGCAGATTCATGGAGAATAAACCTGGTCAAGTCGGCTTTGTGTTTGATAAACGCGACTGATGGATTTGCTGTACACGTGGAGCACAAACCGCGTCTTCTTGGGATGGGCTGGGGCTGCCGTTTTGGGCGCCCAGCTACAGACTCGAGCCCGATTTGCCCCCTTGCGCAAACCCTCTCGCCTCCCTTTTGTCTCCTTTGCCAGATTTCCGCAGTTGCAGATCTTTCAGTGGAAAGGCGTGTGCGCAGCACAAGGGGAGCACAAGGGGCTCCCGCGGCGTTGCCATGGGGACCGGGACAAGGCACTTGGGCGCTCGCAGGGGACGGCACTGCCGACGGGACCCGGCGCACCGCGCCCGCCGCTCGGGCCACAGCGACGCCCCGTCC
>JAWWLZ010000001.1:12132844-12199790 GCA_035041345.1 Poliocrania exsul
TGAGCTCAATGTCACCCCTCGTAAGTGTTGGCTGTGTAGTGGTCACATAGTGTTTTGTGTATTAAAACTGAATAGACTTTTCTCTATGCTCAAATATAACACTTTGTAACTGGTGGATGCCTGTTAAAGTCTTAGTATTTTTTTTAAATGCATGTGATTGAGCATATGCTCTTTGCTTCAGTGATGTGATACTAATGTGGATCATGGGAAACATATTGGGTTTAATGTTAAAAACTGGTCCTGTAACTTTGACACTTGACAAACAGTATTGTTACTTATCTGTTCTAGCGGTAAATACAGCTGGTATAATTGTTGGAGCTATTATAGGAACTCTGCTGGCCCTTTCTGTACTGACTTTTCTCATCTGCTGTTGGCGTAAGAAGCACAGAGACAAGAAATATGAGAAAGAAGTACATCATGATATCAGGTAGCAATACGTCTCTTGTTTCTGAGCAGTATTATTGTAAGATTAACTTTTAAATGTGTATTTCTACAAGTAAGATACTTAATAGTTGAGATTTCTGTCTTAATCTGGAAAGCTTATTAACATACTAAGGGCTTGTCAGAGAACTTTTTTTATAGACATAAATTTCAGTAAACAGTTTGAAGACAATGAATATATGAATTTTTTGTTACTTTAAAGGAAAACTTAAAGGGTTTTTTTTGTGGTTACTGCATCAGAATAAAAAGAAACAAACTGAATACATGTTTTTTAGACTCCTGCATAGTAATGGTGGTCAAACTTTTGTTCTGCAACATTTTTTTTCTTTTTGTTTATTTCAGAGAAGATGTTCCACCTCCAAAAAGCCGCAGTTCAACAGCTCGCAGCTACATCGGCAGCAATCGTTCTTCTCTGGGTTCAATGTCTCCCTCAAACATGGAAGGATATACCAAAACTCCATATAGCCAAGTCCCAAGCGAGGACTTCGAACGTGCTCCTGGTCAAAACCCAACCTTTGCACCTTCAAAGGTAGCGGCACCTAATTTAAGTAGAATGGGAGCTATTCCTGTGATGATTCCAGCACAAAGCAAAGATGGGTCAATAGTATAAAATACTATTAATTTAAAATCTGTTTTTTAAAGTGTTCATTGTAAGTATTAGAGAACTATTGTGTTCCATCCCTCGTTTAAACACTGGCATGAAATTTTCTGTGAAGAAAATGAACAAATTAGTTTGAATAGCCACTGATTCTCATATTTAATTTTCAGCTTATTAGTATATGACAGTTGAACTATTTGCTAAAAGCATTTAAGTTCCTAAATAGATACTGGATACTAAAGATATTTGAACCTCTTGTAGGTTGCTGAAGAGACACTGACACTGTCAGGTAATGGGCAGTTCTGAATGTGTAACAGTGAGACAAATGAGAATTAACAAAAGCATTTTATATGCAGACCCCGGAGTTTCTCAGAGTTCCTGAAACTTTATCCTCAATTGTGGAATAACAGAAATGTTTGAACTTGATTTTGAACTGTGATGTAGTTACAGGGCACTGAAATACTGAAGATGACTTTGAATTCTGTTCTGAGTATTTATGTGGTTCTTTGATCTAGTAATGTTTGTTTAGAACACTTGAGCTCTTATTTAAGGGGCAGCCAATTATTTAATTGGTTCAGTTAATTTAATTAATGTGCTCTGAATTTAAAATGTCAGTGAGTGGAAGTGTGACAGGACACCTTGCAAGCTCTTTGAAACATTAATTTTTCTGTAATGACTAGGTCTAGTCATGCCAGATAACTTAATACTTATTTGTTGCAAAAGGTCCTATCAGGTTGTTGGTGATGGTATCTAAGCTTTAAAATCTATAGATCAGCAGTTACTGTCACAGTAAGAATGAATTATGTATTTCTATACAGGTCTTTAAGTTCATTGTACCTTGCATTTTCCAATGCCTGTTTAGATACTAAGGCAGTGGTCTTACTTTTTTCCAAACCGATTACCTAGAAGCTCCATGGGGATTTAATGAGAGCTGTTAAGTAACTGGTATTGGGTATCTGTCCTCTAGCATCACTGTGGAAACAACTTTTCCATATACATACATGTAAGTAGTAGTCAGCCTTTACTCAAGATGTTAATGTCTTCCTGTATGAATTTGCAAGGAGTTTAAAGCTCCTTTCTCCTTGCCTCTTCAACAGCACTAAATATTCTGAACCAATGTTCAGACTTCTTAAGAGAAAGAGTTTTGTGCAGCTGAGAGGAAATGGTTATCCAGAATTGATACAAATTCCATCTTTCAAAATTAAAAATGCTTCTTCCCAATTTTGCAGGCTTAAAGCAATACAGGAGAAACAGAACAATTCCTTGTCTTACTTTCACATGTATTTCAGGACTTCTGATAGCTTTTGATGACTGATACTATATATCTGTGAAAGCTGAATTTAAAACTTAGTGCAGTTTGGACCTTTGTGGAGTTTATCTTCCTGTTTTCTGCCTTCTTCATCCTGTGCTGGGAGGCAGGTGGAGGAGAGTCCCTTTAGCTTATTCTAGCTATAGGTGTTGAACTGCAAGGTATTTTGGAAAACGCTAAAAGCATATAGTATGTGGCACTGATGTTGATGAAGGAAATATCTGAAGAGCCTGTTGAAAGATGTTAGGATTATTTGTGTATAGCAACAACCATTTCCCCAAACTTCTAGGTTTAGTGTCTGCTTTTTTGTAGCTGCTTATAGATCTGTGATGAATTCTTTAGCTTACTACTAGACATTTGTCCTATCTGTAATTAGGTGCACAATTTTTGGCTGGCACTATTAATGTAAAGAAATTTCCCTGCCCATGGCAGGGTGGTTGGTACAACGTCATCTTCCAACCCAAACCATTTTATGATGCTAATATACCCTTCATACTGAATTTAGAAACTTGAATTGCTATTAAGTGTTCTAGACTTAGTTTTACACATTTTGGACTTTTTTAGATTGTAAACTGATACTGTTAGAGATCAGATTTTTTATCTTTCATGTGTGCCTTGTCAATAAACTTTTCCTGATTGTAAATTCAGTTTTTATGAAATTTCTGGTGCCTAAACATACTGTTTGAACAGGTGCTTAGATGATGGTACAAGTTTTAACTTGACACTGTGATCTGATTTCTTGATTCTTATGTACTATTTATACCTCTTCATGCCTATTTTTGGATGTGACTTCAGTGTCTCTCTGTATTGTTCTGTATTTCAAAATGTCACTTACTCCTTCAATTTCTAATTATGATCTAAGTGTTTATATTCCTGAAAACTGTTCAGTTGTACCAATGAGATGGATGATTGACTTTTATTTCTGTGGTAAGTGTGCCAAACATAGCTTCTGAAGAACAATAGATGAGGAGACATCTTCTTGCATCCAATTATTGTGATAGAAGAGACTTCCAAGATGTTAATTGTACACTGATTGTTTACCTTGAAACTAAGGCCTTCCTTAATTAAAAAAGTATAGTTCTAAGTACAAATGGAGTACAAAACTAAGCTGAATCACAGACTGAGAGATAGCTATAAACCTAAGCAACCAGGCAGCAAACCTACTAAATTTGGTTCTTAGCCATCTATGGACATATGTGTTTTTTAGTGGATTTTATTTTGGTTTCTTTTGGTTTTGGGTTGGTTTGGGTTTGTTTGTTTGTTTGTTTTGGGAGGGGTGGTGTTGTTTTGTTTGGTTTTTTTTTTTTTTTGGTTTGGCCTGAGACCCTGTACTTACAGTCAGTTAAGCCCTGGGACACTCAAACCCAGAAACCTATCTCACTAAAGCACACAGAGCAGAGTTTGCACATGCTTGATGCTCTATCAGCTTGTGCAAAATAATAAATGGACAGAAGGACAGCATGATGTGCCCTCAGAGCCTGGCTGCTAGGCTTAGCAGCCTTGACAGTGTCTGTCTATTTATGTAATTGCATGGAAAAGGAGGAGAAATAGAATCTGACATAGTCCTTATCTGAAACAAAAAGAATCCCTGACTTGGGGTAAACTTTGCCTCAAGTTGCTATCATCATGCCTTTTTGGATGGATACAACACTACTATAAGAACATAATATTGCTATTGTAAATTATTTCTTTTGTCGCTAGATTGTTCACTTACACTGGATTATGATTCTCAAAAGCAGCTACTGTAGTCTAACATTATATGTAGCTGTGTAGGGAGATGAACTGGTTAAACATGTAAGGTGTCCAATCTTACAGATAGCTGTGCTAACAGAACACTTTTAGGAAGTAATGTCAGCTGATATACCAGTTAGGAGGTGGCATTTTTAATGTCTCATTGTATTAAATAAAAAAAAAAGGTGGGGAAGGGAGTAGGGAGGGTGGTAGCATTGTGTAAATATTCTTAAGTGAGCTCAAGAAACCTCTAGTTAATGTGATAACTGTAAACTTGCCTGTTGAGGACTACTATATATAGAAAGAAACCCCTCAATTTTAGCATGGTGTGAATAAAGTGTTAGACTTGTAATAATGTAGAGGTTACGTAACACTTGTCCATACAGTTCAAGCATTTTCATAAACTTCCTGCATTGGATATTTAAAGATATTTGTGTGAAACTTCCTTCCCTAAAAATCCGAATACTTCTTCCAAAACTGTGTAGTGCACAGAAATGCCTTGTTGGAGGGGTAAAACATGACTTTTGAGAGAAATGTACATTGCATACATCTTTATCAACTCTTGCTAGTTGCATTCATATTAGGTGTATGCTTCCTGTTTGATAGTGCAAGTAAGACTTCTTAATTGCAAGTTTTTCTGTAATGCTGAATATTGTATATTACTGGCTTCCATGACAAGCTTTTAGTTTTGTTCTGAGCACTGTATATTCTGGATCACTTTAGGCCTCTGTTCCAGTCTAAAGATATTGTGCTATTTGTGTCACTTAAAGCTTGTTTTATACACGATAGGTGCTGTTAGGGGACGCTTTCATTATAAGTCCTCTAACATTGAGGCACAGCTCAGTTAAAATCGGAGCAATAAAACTTCCTGCAATCCCAAATGTTACAATGTTATGTTACACTTCTCATGCACAAAGCATAGACTTTGAATATTGATATGAATTTCAGTATGAGGTTTTATATTCACACTTTTGGGGGAATGGTATTTTAAAATACGAGTATTGTGAGTGAATTTGTAAAAAAAAAAAAAAACAAAATCAAAAATTTAAAAATGCTGTAGCTCCATGACAGACTTGTGTACTTTTTGAAATAAAACTGTTGGAGAAAACAGTAGTCTGTCTTTATTTTAAAGCAGCACTTGTGTATGGCTTCAGCTTTCTCTTTTATGTAATTGGAAGTGGACTAATAAATATGGCTGTGTATACCATGCTGGCATTAATCATTTTATTTATTGCTTTTCCCCCTCATTAATTCCTAAGAAAAATAAAACTCTAGATATTTTAAAACATGCACTTATTTGGGGTTTCTAATTGTAGATATCAATAGTTACCCTAAAACACAAGGCTGGAAAGGAACTTCAGATTACATTTCATCCCTGTTTATTTTCAGTAGAACCAAAAATCCCTAGAGCTGATTGGTTTTTGTCTTTTTAAGTTCAAAAAAGCAGGTTTACAACTCAAAGCATGTTGATAAAATGCTCAGTTTTATGTTGCCGGTTAATATGCATATTTCTTAATTCTCAGAGTAAGTTGACTTGGCATACTGTGCACCCCTTGGCTTTGCAAACCAACTGATCATTGTCCTTGTAATTTTACCTGAGATTAATGCGATTTCTCCAGTGTTGTCCTGAGCACATACTTAGTTTTAGAAAACAAAGTCTGGCATGAGCTTCGTTTGCACTAATGACATATATTATGTTTATATCATTGGAAACATAATTAGCTTATAGTTGCTCATAATGTAGCCATGTTTGTATGTTATAATGCATGTATATCTTCATATGTTACTGTGTACCAGTGCTGTGCCAGATGTTCCAGTCATGTCTTTGTGTATACATAAAAAAATCTGACGCCTAAGTGCACAAACATAGGAAGTTAAATGGAGTACTGGTGGGAAAACCTTTTAAGAGTTTTTTCTATTTCAAATTAAGTCTCGTGCTTAAATACAAAAGGAAACTTAATAAAAACGAAGGTTCAAATTTGTATCTTTTTGTAGAGTTCTAAGAAACTTTTCCTACACCCTTTTTACCATCAAGGTCAAGAGTTAGGCAAGGATGGAAGTCTTGAACTGAAGGTGGCAGTTTTGTCACAGATGGCTCTTGCATGCCTCAGCTGCTCCAGGTGTTTTTTGGGGTTTTTTTTTGAGAATAGATGACTGTGAACCAGAAGCTGAGTACCTCCAGCTTCTCTGTGGAATTCCAACAAACTAGCTTGAGCTTTCCCGAGTGTCCTGAAAGAACAGAGGGCACTCATCACATGGTAGTTCTACAGAACCTTTGTGGTCCTTGCATATGGATTAGACAATGCCTTGGATAAAGTTCCTTAAAAGGTCTGTATGGCTGTTTCTTTGAACACTTTTGGCTGTGTCCTTTGAGTTTATTAACTCAAAAATTTACTTTTTGAGTGGAGAAATTTCAGTTCTTGCAAGCTCTCTGATAATGCTGAAAAGCTGTTTTAGAAAGTGGTTAGTGACAGCAACTTAGCCTTGTTTTCTGTCTGTAAAATTCATAGAACAAAAGAGGTTATAAAGAAAACAGCTGATTAAGGAGCAAAAGTAGAATGGAAAAAAGCTATAAATGTTGCCTACCTCATATTATTCTAAAATTCTATTACTGTAGGTGATTGCTCACAACATGAAGACTTGCATCTTAATATAAAAATAATATGTGCACTTGAGTTATGATGATTCTGTTGCTCTTTTAATTTGCTTTAGGCTTTTTGTGGAATGGGGCAGGCTCAGCTAACAGGAGAAGAGTATGAACCTTTAATTTTTTAAAATAACCACTCCGGCAGAAAACTGGCCTGGAGGGTTGTGTTGTCCCTGCTGACTTCCATTCAAAGTCAAGTTTCTGAAAATAGGGATCCTTTAAGGTTACTTTGATTTTCATATTGTTGTAAGTCAATGTTAGTTTCACCCTTGTAAGTTGGCATTTTGAAGACTACAGCTTTCAGCTGTTGGAGTACTGGTCAGGTTGCTTTGAATATGCAGAGTCAGTAGTTACTTAGTGGCAAGAGGTGCTGTCTGGGTCCTCGTGTTATTGGATTAGCACAATCATGAAAATTTCTTTTGGTCGTTGTTATCTGGAGAAATAAATGGAGAACAGTTGTACTGTATTGTTCAGGAAACAAAGAAGGTTGTGCAACTCATACAGGAACCCTCCATGATGCCAGGGTTGATGGGTGGCGGAAGGGGAGCAGCTTTACAGAGAAGTTGAGCGTGTTGGTTACACAACTGGATTATGTAACAGTTTTAAAAAGTGGCAATATTAGAAGAGACATTAACATCTGAAAGCACATCATTTTATCTTTGCTTATCTAATTTTTTTCTTAGGGGAAAAAGCCTCTGGAGGCAGTGTGTCTGCTGGGAAGTGCAGAAAGCTGTGTGATGCATTGACAGTTGTCCCACTTCTCAGGGCTGGATGTTGCTGCTCTGAGAGCTGCAGGCAGGACCAAAGTTGAGTGCTGTACCTGAAGGGTATTGTACTCTCTTTCCCAGAGTATTTTTTCCTTTTTCCTAATTGCAAAATGGAGAGAGAAAAACAGTGTCTCTGTGAGCTTTGTACCAGAGATGTGGATTCTGGAAGGACACATAAATAAACTGGCCAACTTCTTAAAGCCTTTCCCTTGCTCAGGTTTCTGGTAGCATCTGATTTCCAGGTTTTCAGAGTCTGCAAAACCTTTTTGCATTCAGTGTTGCTTATATAGCCAGCACACCTTCATTGCTTTAGTTGCAGAGCCTTGTACTCTTTCTACCATACAAAATTTCTGCATATTCTCCTTGGTTATATTATTACTAACAGTACTGTATAAAGAAAAAGAAGAAACTAGACTCTCCTGAACACCCCAGACAGGGCAAATGGTGATAGCTCGGCTTCTTGGTGCTCAAGATACAAACATCTCATGTCACTCAGGTTAGGTAGCAACTTGCTCAAAATTTGGTATCAAGAAATACTAAATCAGATGGTGTAGAAAACTGATATAAGAAAAATATTTCAGAAATTGCTTTATCATTATGTCTGTTTACCATTATCTCTTTGGACACCTGAAGGCTACATGCAAAAAGAACTGTAGCAAAAACATCTTAAACCCTTTATAAAATGAAGCAAAAACTGTGCAAAACCGGGAGAAGAGGGGACAGAGGCCCCTGCTCTGAAAGACTCTCTGCATGGCAAGGCTGGAGCTGTCCACCCTTGCCTCCCACATGTCTCCTCACCACCACCTACACAGCCTACAACTTGGACCTGAGGTGCTGCCAGCCTGGGGAGAACAGAAACCAACCGTGCTGCACATGTGAGTTGTGAAAAACCCTGTTCCTGCATCCCTACCATATTCCTGAGAGCTGAAGTCGGACTTTGCACTGCCCAGTGGTTGCCTGACTGGAACACACTCAAATGTTAGTTCCTGGGACCAGGCATCACAGCTGCATTCCAGAGACTGAATTCTATCAAGCTGCCAGACTCCTGGGGTCAGAGATAACCATCACAAGTGGCAGAGAGAAGGAAAAAAAAAAGTCAGAAACTGCTTTGCCCCTTCCACTCCATCTCAGCAGAAAGGTAGAACATGGTGGTAAAACTGCCCTATGCTTTTAAAGTAACCTAAGCTTTTTCTGACTTTTCTCTGTTTTTACTTTCTCTTTGCCTCTTTTACAATTAATAAAAATGCCGGTTTTTGGAATCAACATAACTTTGTTTGAGTTTTAATCTTGTTTCCAGGTATATTTGAACATGAAGTTCTTTCTGCTATCCGGGGAGAGCTTTCTTTGCTCCTCTGTGATTATCAGATCATAACATTTTAATTGTTGTCACAAGGACACAATTCCCTTAAATTGAGAGTGCTGATTCCAAAAATCGATAGTTGCTAGTTTTTGTGATTGATCCTTTTGTGATAGGGAACCAAAATAAGGTACCCTTATGGCTTTTTTCCACCCCCCCCCGAAGTAAAGTCCACATTGTAACTGTTTGCTTTTTGATGAAATTAATGCAAGGTGCCCCTCAAAAGTGAGGTGTATTACTATGGTTTAAAAGAATGTATTTCCTGGGAAGTAAGAAATGAAATATTGGAAAGTAATTTTACACAAGGTGCCCCTCAGGAAAAATCACTTCTGTGTGTTAGTTGTAGAATATGTACAAGGTGCCTTTCCATGGTGAAGGAGTGGATTTTGAAAATTAGCTGTAATTTATGTACAGTACCCCTTGGAGATGATCACTCCACTTTTGTGAAATAACCGTGCTTTCTGAGGAGAAGGGATGGAATTTGGAAATTAACTCACACAAGATATCTCCTGGAAAAGTCCACTCTGTTTTTGTAGCAGTATGAAGCATATTGCACAAGCTCTTACCAATTTATGAGATGAATTTGGTGCCAAGCCATCTGCACCAGGAATGGAATGAGCATGGAATAACTGGCACGATATCCAAGCAATCGTTGACCAAATCTCTACCATGTGGTTAGCGGCAAAAGTCAAAACAGGTAAGGGTAGACCCATAGTTTGTTCTGTCTTAGGTGCTGTTGTGGTAACTGCAGTTGAAAATAAAGAAAAGCAACAAACAGACATGGAGATTATAGCCTTGCTGCAAGATCTTATCAAAGCTCTCCAGACACAGCTAGAGGAGCAGAGGGCTACCCCCATCTCCTCCAGGAAGAAATAAGAAATGAAAAGGCTACTGCCCATGTGCTCTGAGAACAGCTTTATGGAAGATTAGTGAAAGAAGGGAAAAAGGAGTCAGAGCTGTTATCTAAAGAAACATATTCCCTCTCTGACTTAGAATCTTTACGTGACTAATTGGAGAAGCTGCCAGTATTGCTTTGTCCCTTACTTAAAACAGAATACACATATGAGGGCTCAGACAAGGATACACCTCAGATAACCATGAAAGAAATCCCATATACAGCTACTGAATTGACTAAACTTAAAAAAAGGAATATAGTTGAACTCCTAAAGAATCTGAGACTGCGTATGTTTGGAGAGTCTCTCTTACTGGAGGTGACCAAATTTTGTTATCAGAGAAAGAATGTGAGGGGATTTGGGGTGCCAGGGTCTTCCTGACCACAGGAGATAACTGTGCTGTCTGGTCTCTTACCCAAAGAGTTGCTTATTGTGCTGTCAGTCTTAGTCCCCTGGAGAGGGGAGACCTGCTGGCTGCAGTGGGGAATGTTAATCAAATTGTGGAAAGTGCAAAAAGCTGCTTGTTTACAAAGGATGCATGATAGGGAGTTAACAGCATGATGTGAATCCCCTATGATGATGCCTGTAGACCCCAAAAGAATGACTCCCCTTATCAGAGGCCTCCCTGAAGCTGTGAAACCCATAGACATCCAGCTAAAAGCACAAGCAGAATGGCTCGCAAAGGGACAGAGAGCTATAGCCACCTTAGAAGTAGCTGTAACCCCCAATCGTAACCATAGAGGAAGTAAAGTTTGGACCTGGGGGGAGGTGGCACAAGAACTAATTAATTATGGAAGAAACTGTGGTCCAATACTTTCAATTACAACTGATTCTAACTCAATTCAGTGCACAGAGCGCAAAATACCTGTGCCTCTGGTAAGATTCCAAAAGTTAATGTTCTCCTCTGAGCAAGGAGGATGAACTAACACAGGGGAAGAACATAGGGAAAAAAGAAATACTATGTGGATTGAGAGCTTAAAAAAAGAATCCCAAAACCTGTAATGGATGGCCAACCCACTAATAAATTAGAAATATTAATTCAAGAATGGGCAGCAAAGGAGAGATCATTAAAAGCTGTCCCTGCTATAACCCCTTCTCTAGAGGGATCATAGAAAGGGGAGGTGATGGGAAACTCCTCTCTTTGTCCTCAGTAGGTAAACTGAGGGATGAAGGGTGGATTTATAGACAGCTTACCAAAAACTCCAAAGGAGACTTATTAATAACATGTCTTATTGGTCCCCACAAAATCCCTGTAACTTTTGTTAGATACTGGTGCTTGAAGTGTCCGCCCTTAAAATTGAAGATGCCTCTTCATGTGGAATCGCTCCCTTATGTAAAGGTATATTTGTTGTGGATGCTTTTGGAAAACATGCAACCTCAGATGACAGCAAAGGTAAGATGCTGGTTCCTGGGAGAGGAGAAAGCAGTTGAAACCCTAATGATTTGGGGTGAAATTCCCACAAATGTATTGAGGCTGGACCTCCTAAAGGGAAGGTCTTGGGCTGATGAAAAAGGAAAATTGGGATGGAAACCAAACATCTGTGTTTATTAAGTTCTGCCCCTGCTCTTCCTCCTTCCCTAGTAAGCAATGTCAAACTTTACCCCTTACCCTTTGAAGCCAGGGAAGGAATCACATTGCTTACTGGAGATTTAAAAGAAAGAGGAATAGTGATTGCCACACATTTCCCTTACAATGCTCTTGTGTGGCCCCTCCAGAAGCCAAATGGCAATTGGAAACTGATGCCTTTACTTCACTACAGGACCCCTTACTGCAGCAGTCCCCAGTACTGCTGAGCTGATAGCTACAATACAAGAACAACCCACTATTATGGCCACTATTGAAGTCAAGGACATGCTTTTTTATGGTCCCACTGCAGGACCAGAATCAGGAGCATTCTGCTTTCACATGGGAGGGTCAGCAATACCCTTTTACCTTCCTCCCACAAGGATTTAAACACTCACCCACTTTAGCACATCATGCACTGGCACAAGAATTATCACTCATTCCTCCTGCACCAGGCTAAAAGCACACCAATACACTGGTGACATTTTGGTGTAGCAGCAGATAAAATTGCACCTGTAGTCAATCCAAACAGACATTATTAAGCATCTAGAGACTTTTGACTTACATACCCCTCCTGAAAAAGTACAACACCCTTCACAAGAAGTAAAATTCCTGGGAATTTGGTGGAAGGGTAGAATGGCCTGTATTCTCCCAGACATGCTCACCCATCTAGACCAAATTAAGTGCCACAGACTAAGAAAGACCTACAGCATGCTTTAGGCCTGCTGATTTTTTTGGAGGGAACACATTCCTGATTTTTCAATAATTGCAAGACTTTATAATTGTTACTGAAAAAAACAAAGGGGATTGGACCCCCCTCCACTATGAGGCCCTACAACTCCTAATTTTTGAGGCCAGTACACACCAATCATTAGGCCCTATACACCCCACTGATCCAGTACAAATCAAATGGGGATTTGCAAGCTCCAGACTGTCCATACACTTACAGCAGAAAGGACCTGATGGTCCTACCAGACCCATAAGGTTTTATTCCTGCAGTTTCAAGGATGCAGAAAAACAATATTCTACCTGGAAAAGGGCTTATTTGTGGTTCCTGCTGGTTTTCAGGAAGCAGGGAAAACTATCCACTAACAGCCTCTAATTTTAAGAGGACCTTTTAAAGTCATCAAGCCAGTTTTGGCAGGAACCCCACCTCCTGACAGGGTGTCCCAACAAGCCTGTGTTTGGAAATGGTACGCTCAAATTGAACATTATTGAATCCTTTTTCAGGTAACAGAAGGAGCTCCCCAAATCCTCCCCCTAAAAGATGAGGTAATCTTAAGTAGCACCACTGATCTTTCACCTTCTGTGATTCAAGTTGCTCCTCCATATTCAGAAAAAATGCAAAATGTGTGGTTTACTGATGCATTTGCAAAGTGAGGAGGTAAAGTTTGGAAATACCATGCTGTAGCTTTGCAAGTAAATACAGGAGCCAAAATAGTAACAGAAGGACAAGGCAGTGCACAGATAGGAGGAGAACTGGTGGCAGTTTGGAGTGTGTTTAACCATGAATCTGAAACTTCTGACTCCATATATTTTTAAACTGATTCTTTTCCTATATTCAGAGGGTGTACTGAGTGGCTCCTCTTCTGTGACAAAAATGACTGGGAAGTAAATACAGTCCCTGTTTGGCAAAAAGAGAAATGGCAAGAAAATCTTTCTATAGCCAAAAAAAAAGGGAATTTCTTGTTCAAATGGGTAGCCTCTCACCAAGAAGATGAAACTCCAGCTAGTTGCTGGAATAACAAAGTAGATGAACTGGACAGATTAGCCCCACTAAATGTCAAAACTCCAGCAGAAAACTGGGACCAATTATTAGAGTGGTTGCACTTAAAGCAACAGCGCACAGGGGCATGAGACCTGTAAAAAGAAGCAGTAAGCAGGGGATGGCCACTAACTCAGAAAATGTGCCACACCTGCATATCTTTATGTGAACAGTGTAGAACCTGATTAGAGCATCACCCTTTAGAACAACCCGCATTACATATAAGAGACAGAAAAGGACTGTGGGACACATGGCAATTGGACTATATTGGACCCTTTCCAAACTCTGAGGGAAAACAGTATGTGTTAGTAGGAGTGGAAGTTAGATCAAGACTAGTGTAAGCAGAAGATTTTGCTTGGGCAACAAATAGAGATGCATTAGAGGCTCTTAAAATGTGGTTCATTTTTTTCCCCAAACCTATATCTATCCAATCAGACAATGGGTCACATTTCACAGTCAGCGTCGTCCAAGATGAGTGCAGCTCAGATACTCTGGAAAGATACTCCTATAATGTTCATCAAACTTGTGCATCCAAAGATAAATGTGACCATCTTAACTCAAACTGAACCCTGTCATCCAGCCATTGAATGAAGTAAAGGTAAACTTGGACCTGAGACTAAAACCTTTCATGAATGTAATGCTAGATAGTCCTGCCTTATTTGGTTATAGAATCCACTATTTGACCCATTATACACACTAGACCTGTATGAAAGTAATTATGCCACAGTTTTTAGCCCTTTCTGGTGTGTACAAGTTTCTAAAATAACAAATGTGGTTCCAGTCAGCCAAAAAACTTAATGTGGGCATGGTCTGTACAAACATTTCTTTACTCAAAATTTAAAAACCCCCCAAATTTACCATGCCTTAAGTAGAAGTTAGTTCTCTATTCAATTGCTCAGAGGTTATAACATGCAAAGAAGGACCTGGAGATCCTACAGAACTGTGATTTTTCACTTAGAATTCAAACATTAATAAGAGATATGTGTACTTGTTGGGGATACTCTTCAAAAGGCTGGAGAAATCAAGATGAAACCTGTAACACCACCTACAAATATCTTCCCAACGACTGTGGAGTTCCCTATACCCACTACCCAATCCGCAGTACCCCAATAAATACTAAGCCAAAAATCACCATCTTTGATCATGCAGACAAAACTGATTATGAAACTGCAAAGTATATAGCTCCTCTTGGAATAGCTTGGGGTTTCTCTTACGGGAAGTTTTAATCTCATTTGTCATTAGAGTAGCCTGCTGGACTTGAGTGTGGAATTGGAATTCCCTTGCTCTGCCCCATATGTGTCAGATGTGTCTTTACTTTCACTGAAGTATCTAAAGCACGATACCCATTGCAGTGTTGTTCCCTCTTCAGAGGAAACACAAAGACCAGAATGGGCACCCAAAGGAAATCGACTTTCCTGATTACCACCAGACAAAAAATGTCCTTGTTCATTGAAAACTTCTTTAGTCCCTCTGTCACCCTAAAAACACACCAATTTATATTAGAAGATACTACTTGGCAATTAAGTGTATTAAGTAATTGGACACAACATGCATTTGAAGAATTAAACACTCAAGTACAGCAAACTACTAAAATGACTTTGCAAAATAGGTTAGCCTTAGATATGATATTACTGAAAGAACAAAGAATCTGTGGAATGTTAAATTTATCAGAAACTTAATACTGTGTTAACAATTCATAATGCTTCAACCTCCACTGAGGAGGCACAGACTAAGATGGAAGAATTAAGTAACCATACTAAAAATCTGTTTTATGCATTGCAACCACAAGAAGTGTTTGATAGATCATGGGCCACTACCATCCTAGAGTCCTTAGGGCTCATAGGATGGGGGAAGTGGTTAACTCAAGTTGGAATAGCAATTGTCATTGGAATTATGTTCCTAACTGTTGGCATTAGCCTAGTTAAATGCGTGATAACATGCTTGCTTGTTTCTCTTTCTCCCTCTGTTTGCTATATCCATATTACCACCACTGAAGAAAACTACTTTGATGTTCTGTGAAACAGTGACAGATCACGGGGTAGGGTGTGGAAAACTGATAATAAGAAAAATGTTTCAAAAAATGCTCTATCATTATGTCTGTTTACCATTATCTCTTTGGACACCTGAAGGCTATGTGCAAAATGAACCCTAGCAAAAATGTCTTAAACTCTTTATAAAATGAAGCAAAAACTGTGCAAAACCGGGAGAAGAGGGGAGGAGAGGCCCCTGCTGTGCAAGACTCACTGCCTAAGGAGGCTGGAGCTGGCTACCCTTGCCGCCACACGTCTCCTCACCACCACCTACAAAGCCTACAACTTGGACCTGAGGTGCTGCCAGCCTGGGGAGAACAGAAACCAACCGTGCTGCACATGTGAGTTGTGAAAAACCCTGTTCCTGCATCCCTACCATATTCCTGAGAGCTGAAGTCGGACTTTGCACTGCCCAGTGGCTGCCTGACTGGAACACACTCAAACGTGAGCTGCTGGGACCAGGCATCACAGCTGCATTCCAGAGACTGCATTCTAACAAGCTGCCAGACCCCCAGAGCTAGAGATAACCAGTACGAGCAGCAGAGGGAAGAAAAAAAAAATCAAGTCAGAAACTGCTTTGTCCCCTCCCCTCCATCTCAGCAGAAAGGTAGAACATGGTGGTAAAAGTGTCCAATACTTTTAAAGTAACCTAACCTAAGTTTTTCCCAACTTTTCTCTATTTTTCCTTTCCTTTCTCTTTGCCTCTTTTGCAATTAATAAAATAAAACCATCAAATTTTGGTATCAACATATAACTGTTTCAGTTTAAATCTTGTTTCCAGCAATATTTGAACCTAAAGTTCTTTCCACAGTCCACAGAGAGCTCTCTTTGCTCCTCTGTGATTATTTGATTGTAACAGATGGTAAAGAGCTATAAAAGTAATTTAGTACCATTAGTATAATAGCTTCCCATTATTTTAATTTTGCAACTTGTGTTCTGTGTGAATGGGAAAGAAACTTAAGCTGGTGTTTCCTGTGGCCACTTGCTGCTGTACAAGTGAAGTAGCTCCTTTTTATAGCTTGCAACTTGGCCTGCTTTGTGATTTGTAAGTGTATTATCCCATACAGGACTCTGAATCTCCTCACTTTGTGTCATTGGGTAATATTTTACCTGGGGAACAGCAGTGGGGATTAGTCAGATTTCACGGAAGTTAAAGTTGCAGTAGAGTGTCTGTTCTTGATGTTTAAAGTCTCTGATTAAAGAGTCCTCAGCAGCAGCCACTTGCTAATGATTCGACAGGCAGCTGAGTGGGTGGTGTTTCTAAGAAACTTTGCTGAAGTCAAAACACTTGTGCTGTGCCCTTAGCTGTAGGAGATCAAGATAAAATTATTACATAAGATTTCTGTTTACCAGTAGAATAGCTCAGGTGGGAGGGAAACTGATACCCTTAGACCAGGAATGAAGGCAAATGGTGGTAATACATAAAACTACTGGATTGCTTGTGACTGCCAAAGAAAGTGCCAGCTCTGGGGCACAGCTGGTGGTTTGTGGAACATGTCAAAAAGCTTATGTTGTGGCTGTTAGCACTGCACTTCTTATCTAGATAAATAAAATGCCCTTCCATGTCACTTCCAATCCTGTAACTGTCAAGACCAGAAACAGTTCATCGTAGTGGTAAAATAAAAAATAAAGCTTGCAATTACTTTATTTTCACATATTCTTTCCTGTTTTTTGTTGGTACATGAGAAAAATTGAAACTTACTAAAAAGACACAGCTTGAAATGAACTGTTTGGTCTTGCCCTGGTTTCATTCTTGTATTTTGTAATTCAATATGAAATTGCTTAGGCATTGCAATGTTCTTTTATTTTCACTTCAGACATAAGTAGTGGTTTGGGTGACCTCATTAGGTAATCTGTTTAATGACCTTGTATCCCTATTTAAGATGGGAAAACTCACTCTGTTTAAAACAGAACTTTAAAAAAAAATGCTGTGGTTTTCCATATTGTCTCCAGCCCACTTGGGAAAAAAAAACAAAAAAACACCACAAAAAACCATCCAAAAACATTTTATGGTGAAACATGAGTGCTTGATATTGAAACCAAGTAATAAATGTTGTGTTTGGGAATTACGAACGTTCCTCCTGGCTGATGCTTTGGCACCCTCTCTCCCCATCCCTCTGTGCCTAAACACAACCAACTGTACGGTGCTTTGCAGTGACTTGCTAAGAATATGTTTCCCAGCAGAAAGCTAAGGAACCTTCTTAGGTGCCAGATGGTTATTTTCTTGTTTACTCAGGAAATAAGTTTAGATGAGAAAATGGTTCTTGTAATCTGCATCAATGAAGACTTTTATGAGCTCTAACAAAAAGATGTAAACTGTATAAATGTACAGCTGAGATATGACTGTAGTTTTTCATAGGTTTTAACAGTTGTGGTGAGCAACACTATATTATCTGTACACACACCGTCACTCTGATGGAAGTACAGACTTCTACATCTCTTTTATTAAAAAAAAAAAAATATAGGTGTAAGCAACACCTAATTGACTAGTATGGACCAGAGTTTAGAGTTAGTCATTAAAATGTTAGTATTCCTCAGACTGAAGTTAAGGTCACCAACAATGCTTCTTCATTTGCACCTCATTCAGGGAAAAAAAATTCCTCAGACAAATCATAATTATGCCTGTTCTTTTAGGAGCAAGACAATGAAATTGTGATTCTTGTACAGATAACCTACAATTCTGATCATGCCAGACTTGCTTACTTGAAAGGCATTGAAGTTCTAGACATCAATTATATGTCTTTAAAATCAAGATTTTGTTTCTACTTGAAGTATTTTAAGTGTATTATTTTAAATATGGTATACACATATCCGAACTGGGTGGGCAGGCAGGAATCTCAGACAACCCACTACAATCCTTTATTCCTAGATGAAAGGCGTGGAGGGAAGGTTAGAGCCTTTATGGTTAACAGTGCTTTTTGTTGCCTGTTAGAAAGCAGCATAATTTCCCTGCCCCTGGTGTTACCTGAGCAAACTGGGATTTTAATCAGCCCTCTGAGTGGAGTATCCAACTGACTGAGAATTGGGTCATTGCGTTATACATGTAGATTTTATTTTGACATCTCGTGTATGTGCCAGCTGTATTAACTAGTTAATTTGCTGCTGGCTTTATGGTTTGTACATGGTGGAGTTAAAAGCTGAACATGCAAGGAAGCTGAGGACATCCTTAGTGCTAAGAGAAGTTCACTCACCAGCAATAAAAGCAATAACAAAAGGATCCTAAGCCAGAGGAGTTTGATTAATGGAGGATTACGATTGGTGTCCTGGCTGGTTGTGTGATTTTTATTTTATATGAATGTTGACATTTTCTCCTTCTTTGTCATCTTCCATAGCTGTTAGAGTGGACAGAGTTCTGTTGACTCTTAGTGACTTTTGGAACTAGAGTTTCTCATCTCACTGTCATTTTATTTAAGTTATCCTTGGTAAATCTTTTCAGCCTTCACCAGATGCCCATCATCGTGCTTGTTTTCACCTATTTCATAATCTTAGAAAATTTTGAAATAGATGTATTTAAAGATATTTATCTTGGTCAGGCCATCTCTGTTGTCTCTGTCCCCTGCTGGTTGCTAGTTTTTAATTCTACCCTGGCAGCATTTGCTCTTCGAGTATTTAACAGCCCTCCTTGGGTTTTTCAAGTTGTAGTAAAAAAATCAAGTAGGGCAGATCTCATTATGCAGCTTTTTGAGGGTGAAAGATCCCCCAAATACATTGCCAATGCTTTTCCTCCAGAGTTTTGGTCAGAGATTCCATCTTGGATGCCTGCTTGACATCACCTTGGAAGGAGGCAGCTTCTCTCTCCTCCCACTCAATAGTGTATGGGACAAAGTGTTTGCCTGGGCTGGTGTCCTCATTGCTCTGCTCAGTCACTTCATCCTCCCTCCCCACCCTTTCCATGCTGCTCACTGCTGGTAACTTGGAAGGTATTCTGAGAGTAAGGTAATGAAAATACTGAATCAAGATCCCTGTCAGCAATAAATTACTCTGTGTTTGGTGTTTTATACAACTTTCCTCTGCCTACAGTTTCCTACTTAAACTGATGCCTGACCTTTCTTTTTCTATCCCATGCTGCCTTTTTATTTCTGATTGCAGGATGGATTTCACTACTGAAGCAAGATGGAGTTTTAGACAGGTTTTCCCTTTTTTTTTAAGTATGGTATGTTGCTATTGATCATGCTTTTGTGAAGAGTCCTATCATGTTTCTTGTTCCTAACCAGTTTCACTCCCTTGTCTGTGCTTTAGGCATTAGGCACTTTAAACTGCATTACATAGAGTGTTTTTCAAACTGTCTTCTGTTTTTTCAGTTTAAATGTAATGAGGTTATGATTGCAAATACCTGGCTAGACAGTAGTTTCTTATTAACTGATAGTTTTCCTTGCACGATCCAAAGGACTTCCCACATCTTGTTTATAAGTTACAACACTGGGGGGTGGATTTTAATTTTTTATTATTATTATTTATTTATTCTTCTCTTTATCACAGCTGCAGGAATAGCCTCTAGCTGCATGCTAGAGTTCACTTGCCAGACTGCATCTTCCTTTATTTTGGTTTTTGTTTTTTGTTTTTTTTTATTGTTTTACTTAGATGAGAAGGAAAGGAAAAGAAAATCAAGACTGAAAGTATCAGGGCAGCACAGGCAAAGGAGGACAGATTATGCTGTATTTATTCCATTTTGCCTTTCTAGCTCATTTAACTATCAGATTTTAAAGAGCATTTGCTTTTCCAAACAACTGGGATATCAAAAGCTCTCCCCCCATCCCAGCTTGTCTGTGTGCCATGTGGCAGAATTTTCTCCATAAGCAGAGTGTGTTAATTGTCTCTTGACTCATTCATGAAAGGGAGCAAAGAGGATGTGCTTGATGGAGACACACATCATTACATGAGCCCCTGCCTGCACACCTGCCTTATCCCTGAGAAAAGCTGGATTTACAAATGTTTTGGCATGTAAGAACGCTGGTTTTTTCAGCTTTTCTACTAGAATGGGACATGATGAACTGTGTGGGGAGCAGCCTAATATTTATTTAGAAAGCATATATTTGCTAATTATTAACTTGTTATCTGTCTGAGTTCTTTTAA
This sequence comes from Poliocrania exsul, assembly GCA_035041345.1. NCBI lineage: Eukaryota > Metazoa > Chordata > Aves > Passeriformes > Thamnophilidae > Poliocrania > Poliocrania exsul. Next base: position 12,153,020 of record JAWWLZ010000001.1, read on the forward strand.
CGTGAGAGGTAGGAAAGAGGAGTGTTATCCATGCTACAAATACAGGAATACAGACAGAAAGGACACTTCTCACCTTAGCGTTCAGTCCTAATTAATACATCTCCTAATATTCCTTAAAAGAATAATTGCATAAGAAATAGCCGGGATGAAGTTGTAAAACAGGTTCTCATGCTAGGTAATAGCCTTAAATAGAAAGAAGCCAAAGGTCCTGGTTTCATGCCGAGCAGCGCTTGGTACTGATTCAAGTTACACTTGCAAGCAAGGCTTTGGGAAGTTACTCGGTTAATTTTACTATTGCGTGCAACTGGAAGATTTTATTTGATGTGTAATTCTAATGGCAGTGTGACAGTTTGCAAGGAAGAAAGTGAGCTGTTTCAGAGGTAGCCTGAGTCAGTTGTTTTAATTACTGGTCTTATGGAGAGACTATTGTGGCATTGAGGCATGTTTTAAAAATCTGTGAGGACTGGTATAATTATACGAAGGAATGTAATAAGCTTAAATGGGAGAGTAAGAAAATGAGATGTTTCCAGTAAATGCAATACATCCATATTCATTTGTGGATTATTAGTTAGGAGGAGTTGTTTTCTGGTGGAATATCATGTTTGCAAAATTAATGCTGGTGACTGTCAGCAGTGTTTGAGTGCAGGCAGCACATAGAAAGGGCATTTTGTAGCATGGAGTGGTGGTAAGAATGCTGAGTTACCATTTTTCTTACATTATCAGTCTTAGAATATGAAGTCAAAGAGTACAGAGCTGATAAAGAACTGTAACAAAGAATTATTTTTTATTACCTTTGTACAAAAAGCTATCTCCAGAAAGTGAATAAAAGTCATCAAGGAACTAGAACTAACTTCTGAGGAAATGGTGAAATGAGTCAATATGCAGATTTGGATGAGTCACTGGATTCTTTGAAAAAACAGAGTGTCTATAGCAGTAAACAACAAAAATGTGTTATTTGATAATTCAGTTTACTGGTATTCAACTGAGGAAAGAGACATCTTGGCCGATTTTGACAGGTACTTTAAAAATGCCATGTAGTAGGTATGCACAGGGAAATTCATGAGGATTGTTAAATAACATATATGAAGACACTGAAATCTTGCTATCAAGTTAAACTTACAGTAATTTATAGTCCACTCATAAATGGAGCATCAATTTGCTGCAACACTGCACTGGTTTGCTGTGAAACATTAATATAAACCCTAATCTGAATGACCACAAGTTGGGTGATGATCTGAATAGTGCATTTAATTGCTGTATATGACAGTATCTAACCTCTTGTTAATATAGATTAATGATGTTCTTTCTTTTTGTAGTATGACATCGCACACAAGATCGGTGACATAACAGTGGTATAAACATGAAGAAACAGGCATCAGTTTTTGCATGACTTTCCAGAATGGTGAAACTGAAGTACACTGTGAAATGAAGTGCTGGTGTTTTTTTGTTTTTGGTTTGTTTTTTTGTTTTTTTTTTTACTTGATCTTGCTTTAGATTCAAAATTGTTATGTAGACTCTATTCGGTTTTGTAAGTACCAAATTTTTCTTTTTCATATTTTTAATGCAAAGTTTACAAACTGACTACTGATATTTTTCTTGTTACTTTTGTATTTTGAAAAGTGTGCACCATCACTTCTCTCTGCTTCTCCCACTGCATTCCTGGAGATGCAAAAAATTGTGAAGTTAACAAATCAACTCAGGTAGCAGAAATATAGCCTTAAGCAGCAGGGTGTTGAAAGAGATTGTAATCTGAAGTAGAATAGTTTTGAGTTTTCCTCTCTGGTCTGCTCATTTGATAGGAAGTGTATCATCTATTCAATTCTGTAGTGACACCAGTGAGGTCTTAAAACTTGTGTGTGAAACGCACTGTGTTTCAAGATTGTATATATTTTATAATAGTTAATAAAATATACTTGAATGTTACAGTTCATACATGCTTCAGCATGATCTCTTAAAGCAGATGTTGTGGTAATTCATGTCTGGACACTGCCTTATTCCTCCTGCTCCACAACTTACTGTGCGGGAGACCAGAGGGAAGAGGAAGGTGCCCTCTAAACCAGGCTGGTTACGGGATCCTCGTTGCCTCCTGTGACTTAGAGACTTTGGGTATTGATTTCGTCATGAAAATATTAATCTACCTAACCATGTAAGGATGAGACCACTGCAAACTGATCTAGTGGATGGAACTTAGGAAATTAGTTTTTGGAGCCTGGTACCCCACTGACATTTTTGGTAATTCATTACCTGTCACAGGCCACATAAATCTGAGCACACAGAAAGACACCCCAGCATTCAGACAGTGGCAGTGACTATATGCAAAGTCAAACTGTCTTTGCTCAACTACATCATTCTGTGCTCTGGAGAAATACTGGGTGTATATGCACATGCTGGTTTTTTACTATTGTCAACATGTAGATACTAATTTAAACCTTAATCTGGTGGTATGTGTTGTGCTGTGGTCTGAAAGCAACCATATCATCCCTGGTGAAACTGGTGGTTATAATGCTGAAAAATACGTTACTTATTAAATTATTTTTTGCTTCTGTTTTTGATATAGTTCTAGAGTAAACTCAAACTCAGAAGCTTTTGAGCAAAAGTTCCATGTAAGTAGTTTTGTCACTGCACATGAAAAATTAAGTGAAAATGAGAAAGCAGGAATATCTTCCTGAGAAAAAATGAAAGCATAGAGGGTTTCTAAATATCACAGGTTTAAGTAGCCAATTAAAAAAAGTAATTCCAAATGTAACTTAATTTCAGTGTTAGAATTTGCAGGAAAGATACTTAGCCTTTAAGAAGCACTTGTTTTTATGCCAAACTGTTAGATTCCTCACTCTCTCCTTTGACTCCATGCTGCCTAAACTTGTCTGTGAATGAATCTGGCAAGGAATTAATCAGGGTAAAATTCCATGCCTTGTCAAGAAGCAGCAACTGCCTGTTTAGTGTATCTTCTGTAATATAATGATTTATAGACAGAACTTGCTTTTTTTGCTACAGCGTGCTCCATATAAGACAAGTGTCTTTCCCCACCTCAGCGATCACCATCATCTGAGTGCTTAATTGTTAGTGTTTTAGGAAGGCAGGAGAAAGGCAGGGATAACTGCAAGCTTACAATTCTGTTCAGAAAGTGAATTTTGTAGAACTGCTTTTTTTTTTTTTCCCAGAAAAATCTGCAAAACTTGATGCAGCCAAATATGTTCTAAAGGAATAAGTGAAATAAACCTTTTTGTACTTAAATTCCTATTTAAATTAATAGGTATATATTTTAAGTAAAGAAGAATGTACAGTTGCTGTCACTGAAGTTATGTGTCCAATTTGAAAAGAAATTTGCATTGGTTGTTTGTTTTTTTTTTCCAAGAAACTGGTAACCATACAACTTCCTTGTCACCTGTCTAAGGACTTGCTTGGCTAGTGCCCACATTCTTATATGTCCAAGGACCAATACTGAGTCTTTTGAAAGGTATTGTGTGTTGGGTCTTTAGTCCATAAGTCAACCCCCAGTGAGGTCACCAAATAAGTGTTGTTAACTTTATGTTGTGGTGTAAGCAGGATACAAGTTTGAAGCTTGCCTGATGCCACACAGAAAGCCTGAAGATTATTTCTCGCTCTCAGTCTGCTCTCTGCCACCTTTTTGAGACTTGGAAGATGCAATGATGAATCCTGAGGGTCTTGCAAGCTGGCTGTTTAGGATTGATTGTCAGTGTTTGGTGGCATTTTTACTTGTTACAGATGAATTTTTCAACCCTTTATCCCGTTGTAATACATTGAGCAGCTTGGTCATCAGCAAGTGGAAAACTCCCTTACTCTTTTGCCAACACTCTAAATGAGAAAAAGTAATGCATTTCACATACTTTGCTTCTTGCCAGGGCTTGCCTGTTACAGGAGAGTTGAAGCACATGTTTGGTAGCTATGCTCTTGTCCACACCCAAATAACTCTCACCTGATGTTTTATATGCAAGCTAGCTGGCACAGATCTGGAGAGTCAGAGAAACCTAAATGTCACCTATGGCAACCTCCATCTTTTCTGCAAAGAAGATAAACTAACCTGTCCTTTCCCACTACCCCTGCATACGATACTTTATCCCTTTAGTTCATGCCACTTCAGTTTCATTTCTCCAAAAGCCATTGTAATTACGGGTGTCTGAGGAGCAGCACCGTGCTTGGCCATTCCGACGTTTACCCAAATCTTCTCCGTGGTGATCAAGCCTTGCAGTCGTGCAGATCTGTAGGTTTGGTGTAGGCCTTGAAAAATATATGTTGCAAGCTGTTCCCAAGGTTGGTTATGTGGGCTCAGATTGCCTTGGTGGTGTCTCTCCAGGATATAGACTGCGCCAGGGAGTTTGCCAGATGAACTTTACTGTGGTCAAGGGGCTGATTCGGATTCAAACATTGCCCTGCAGCCAATATGGTTGCAACAGGCTCAGAAGTGGGAAAATCTATGCCAGAGCAAGGCAGTTTCACATTGCTACAGCTGTAGCCTTGCCAGAATTCATATCATTGTGCGTATTTGCATAAAATTAAGAAACCTCAAACCGTGACTCTGGCATATGCCTTTTGAATGGCAGAAACTACACTACAGAAAGATTTAGCCCAGCCTGTCTCGCTCTTGACTTTTCTTTCCTGGCCTTGGGCTACCTCCTTGTCTTGTCAGCATAAGCATTGGTGCAGCTGCCATGAGCCACATCAGAGACACGACAGAGTTTAAAATCGCTTACATATGGTGAAGTGTAGTTTTAACTCGGGTACGTTCATCATTTCAGTGAGCAGGCAGCTGCCCTTGTATTTGTGCTGACAACAGGGGAAGGAGGCAGGGTGAAAGTGGAAGGATCAAAGTACAAGTAAAAGGCAGAAAACAAACGGCTTTCAGCTAAAAGGGCTCAAGGCACTGAAGTGCCCTGCTCTGAGCAGGGGCTTGTTCAAGGCAAACTCCAGAAGTGCTTTCCAACTTCAGTGCTCTGCGATCTGTAAAAAAGATTCATGTAGACAAATTCTCTCTACATTCAGAAAATGATAATCCTCAACTGCCATGTGAAGCTGAAGGTGCCAGAAGGCTACAGACTCCTCAGCTTTTGGCACTGAAGTTTCCAGGCACCTCTAACCTCCTACCATGCACAGAAACCCTTTACTCTGAGTATGATGCACAGCTTGCACTGCACTGCACGTTCATCCCATTGTCTGCTGCACATATGAGCCTTCAGGAGTGTTCATAGGTATCCAAAGCATGTTCCCTGGGCATCCTGCTGCAGTCAGTTTTGGGACAAAGCATACTGGCAGCTGTTGCCACTTTTCTTTTAAGACTTAAAGGAGATGGTAGTTGATAATGCTGATGTTGTCATCAACTATGAGCTTGCAAAAAAATGCATGCAGTTATTTCATGTGACTCTGAAGTAATTCCGAGTCTCTCCCTAAGGCATTTTGTGGATGGTTCACGTGGACAAATCACCTTTGACTTCAGCAGCTGTGCAGATGCTTCACTGGCACAGCAGTTCTCTTTGCAGGCTCCAGGTCTACTGTGTTACTTACAAAATATAGACGGGTCAAATACAAGCAAAGAGGAAGAGCTTACTTCAATCTCAACTCCAGTAACATGGAAGGTAAAGAGGGAAATCATTACTTGAAAGGAAACCTCAGCATCCCACCACTACAATGTGATGCCACATTCAGAGATTGCTTACTGAAATCTGCCCACTGAAGACCCAGCTTACTGGATTTTAATGAGGCTGTTAACATGACTTAGCTACAACTTCAGTGTGGTTCATTCCAGTTCATTTGTATGCTTCATATGACTTTCATTGTTTACAGGAACATGTGATACATTAAGAATCTCAAGTAATTTTGAATCACTTAGATAATATAATGCAGGCTGCCTTGATGTTCAGGAGGCAGCTAGACATGAGCAGGAGCCTGAGCTGACACTGAAGATGCAAAAATGTTTACAATGCACTGTATGTACCATGATCTTTATAAATAATTTGTCCATTACAAAGTAAATTATATTTGTTAAGTGATATTAATTACAATGTAATTCACAACATAAGCCATGAAACTTTTGTCTGACAAAAATATTATAATAGAATTACTGCCTTTTTCAGTAACTCTGGGTCATTCTACATTTTACCATCTTTGAGTATCTAACTTGTCAATGTCTTATCTCTGTCCTCATGACTGAGTCATCATTAACACAACAAGAATTTGCTGTCCTTACACAAAAATCATGTTCCCTTCATTTATGTTTTTCTCAGCTTTGAACCATTTTCCTTGCAGTCCTCTTATTAGAAATGAAACTTTTCCAAAAGCTCCAATAGTCCTACCTCTGAGGTTCACAGAAAAGAAGGTGGTAATTCTAATAAATCTCATGTGATGCACTAACATGGAAATGAGGTGCATGCAAACCATGTTGGACTCCTTGAAGGAGTGAGTTGCTGAAACTGGGAAAGGGAGTGCTAACACACCAAAGCCTGTCCTATGACAGAAAAAAGTTTCATACCTTCAAATCCAAATTTTTATGTAAGTTTTTATAATTTCAATTAGGAACTTTCTATGATGAGTGTGCTTAGAAGTAGCTAAGCTAGTTTCAAACCTTAGAGCAAAATTTTAAATTTTACGAGACTCTCTTTAAGCATTGCCAGTCATAATCCCTGTGTATGCAGTGTTGGTCCACAGCAGCTGTACCCTGGATTAGCCAAACCACAGACCTGATGCCCTGGAGTTCACAGTGCTGGCTGCCATCCCAGGATGTTTTATTCCCAGAGGTGAAGGTGGGGTGGTTTGAGAGCTCTAGGGCTCTCTGGAAACCAGAGATGAGGGATAGACTTCTTTTCTCTGCTGTTCTCTGTCTCTTTCAAATAAAAATCTTGGTCTTTTGTGAGAAGTTTGAGTTTCCACACAATTCTCAACACTTGGTCTCTCGCCCTGGACTATGTGCTGCAGGAGTCTGGGGAGTTGGAGTGGTTACTTTCCTAGGACATAGCAGGTGTCCTATGTTTTGTTCTAGGGGGTTTGTTGTTTGTTTGTTTGTTTGTTTGTTTTCCTTAAAGAAAATCTTTTGCCATCTCTCAATGTCATATCTCACTGACCAGTTAACACTGCCCAATGACTGTTTATCATTCCAGGGCCTCTGCTTTGGCTTCATGCGGTAAGCTAAGGAGGATGGATCAAATTAGCTTGGGTAGGCTTTTGCTAGAATTAATTTGATATGTGTGTGTGTACAGCCTCTACTATGCCAGCAGAACTATCTGGCAGCAAAAAGGGTGGGTGGGTAATGTCTTCAGCTGCTCCATCTAGGTGCAGATGACAAGATGCTGTTGGGAAGCACCTGTGTGCAACAAAGGTGTGGTAAAGCAATGGGTCTGACTTATGGTCACCAGACAGATTTTAATGACTGTTCTGCAGATCTCTGCAGAGCCTATCTTGGCCTATTTTATATCGTAATAAGCAAAGGAAACACTAACATAAAAAAAAGTCTGTGTTTGTAGTATGAAGAGTTGCACATGCTTTTCTACATAGCTGTTAAAAGAAAATTGTAGTAATTTATTCTTTATCTGTAAAAGTTTTGACCTATGTGAGAAAGAAACTGCCTTTATTACTGTATGTAGTTTTGGGCACCACAATATAAAAAAGACATTAAGCTATAAAAGTGTCCAAAGGAGGGCTGTGAGGCTGGTGAAGGGCCTGGAGGGGCAGCTATATGAGAAGCAGCTAGGACACTTGGTGTGTTCAGCCTGGAGAAGAGGAGACTGAGGGAAGACCTTCACTGCACTTACAACTTCCTCATGAAAGGAAGAGGAGAGGCAGGTACCAATGTCTTCTGTCTGCTGTGCAGCAATAGGTCCTGAGGGAATGGCATGAAGCTGAGTCAGGGAAGGCTTAGGCTAGATATCAGGAAAAAGATTTTCACCCAGAAGGTGGTTGGGCACTGGAACAGGCTCCCCAGCAAACTCGTCACAGCACCAAGCCTGACAGAGTTGAAGAAATATTTGGACAGTGCTCTCACACCCATGATGTGATTCTTGGGGATGGTTCTGTGCAAGGCCAGGAGTTGGACTTTATGATGGGTTCCATCCAACTCAGCATCTTCTATGATTCTGTGATTATTTCTTTCAGTAAGGTTTTATCTGTTTATTTGATGAGGAATGGGATTTTTATTAACATATGATTGCAACAGCAGTCCCCTAGTTTCTGAATCCCATTGACCCTTGTGTGCCAAGCTGGGCTGGAGGGTTTTGAATGCCCTCTGGTGTCAGTCCCCTGCAAAAGTGAGGGGTTTTTACTTTTCCCAAACTCCCTGGCTACCACTGTAGTAGATGGATAACTCATGTTTTGCTCTTTTTTTTTTTTCTTTTTCATTTTTTATACTTTTAGTAGCAGGAGAGTGGATGACACAGCATGGAGCTCCAGGGGACCAAGGGGAAAGTGGGCTTCAGAGCCACTTTCCCTGACTCCTAGGGGTCAGCATCAATTCAGAATCAACCCCACTGATCCCTTTAGTTGGAGAGTAAGCAAAACTGTTATGTGACCTAAACCAATACTATTACTATTCATAAAATGCATTGTGCACGAGTAAGTTGTTGTCTTGTATTACACTATAATGCCAAATTTTGGCATGTCAGTGAGTTGCCTGAAGCAAGAAAATGTATGGAAGAAGATAAACAGTATATCAGATGCTGATATTGGTGGTGGCTTCTCTTCCATTGTGTCCCCTGAATGTACTGGGTTGGCAGTGTGCTTTCATGCAGAAGAATAAGGATTAGGTTTGTCCTGCTGGGAGATGATTCATTTAAGGGGAATGTGCGTGTTCAGAAGCAATGAGATTTCAAGAGTGCATCATTGAAGAGAGAATTGTAATAAAAATCAGCAATAAACCAATAACCAAACAGGGGAAAATGTATTTAATACAAGAAATTTAATCTAATGTTGAAATCTTCGGAAGTTATTGCTTGTCTGACCATGTCTGCTAAAGTTGCTGCTCTTCATTCTATTTTAAATGCTTTTAGATATAGTTTATTCTTTGGTTTTAGGCATTCTGTACATATTTATGTATATTTATTTATGTGTGTGTATTTTTATAATATGTACTCTTTGAGATGTTTTTCCTATTTTATTAGATGATTTTGCTTTAGTACCATGTCAACACTTATAATACTAGAATAGGGCTGGATAAAATTAATGTAACAGCAATTAGATGTCAAACTGTTATTTCCTTTATCTAAAGTGTGAAAGATGTGACCTAATATTTATCAAAATGAAAGTGTTTCTCAACTTTGATATCATTCATGCTTTTCCAGAGATGTTAACATAACCCTGTAATTGGCATGAATTCTGTCCAGCAAAGAGCACTGTAGGAAATGTACTTTGTGCTTGTTACTTGCTTTTAAGGCACAGTGGAAATTCATAGGATATAACAAGCTGTGCACTTGAGTGTGGCTGATTTACTTTCTGTACAATTAATTTATTCTGATGGGAAAGGAAACATCAAGCTTAACATATTTCTCAGGAGAAAGCTTTTTCTGAGAGATTTTCATTGGCATATAAGTGCCTACTTTCCAAACAGCATGTTATGTCAAATAGACACTTTCAGAAAATCTGCATTTGATCTCTCTCCCTGGAAAAAGAGAAAAAAAAAGAAAAAAAAAGAAAAAAAAACACAAAAAAGAAACAGTTCTTCTCAGATTTCAGCTCCTATCTTCATTGTGAACAACCCAGGCATGGCAACATGGTTCTGGTATACAAGCCCTGAAAAATAAGATTTACAAAACAAATCCACAACTCCGACTGTGGTTGTCTTTAGCTTGTCAGTTTGACTTCTGTCTAAGTGGATGAAAGGCTTGTGCCACTGGAGAACTGCTTGGAAACCTATGTGAGGCTTGTTTATACCACTCATTTCAGTTCCCACTGGCCAGGTAACATCACCAGAGAGGCCTCTTCTTCCAGCCACTGCAGATCCCTCGATGTGACTGTTGGTCACAAGGGCTAGGCCGGCAAGAACTGGGATATAGAACTAAAGGAGGAGTATGGCAAAAAGGCAACGTTATCTTTGTCATTGCCAACTGCTGCATGGGACAGAGCCTCCCTGCTGGGCACATTCTCCTCTTTACTTTCCTGCCTTCCTCATTTTTTTTTCAGTTTTCCCATCAAGTAAATTCATTATGTTAGAACCAACATATGCCATAAGTTATGGATGCTGAAAATGAAGCCCTGTGCCTTTGAACTTGTGTAGGAAGTGCCATTTCATTTCTTACTGATTTTTGTTAAGGCACAGTTTGGGTAGGCAGTGAACCGAAGGGAGATGGGGCCAGAAGAGCATGGCACTTTTTGCTGAGCTCCATGCTAATATTTCTTTTCTCCTTTTAATCTGAGTAGAATTGAAAAACAAATTGAAAACCAAAGGAAACCAAATCCAAATCATTGTTGATCAGGCAGTGAGATGTAGCCAAGAATGAAAACTGCAGCTTCATTAAAAGCAATGCACAGGGTATGCTGTGGTTGCCTGTAGAAGTCTGTGTTGATCAGACCTGGGTGCATTACGAAACCATCCATTTCAGTCAGATTCACTACAGAAGCAGCTGAGCCTGTGATGGGAAGTGGGTTTGCATTTGTTTATATGCATAGGAACACTGTTGCTATTTGTAAGCTACAATATATTTTGGCAGGCACCAAAGACAGAAATGTGGTTAATAGCCTGTTACCAATAATCAGTTTTGTTGGGTATATCATAAAGCTGTCTAAGGAATCTGACAGCCTTCATAAAATCAGCCTCAAGCTAGTCAGTAATGTCAATGTTTTTCAAATGAATGTTAATATTATTACTGTACATCATAGTGGGGACCAGCACTCGGTGTATTCACTAGATACATAGTCATAGCCTTGAATCCAAAGCTTTCTGAAATCTAAACATACTTCTGTCCTCTTATCTCCTCTGTACTTCTCTGTTCCCAAATCGTAATCCTGATTTATTTTATGGACTCATTTAATGTTAACTTAATCTATGTAACTGATGAGGAAAAAGAGAAAAAACACATGGCAAAACTTCCTTTTATAATAACTTACTTTGATGCTATACATTCTTGATTTTGAAGTGGCATACACAACTGTGAAGAAAGTGCTAGATTCTGGTCTTATTATAACTCACGATACTCGGTATTTTTCTCACCTTAGTCTCTAACTGCTGGAATTATTTAATGAAAGGGCAATTTTGGGGGGGAAATATTTGATTAAGAACATGAAGCAAGTATAACAAGTGAAAAAACCTAACCCCACAACATTTTATATGCAAAACCCACTATACACACATATCCACATGTTATTACAGTTTATGGTGTAATTAGCAGTGTAGTAAGGCAGAAAACTACTAATCTTCTTTCAGATGTCGACTTGGTTAAAATAGTAAATATGCTTACTCTTATCACTAGCAAATAGTGTGAAATTACTTTTCTTGTAGTAGGGTTGTGTCTAAATGTTCTGAACCAGACTGGCCTCACTGTATTAGAACCTACAGGCAAACAGTAAGAAATCTGTTTTATCACACAGACCTTGTAGTCTAAATAATAAGTACAACCAAATGCTAAGAGACGAAGGAGATGATTGTTGTCTTTATGAGGGGGAACCAAGCCAGAAATTGGTTAACTGAGACACCACAGATCGAAGAGGTGCCCTGCAACAGAAAGATAAACCAAGTTTCCTGTATCAAAGTCCAGTCCATTCACCAAGTCAGCATTCTTCCAGCAATGAGAGCTGTAAGAATAAAAGAAGAGAAAGTATACTTAGGCATTAGTAAAGAGGCTGACAGAGTTGTGAGTCATTAGTTAAAAAGAGGAAATGGGGAGCTGGGGGATAGGATTATGGAAAAGCTAAAAGCAAAGCTTTTAATATGAACTTTCCTTTCATAAATAGTTGAGGTATAACTGCCAAAATAAAATTTTTATTTTAGATTTATTCCCAGTAGGAGACTTTATAAAAATGTGTGGATCTTATTTTTTTTTTTTCAGTTTTATTTTATCAGCTGTTGAAAAGGCTGTGCTGTCTCCCAGTTTCTGGAGATCAAAGTGTAGGCAGTCAAAAATAATCTAATATACCACTTTGGAATAATTTGCAGCAACAGGCATTCCCAGTGCAAATCAGAGTACAAATCAGATGGTGAATTGGTGATCTCAAAAGAGGATTATGTTGGATTAGTTGTCCAGTGAAGCAGGCACTTTGTACAATGCAGCAGACAGCTCCAATGTGAGCCAACACATTGCTTATTTTGTGATTTGTTTGGGATTTTTTTAAAGAACATTAGGTTATCAAATGTGTTCTCATACACTAATTAACAGTATTTTGGCAGCATTTGTGTCTAGAAGACAGATTATGTGACATACTACTAAACAACTGAAAAATAAAGGCCAGACTTTCAGGAGAGGGAGGTGTGCTAGGAAGCAGACCAAACTGCATTTTCATTGACAGCAGGTGATTGAGGATTTAAACCCTATTTTGAAGATTCTGTCTTGAATTTTCATTTCAATTTACAGCTTGATTTTAGAGACAGGAAGAAGACAGTGCTGTCTGGCTACAGTTCAGTCCCACTGCTTCTCTAGTTTGTCCTGTTTTAGTGATGCTTGAATCACAGAATCACAGAATGGCCAGTGTTGGAAGAGTCCTTAAAGGCCACCTAGTCCCAAACTCCTACCATGGGCATGGACACCTTCCACTAGACCAGGTTGCACAGAGCTCTATCCACCCTGGCCTTGAACACTTCCAGGGATGGGGCAGCCACAATTCCTCTGGCAAACCTGTTCCAGGGCCTCATCACCCTTATAATAAAGAATTTCTTCTTCATATCTAATCTAAACCTACTCTCAGTGTGAAGCCATTCCCTCTTGTCCTGTTGCTTCATGCCTGTGTAGGTAGTCTCTCTCCATCTTTCCTGTAGACTCCCTTTAGGTACTGGAAGGCCACAATTGACACACACCAAACAAAGCCCTCTCTTTTCCAGGCTGAACAATCCCAGTTCTCTCATCCTTTCCTCATAGCAGAGGTGCTCCATCTCTCTAATCACGTTGGTGGCCTCCTCTGGATTCCCTCCAATAGGTCCATGTCCTTCCTGTGCTAGGACCCCACAGCTGGAGGCAGCACTGCAGGTGGGGTCTCACCAGAGCAGAGCAGAGGGGCAGAATCCCCTTCCTCCCTTTCTGCCCACACTGCTTTGGATGCTGCCCAGGACATGGGTGGTTTCTGGGCTCCCAGTGCACATGGCCAGGGTATGATCAGCCTCATCCACCAGCACCCCAAATCCTTCTCAGCAGGGCTGCTCTCAAAGAAGAGCTTTAATACAATTTTACTGATAGTATACATTGCTAAATTAATCTACCTTTCAGTTTAGTAACAAGGTGATTAGAAAGACCATTTATCCATTTATAGACAGCAATGTCCTATTTCTTCCATTTAATGTTTAAGTCCACCAAGTCTGTACCTGTGAGGTCACTGTTGTACACAATAAAATGGTTTGCTGATTCCCTGTTAAGCTGGGTTCAGGCCTTTTATAAATAGAGATGAAACTATTACTGGCTACATTTCACACCTCAAAATATTGGCTTGCTAACTGAAGAAGCACTATCTATCCAGAACCAGTCTCTGGGGGGCTGTGAAGGGATTGGAAGAGGAGTGAGGAACAAGAACTCACTTGGACATCACACACTAAAAGGAGGAAAGTTATGCATATTCTGGGTGTGAAATGGCATCTGTTTCAGTACGTACAGGAAGCAGTCTTTGAGGGAGAGCTCAAGTTTCCTGTGTGGTGTAAAATCCCTGGGGAAGAAGAGCAGAAGTAGCCAGCTATTACTGTGACAGCAGAAATAAACAAACTGAAGCTCAAGATCCAGGCAGCTTACATTAAGGCAAGTACAGATCCAGCAGCACCATTTTCTTTTCTGTTTAGACAGTCCAGCTCCAGACCATAGCCCTGGCTATGCCGTCATGCCTTGACACACCGGGGAGAGGTGTGAGCAAACTAAAACTTCAGGAGTCACTGGTGAAGAGTGAGTTTGCACCATTATTTCTGTGTTCAGAGCAGGACTGAACAAGTGCTGGGAAGCTTGATCCCTGCTCCAGACAAAGGTCAGTCAGTTGCTTCTGATTTCATCGCAAACAGGTAGTTTTGTCAGAGGTTTCCTTCCCTCAGCAGCTTGCTCTCTGCTTGGGGCTCTGCAGCAGGCTAAAAGCAAGTAAGCGGAAGAAAATATCACAATTACTCTTGGAGCTTCTTTTGAAATGGGGAAAAAGGTTGTCTCCCTGGTGCCCACTGTCCTAGGTGAGGCACTGGTTTCAGCCATGAACAAAGTAATATGAAAAGTGACAGGGAGACTTACACCTCTAAACTGCTGGGATGGAATGAGGTCAAGTTTGGCAAAGTGCATTACATCAGCTGGAGAAATCCTCCTTTAAAAGACAGCCTTTGCTGGCCATGCCAGATACATGTTCTACTCTGCCTGTTCAAAACCACCACTGAAAGCCTCTTTATCCACCAGGGCTGTGACAAAGATGCTCAGTTATGTTTCTGCAATAAGCAGTATAAATACCTATTGTCTTTATATTTGTAATACACCTCTCTGTGCTCTCACTCATCTACAGCATGCTGCTCCTCGAGAACATCCATTATCCTCTGCTGTAAAGCAAACATCAGAATCTATCCTTTTAATAAAGAAATGCTTCTTCAAGGACATGGAAATTCAGGCTTGTGAGAATTGATAGGATTATAAGACAGGACCCAAGCTTCTTGGTTGCTTTAGGAGTGTTGCAAGCCCACCTATATTTAGAATGCATTGTTACTGAAGATGAAGGGCAAAGTTTAGAAGAATTACAAATGAGGTTTAATGAGTTTCCCTCTTGTGACAGACTGGCAACCTGTATATGTGCCTGTGACAGAGACTGAATCAACACCAGATTCTTATCAAATATATTTGTTTATCTTAAAATTCCTCTAAGACATGACAAGGTGCTAAAGGCACCTTAATCATGGCATGTGCAATCATTTGTTTTGAAGTAAATAAATTTGCTTATAAAATCTTCCTGTCCCTGCACATCATTCCAAGATGCCTGGGTACCAGTAAATCTCTACCCTGACTTTAGCCCTAAGTACCTAAGCAAATATTTTGCAGAATCACAGAATATGCTTAAATGAAAGGGACCCATAAGGATCATTGAGTCCAACCCTTAGCCCTGCACAGGACCACCCCCAAGAGTCACACCATGTGCCAAAGAGTATCATCCAAACACCTCTTGAACTCTGTGTTTCATTCGTCCTTAGGAACAGTTCTACTGAAGTCACATATCTGAAGTTCTACATGTGATTTTCCCAGTCACATGTTAGTTCATTATATAGAGAGCAAAAATCCAGTCTATGTATACATATGGATATGTACATACATATACATACATCTCCATACAAAAGACTATGATGTATGGGACAACCTACTAGCAATCAGATGAACATTTGAGCATTGGCCAGGTGTTTTTGACTCCAGTCTCTCCTTACTTCCTTAGATGTATGCAATAAAAGGTACAAATAGGTCACTGAAATTAGAAGGCAGTTCTGTGAAATCCATCGTTCACACAATATGATGAATGGCAAACCTGTGCTCAATACAGATAAATGTCTAGTAAGGAGATAGCCATAATATGACTCCCTGTGTAACATCTGATTCTTTTTTCAGTGTTCGAATGTAACTGAGCTGTGGTTGACAGACAAGTGAATAGTATATGCTTGTGAAGGAACAACACATTCTGTGGCTTAGCTTTTGATTTAGGAGGATTCCTTGGTATCATGTACTTTTGATCTTGTAGAACATATTTTTTAGAACATATTCTCCAAAAGAAGAAACATAATGATATTGATATTGTGTGAAAGGACAGGAAGACACATTGTCTTATAATTTATTGGTAGCTGCATTAACACCATTCTTATTAAAGATCAATCTTCTACTGATATGAACTGTACTCAAATCAGCAACAATTTGTACAAGCTATGGCTGTCTCTGTCCCCCTTCTTTCCTAGAGCATTAACTTATTTGTTATGTTTCCCCTTGGAAGTGGCAAGTTAATTTGGAGTGATAGCTGCTTAGCAGTCAGTGCAACATACAGAAATTGGATTTGGACATGTCTGTTTGCTTCAAGCTTCCTCCTGTGGCTGAAAAGGTAACCAACTTATATTTTGCTGTAGTAAGAAACTGTACCTGTACGAATAAGTACATCATTAAAACCTGGGATAGTTTATGTTTCTTGAGCTCCTAGATGTGTTTGATCTTAATGATATGTATGAAGCATACATGGGAATACGTGGGATTTTTCTGACCTCACAGCTTTAGATGTAGTTTCCTGTTCAGACCATCTATACTCTGTCTTATCCCAAGTGTGTGCTGCTGTGTTCAAATAGGACAATCCTCCACGTTCTGTTGCCTCCAGCTCTGTCACTAATGCTGGTGCACCTTGGCGTGAGTTCATGAGGTAGGGGAGTGACAGCACCAGGCTGCCGAGTGTGCTTGGAAGGGGCGCAAAGGAAAAATGCAACTACTGAAATGTACCACCAGAGAGAGCTTTTGTTCTGCTGACAAGTGTTAGGGACACTGCACACACAGCTGCACTGCAGCTCTTGGCTCCCAGGGGAAGTTTCTCTAAGTGTTAAATTGTTCCTCTGTAGGTATCAGGAGAAGAGTAAGAATCAAGATTCACAGCACTGATAGGAAATATAAATGCTTGGTGTGTGCAGGAGTATAAGACATTTTAATTGCACACTTGGCCCTGTGACAGTGATCAGGACAGCTGGAGGAACTCATGTCACTTGGAGGAGACCTGGTATGAACTGAATGACTCACATCTACAGAGGTCGTGGTCTGGCACTGGTTCCTCAGATTTTGGCCAGGTGTCCTGGTATGGCCTAGAGAGCACGGGTCACTTTGGGAAGGGTGGAACTGCCCCTGGAGAGGAGCTGGCTGAGTGGGGACCTGCACTGCACATCTGTCCTTTGCCATGAAATCATAGAATCATTTAGGTTGGAAAAATTCTCCAAGATCATTGAGTCCAACCATTTGACCCAATAATCTCAGGCATAATTTTTCTCTGTGAATATTGCATTTGGTTTTCACCACTGGCATGTTACACTATTGCAATATATTTCTCAAATGTATGCAATCTTGTCTTCATTAAGATTTGAAATGCTCTTTTTGACCAGTCTGGATTTCTTAAATGGAAAAACCCAGCTTCCTTGAAAAGAATACAACTTCACAGAAACTTTTATTTTGCTCTTTGTTTGTCTGTGTGGTAGAGCTTGGAATGTATTTTATCTCATGTCTCATTGTTTGTGGCAAAGCACCACTGTTGTCTCAGGAACAATATCAGGTGGGTGAAAGCTCTGAAGCTATTTCTGGGAAGTGTCACAACATGTTTGCAGGCTTTTGGCTTCTTTCCTGGGCATTCAGTGTTGCAAAGAGGACACCTGGCAAAACGGAGCATAACTGTGATCCAGCATCTCCACCAACCCTGTGGTTACAGATGAAGCAGCCCCCTCTTTGCCCTCCCCACCTCCAATATCCCTTCTACACTCCTGAGCAATATCATCATCATGTGAGCCTCCTGTGACTCCTATGAGTGAGACCTATGTGGAAATGGATGGCAACCTTCACTGAGGCAGTGATGTCCTTAGTTTTCATTAGGAAGATGATTGTTATCATTCAGTTCTTTCAGTTAACTGACCAAAACTGGTCCTTCCCACACTAAAACATCAGGGACTGCTGGGGAATAGGCATGTTCAGACCTGTAAATAAGCACTTCTCACTGCAGGGAGACTAATTGCAGCTGCCTCTGTACTCTTCCAGAAACCATCTAGTCCTAGGAATGCCTGACCTAGGAATTTCTAAGTATGTTTTAAATACTCCTCATTGCAATGTCTCAGTGTACTCAGTATTTTTTTTTTGGTGGAAAAGGATCAAACAGCTTATTAATAGCCACTAAAGCAACACGTATCCTCTAAATGAACTAAACACATGACAGAACTCCACACAACCTAATTGTATGCACTCTTGGACATCCAAGAGACCCTGAAGAAAATGGCCCTACCACATGTCACTTGGATTATTCTGGCATGTTACATCAAGCCAACTTTATTATATGTTGTCTTTAATGCTGTGTTCCACATTTTTATTTTGTGTGTGTGTCACTAAATAAATAGCAACACTGACAGCCAACAACTTCTGTGAAGTCCCTAAATAAACTAAGTTATTAATTAATTTCAATTTGGGATTCATATAAACAAGCCTTCAAACTTCAGCAGTTCCTCCTAGGAAGGGGTGTCTATACTCAGGTATCCTAATACAGAAACAGTTGTTCTGTGTGCTCAAAAACACCATTGTGGCAGTAGATGTACTCCAATGTAGCTTTCAAAAATTTATTTTAGCAGAAATGGGCCTCCTAAATGTATTCCAACCTAGTTTTCAACCCAGAGTGAGCTCTTTATTTGTGATCATTGCACTAGCTGCTTGCTGTGAATTCCAGGCCTTGACATCAATGAGGTCAGACACATTGCTGCACCACTTGATTGACCAGGTACATAATCAGGGCTGATCATATTAAGAATTCATAAGCTCCAAGTGAAGTTTTAAAATTGCTGCAATTCAAGACTGTTCTTTAGAGAAAAGGTGAAAAGTTGTAATAAATAAAACAGGATTTGACCCTGCAAGACATCGAGCACCTTTGGTATTATGAGAAATTCTCCTCTTAGCCACCTTCATCCTTCGGAGTTAATGATGGTACAAAAAATCTTTACTCCTGACATCAGTCTGTCTCAGCAGTGATCTGCACTCTTTACAAGTATTTCAAGGAGGGCTCAGCATATTGGCAAAGCACAAATCTTTCCTTCTGTCATGCCACTGAGTTTGCAGCTGTGAAAGCACATGGCCCAGTGGATCCTTTGCTAAGAAAGTCTCCAGAATGTGCTTGGACTCATCAACACACAGCTGTGTTTAGGAGATGTGCACACAGCTCAAGGTGTGCTGATCTCTCCTGAGAACACTTGCTTATTTAACTATGTAGGGGTGTGAAATAAAACAATTATTTAATATCTACATCAATATTTAATATCTTTAACCACAGTCTGGATTAAGGGATTGAGTGGACCCTTAGTCAGTTTGCAGAAACACCAAATTGTGTGGGAGCATTGATCTGCTGGAGGACAGGAAGGCTCTGCAGAGGGATCCAGACAGGCTGTATACATAGACCGAGGACAATTGTGTGAAGTTCAACAAGGCCAAGTGCTGGGTCCTGAACTTGGGTCACAACAACCCCTTGCAGTGCTACAGGCTGAGGGAAGAGTGGCTGGAGAGTGGCCCAGTGGAAAAGGGTTGAGAAAATGGTTTGCCAGTGGAAAGCTGGAGAGCAGCTGAACAAGATTCAGCATGTTCCCAGGTGGCCAGGAATGCTGGTGACATCCTGGCTTGTATAAGAAAGTGTGGCTAGCAGGACAAGGGCAGTGATTGTCCTCACTGTACTCAGAACTGGTGAAGCCACACCTAGAGTGCTATCTTCAGTTCTGGGCCTCTAACTACAAGAAAGACATTGAGGTGCTGGAGTGTGTCCAGAGAAGGGCAGCAGAGCTGGGAAAGGGTCTGGAGCACAAGTCTGAGGAGTGGCTGAGAGAGGTGGGGGTGTTTAGCCTGGAGAAAAGGGGGCTTGGGGGAGACCTTTTTGCTCTCTGCAACTACCTGAAAGGAGGTTGTAGCCAGGTTGGGGTCAGTCTCTTCTCCCAGGTAACAAGTGACAGGACTAGAGGAAATGGCCTCAAGTTGCACCATGGGAGGTTTAGTTTGGACAATATGGGACATTTCCTCCCTTAAAGGCTTCAGAACAGGCTGCCCAGGGAATTGCTGGAGTCAAAATCCTTGGAGGTATTTAAAGGAAGACATGTAGATGTGGTACTGAGGGACACATTTAGCGGTGGGCTTGACAGTGCTGGATTAATATTTGGACATAATGACCTTAAAGGTCTTTTCCAACATAAATGATTCTAGGATTCCATGACTTTAAAAGTTTAAACTGACTGCCTGGCTATGTCTGTAGAAGCAGTTCAGTACTTTTGCAGTTGTTCTACAATCTGTTCCTGTAACATGAAGGGTAAGGTGTAATACTGGAGCAGGTTATTGCCTGGGACACCGTCTCTCCCTCTGCCCAGCAGTGCATGTTCCCAGGGCCAGCTGTGCCATGCTACCCTTTGAAGCAGTGTTGACTCAACCACTTGTCAGACCACAGTGTGAATCAGCTCAGAGAACTTACTTGGCAGAAAAATAAGCCAGCAAAGCACAGCACAACAGGGAGTTGTGCCTGCCCACCTGCAAAAGCAGAGGAGGCTGCAAGTGGAAGGAGATGTGGAGAAACTTGGGGAGGCACAAAGCCAGCAAGAGCACTCAGAGCCCCCGGTTATAATGTGCCTAAGTATGAACACATCATAGCCCTTTCTCTTCTTCTTGTGGGATAAGCAGGGTGTGAACTGGCAGCAGAGTTCCTCATCCCCTCCTATGCCCTGGGCAGGCACAGAGTGTGGGCTGACCAGCTGCATCAACACACCAACTCACCCCTCTGTCTACCCAACCTTCCTCTGCCCTGCCTGGGTTTGGATGCTCCTCTGTGATCCAGCAGGACACAGCAAAACCTGCAGCTGGTTTTCTACCTCTTTAAGGAGGAGCTTCCAGAAGGATCTGGAAAAGGCCAGGGCTGGCTTGATGGCAGCAGTGGGGAGGCAGGGCACATCAGTGCTGAAGGAGGGGAGATGGGGTAGGGGGGATGGCTTTGCTTGGCTGGCTGGGGAAGCATCATGCTAGTGGAAAGCAACCCACTTCAAAAGCTGCTGCACCAGGAGGCCCTTGGCTTGCCAAGAGAGTGGGTGGAGTTGCATCACTGCTGACTGAAGGCTTCTGGACCTGGGTGAGAATCATAGAATGGCTTGGATTAGGCGGGACCTTAAAGTACATGTCATTCCAAATCCTCTGCCATGGGCTGGGACAGCTTTCACAAGACCAGGTGGCTCAGAGCTTCATCCAACCTTGCCTTGAACACCTTCAGGGATGGGGCAGCCACTGGCAAACCTGTTTCAGTGACTCACCACCCTCACAGCAAAGAATTTCCTCCTAATATCTAATCTAAACCTCTTCTCTGTCAATTTGAAGACATTTTCCCTTGTCGTGTCATTCCATGCCCTTGTAAACAGTCTCTCTCCATCTTTCCTGTAGGCTCTCTTGAAGGCCACAATTTGGTCACCCCAAAACCTTCTCTTCTCCAGGCTGAACAATCCTAATTCCATCAGCCTATCCTCGAAGGAGAGGTGCTCCATCCCTCTTGGGCTTGTTCCAACAGGTCCATGTCTTTCTTGTGCTGAGGACCCAAGAGCTGCATGCAGAAATCCTGGTGAGGTCAAGCGTCCTCCATTTGATAGCGGGAAAGAAAAGCCCTGAAAACAACAAGGCCTCAAGTGTTCAGGATGTCTTTTCAAATACACTGTCATCCCCCAGGGTGCCTGATCTGTCTTGATAGATCTCAACTTTTCCCTGCAAATGACTCCTCTGTCCTTTCCAACTGTACCTTTCAGAGTTTATGAAAGGAAAGTGACACAACAGACAAGTTGCTCTGCACTGCTTTCATAAAAGCCAGCGCTAGGCTGACAGTTTATACTGGATTTTTGAAGCAGGGGACTGAAATATTACTTTTTCTTCCTCTTCTATTAGTGTTTTAGCCCAGGGCTTCCAATTTCAGTGTATTTCTTAGTACAAGACATACCACGAGATAAAAACTGGCTCCAAAGAGCAGCAGTTCTGAATGGTAGTGGCATATAGACTTGTGATGTAAAACAGTTGATTCATATAAAAGGGAAAATAACAAGAATATTTACAGCTAATTTCATGCAGATGTTGTGGTGGAGAGAGAGGGTAGTTATCATCACCTTCAAGTTACAGAGCAACACAAGCAGATTTACTTCTCTAAGGCAGGAAAACAGCCATCCTGTTATGGGTGACAGAGCACCACACTTGCTTACCAATCATGCTTTATGTCATCAGCTGTACATGCTCCCAGACAGAAACAAATTAAGTTTTCCAATCTAATTCAGTTGTGCTACATTTTGTAGTTGAAGAAACAAGTACAGATGGAGTTACTGGATTTGCATAAGGTCACCCCCCCCAAAAAAAAAAAAATCCTGTAGCATGGGTAGAAAGAGAGACTACATTTGAAGACAGCTTCACTGCCTTGCTCTCTCCAGATTTGGCTACAATGAACCAAAGAACAATGGAAGGCAGTGCAACCATAGCAGGAGGTGACAGTGAAAACCCTGAGTATGTCCTCAGCCTCCTGGCAGACTGATGAAGGCGTGTAGTCAGGAAGTGAGTAGCTTTATTACTCTGAGGAAGCTTTAGCCTAAGAGTGCATTGCTGGGCTCCCCAGTATATGAGATGTGCTGGAGAGTCAGGTGCCACAAAGGTGATTCAGGGAGTGGAGCATCTGTCCTATGACAAGAGGCTGAGAGAGCTGGGACTGTCCAGCCTGGAGCAGAGAAGGCTCAAGGGGATCTGAACCTTGCATATAAATCACAAAATCATTTACCCAATGGGGAAAGTAAAGAAGAGGCAGCCAGGCTCTTATCTGTGGTTCTCAGTGACAGGAGGTCATGGGCATAAAATGAAATACAGGAAATTTCATTTAATGTAAGAAAACAATTGCCTTCTGTAATGGTTTTTAACTTCTGGAAGAGAATATGCAGAGAAGCTGTAGAGTCTCCAATCACTGAGATATGAAAAACACATCTAGATATGACCCTAAGCAACCTGCTCTGGATAGTCCTGCTCTGGGCAGGGTTTGGACCATCTGCCATGGTGCATTCCTGCCTCAGCCGATCACTGATGGTGAGTGTGTGTGTGTGTCTGCACGTGAGAGAGCAATAGTGAGTGCAAGAGCTGCTCGGTGGCCTGCAGTGCATGCTACTCATTTCCAGGTTATCATTAAGTCTGTTTGCTGGGAGAGCTTCAAGAACAGCTTGGCAATGAGTGCTCTGTGAGAGCACGATGAAATTACCTTTCCCACAAGTGTAAGCAAAAGTATTAATGTGCTACATATTTCTGCATAGGTCAGATCTTGCATCTGAATATGACGCAAGAAGGGATTATCTTTAGTTTTTCCTGGTTTAGTTCAGAATTTTGAGAAGTGTCTTAAAACTGGCAGTAAAGCACTGTAGGAAACACACCATGTGGAGTTAAGTTTGCAAAATGAAGCATTCTTGTTTGCCACGCCAGAGCTAAAGTTAGCAGCGCAGTATGGTTTGTTCCTTTGTGGTTAGTCATGATGAGACAGTCTTTGCTCAGACCATCACATATGGGTTTTTTCTGTGCTTTCCTCCTCCTCACTCTCATTCCCACAATAGATGAAACTTATTGAATGAGCTACCAGAGATACTGTCTTTTAACCTTGCTTGGTGTTTGACCAGTCTATCTGCTCCTGTACTGAGAAGAAACATGGACTACTCGGGGGCCTAGAACACACCAGCAGGCTCTGTTCATCCTGACTAGCTTCCAACCCTATTTTGGGGTAATTCCCATCTATGGTTCCTACTCAGTCTGAGTCCAGTGCTCACCACACTTGGCTGCTCAAGGATTGGGTTTTTCCAGTGTGAGCATCTTGTGGAAGCTGAACCTGTTGGCTGTGTCCTCATGAGAACTGCTGCTAAGGACTCCCACTCATACACAGTGGTGTCAGCTGGCGGTCTACAAGTGATGCAAGGATGGTAATGACCTGACAGCAGATTTGGTGGGGCTTTATGAGAGCAACAAGAAGCAGCTGTTGATCCCAGTCTATCTCCAGCACTGTCAGGCCCTTGCAGCCTCCTCAGCTTTGCAGGGCAACAACTTGCCTCAGCTGGTGTCTGACTCACTTTCTTGCTACATGAACCAGGTTAATTTTTAGTTCATTTAACACCATGAATTATGATGTTGGTTGTTTCTGTTGTGGACAGCTATGGTATGGATGGGAACAGATGTCCTTCGCACACTCCTCTGGTGGCCAGAAGGTCCCTTTGCAGCTGGTGGAGCCAATCCTACATGGCCAGTTAAACCTCACAGCACATCTGGCTTGGGCTGGGGACTCAGCCTGGCATGGACAGCCCTGCTAGCCATGCTTGGAGGGGCAACCTCAAATGTAGCACAAGGGGTGTCTCAGAGGTATGTAGGTTGGTCAGCTTTGGGCACAGACTCTCAGGGACAGGAGAAGGCATCCTTCCAGGGATGATTCCATGACCTTTTGCCAGTGTACATGTGCACAGGAGTTCATCAGAACTGCAGCCACTGGCAGTGAGAGAGGACAGCCTCTGAAGCAGACATCTTGTTTCGAGCAGTGTGCATCAGCAGCAGCTAAACGAGCAACTGAGGGAACATGCTGTGATCAGAGGAGTCTGGAAACTGCATGGGCAATGCTGTTTTCCATGCTTATATCAGCTATGTAGAATGTGTGTGTGTGTGGGGGTTTCAAGAAATAATATGCAGGTACAAACAAGGTTTTTAAGAAGATTAGTCTTGCTTCAGTCACACCGTAAAAAAAGTCTGTGATCAGCAAACAAAACAGAAACGTTCACAAAGCCCAATGGAAAATAGCACTGTGTGCTGAACAATTGGTGCAGCAAAGTAGAAATAATATAAATGATGATGTGTGCTTTTAGCAGGGCAAAAAGCTGCATTTCACATTTAGTTATGCAGAGTCTAGGATCTGCCTGTCTGATAACAACATGAAGAAAATAAAAGCTAAATTGGCAAAGCTGACCTTCACCATGAAGTAACACATCCCCATGGTCACGTCCTTTCAGGGCCTACTCAGGTCTTGTTGAAGATGACAAACTATGGGGACAAACTTTTTAGCTGTGCCTGTTGCAATAAGACAAGGAGTAATAGTTTTAAACTGAAAAGAGGCTCTATTTAGAGAAGATATAAAGAAGAAATTTTTTACAATGAGGGTGGTGAGGCACTAGAACAGGTTGTCCAGAGAGGTGGTAGATGCTTCATCCCTGGAAACATTCAAAGTCAGGTTGAATGGGACACTGAAGTGACCTGGGCTAGTGGAAGATGTCCATGGCAGGGAGGGTTGGAATGAGATGAGCTTTAAGGTTCCTTCTAACCCAACCCATTTTGTGATTCCATAACACTGAATCATGTGCCTCACTGTCACTGCTGGAACTGTTTTAAAGCATGTTGGCCTGATAGAACAATGAATATACTAATGAATAAATTTCACAGACACACAGGTGTTTTATTTACACATAAATGCTAACTATTACTGAGTAAAAAATGTCTTATGACTTTTCCTGTGTTGAAAAACTCATCTGTTAAGCAACATGCAGAACAAAACAAGAGCTAGCAAAGAGATTACCTTAATCATGATGCAGCGTCGAACACTAAAATGATTATTTTAAACATTAGGCAGTTAATATTGATCAATTCAGTTAATTAACAGATTTGTTGTGGTTGAATAGGATGGTGCAGGAGTAAGGGAATGGTGACTAGTTTTATTTTTTTGGCACTGCAGGACACTGTTGCATTACTGGCAGTAATAGCTGGTCTTCTCTTCTGTTTGGATCCGTGTCTTTAACTCATATGCCAAAACTTGAATTCCTCTTTAAGTGCTGTGTTATTTTAACAAGTACAAAAACAAGCACAAGCCAACAACCCCGGTCATTTGTCACAATGAAGGAAAACAATGGCAATTGTTCACGAGCAACAGGGAGAGCTTGTCTCTGTGGCCGAGCTGAAGGCCTTTTGCCAGCTCTGCTGTGGGTCACTCTGACCCAGCAGAAAAATACACCCTTGGTACAGGCTGTTCTTCTTTGCCCCCAGCCCCATCCCTGGTGAGCCCAAGGGCGAGTGGTGGGTGCTGTGAGACAGTACAAGGGCAAGGCCAATGTCAGCCCTGCTCTGATGGGAGCAGAGGCAGGAGGGAGCCAGTCCCATGCCCACAGCTCACAAACCCAGCTCTTGGGGTCCAGATGGAGCTATCTCAAACCACATAAATACAGCTTAACTTGGAGGTGAGGTGGGGGCTGGAAAAGATCCAACTCCTTCCACTCGTCCTCATCTCCCTCATCTCAGGGTGAAGTGTTAGAGGCAGCTGATGCTGACAGAGGCTCTCTGAAGGCCAGCCTGTGTCTCGTGGGGATGTAAGCTGACTGCCTCCTCTGATGGCATGATCCCCTGTTAGTTACTGCTGTGAGAAATCTTATCTTTTTTAAAAAGCTAAGCCAAACAAAAAAAAGGCCATGCCTTTTCCTTCCTGTTCTTTTGGCTGTCAATATAAAGCACCAGTACTATAATGCCTTCAAAAATTAACCTCCTTCCCTTCTCAAGAGTTGATTATGAAAATACAGTTTTTGAGAAAGCAGCTTGGATGGAACTGCTGTAAAGGAAAGCTTCAAATGCATACTTAAAAAAATAAAAAATCGTTCATTTGCTGCTGAAAAAAATATACAGGAGGATTTCAGGCTAATGGGGATGAGTTCGACCTGCCTGCTTGTTAGGGGTATAGATGAGTGCATCTTTCCCATGATTGGATTAAGAACTTTTTAAAGCTTTCTCCTTTCCTCCCCTACCTTCCCCTCTCTCCTCCTCCTATTTATTTTTTGGGTGGTTTTTTTTTTGTTTTTGTTTTTTTTTTCACTTTATTTGTTTCTTTTTCGGTGGTGTTTTTTTCGTTTTGATTTTTTTTTTCTCCAACAGTTGTAACTCTACAAAAGGGGTTTTTTTTAAGGGAGAAGGAATTTCTATTTCTTTTTTGGGAAGGAAGGGAGAGAAGAGAGAAAAATGGCAGCAGTCAGCAGCAAACAGGGCTATCACTTTACTGCTGGTGTGCTCCGTCTACTCTGCCTGGAGACAGAAGCACCTTAAGAGTGCCCTGCTGCGCCAGAGCAAGGACTTGTTTAGCCCAGCAGTGTTGCTCCAGCAGTGTGGCTCCAGCAGCAGCAAGAGGGGAGCCTGTTGGGTGAGTTCAGCTCCCCACAGCCATTCCCTCCCTCCCACCGGCCCAGCATCCACAGCTGCAGCACTCACAGAGCTGGCAGCACAGCCTGGCACAGTGCCTTTTGCTGCACATTGCTGGCAGCAGGTAATTAGCAAAAGATTGTTATGAATTGTCTTACGTTTGGGGGATGGAGCTTTTGGACAAAGAACACAGCCCAGGCTGTTGTGAGTGGCAGCTTCACCAGTGTTATCATAGAATCATAGAACAGCCCAGGTTGGAAGGGATCTGAAAGGTCATCTTGTTCCAAGACCCCTGCCATGGACAGGGACACCTTCCACTAGACCAGGCTGCTTAAAGGCCCATCCAGCCTGGCTTTGAGCACTTCCAGGGATGGGACATCCACAACCGCTCTGGGCAACCTGTGCCAGTGCCTCACCATCCTCACATTAAAGAATTTCTTCCTAATCTACACCTACTTTCCTTCAGTTTGAAACCATTCCCCCTTGTCCTGTCACTCTAGATCCCTGTAAATAGTCTCTTCATCAGTCCTGTTGGCTCCCTTCAGGTACTGCAAGGCTGCAATTAGGGCACCTCAAGGCCTCCTTTCCCCCTGGCTGAACAATCTCAGTTCTCTCAGTCTTTCCTCATAGCAAAGGTGCTCCATCCCACTAATCACCTTTGTGGCCCTCCTTTGGAGGATCTCCAACAGGACCATGTCCTTCCTATGCTGGGGCGCCAGACTGGAGGCAGCACTGCAGGTGGGGTCTCAGCAGAGCAGAGCAGAGGAGCTGAACTCCCTCCTTCCCCTGCTTCCCACACTGCTTTGGATGCAGTTATGGAGGGTGCTGTTGTTTATTCAACTCTTTGAAGCCTCTTTGAGCATGCTGAGGGAGCAGAAATACTGCATGTTCCAAAGCTATTTGCAAATTCACACTGTATTACCCCTTGACCGATCTCCACATTGAAAGACCAGCTGTCCTTAACTACAGTCACCTGTACAAAGGCTGTGTTCAAGATTTACTACACAAAGACCTTTAAGTGACAGCACTTCAAACAAATCTCTAGACAGGAGCAAAACTTATCTTCAAAAGTATAGCCTATATAAACATCCATTCAGGATCACCTTTTAAACCTGACTTGGGAGAGAGGTCCATTATTGTTTATTCTAACGCACAGCTCTAAACAGAATAATTTGCACTCTATGATCTTCTCACTTTGAAGTCTGGCTGCCTTGGATTTTGAATTCTAACTACTGTACCTACTGGAATCCACAAAACTGCTACCTCTCCTCCTCCAATCTCCTTAAACTGACTTCTCACCGGTTTCTTTTCTTCAGCAGATTAGCAAAAATCATTGAAAAGGTGAAACCTATGAAACTATTTTTCGATAATTTCATCTTTCTTTAGGTGGATTAAAGAATTTCTATCATTTAAAGATGACATTTATCTTCACAGAGTACTTTCTGCTATATCAGGAAGAAAAAATATTTTAAAGAGGATTTACTGGAACTGTTCTGCTCAGGACCCTGTACCAAACAGGTGTTATTAAATGAAAAAGAAGTTAGGCTACCCTTGCTTAAGAAATCTAGACTTTAGCCATGTTTCTTCACTTATGGGATATAATAATCCATGCTTTGTCACATCCACTGATATGTTTATATTATACACAGAGGTATTGTGTATCCCTAAGAGAAGTTAACCACAGAGACACACCACATGACTTAGACTGCAAGGGCTACCTCTGTTCAAAAACCTATTTCTGCTTAGTCTCTCAGCACTGCAATCTACCTTTGAAATGTAAATAAAGGTGAAAATCCTGAAGCTGTTTCAATGAAGGTTCACATATGAGTTGCTCCAGGACCGGTCTTGGGAGCCTTTTTATTACTGCTGAGGATTTTGCTCGGAGGCATCTTGATAAATAGTCAATATAGTGCACCAGAAAACAGGCTAGTTGCTTTACTTCTTTTGTTGTAGTGAGTAAAACTAGATGCTGCAATGACATTTGGGGTTTTTTTTAATGCTAGCCTAATACACAGACTACACTTTAAAGAACTGGAAAAAGCACCATTTGGTAATGCCAGATTTTAGACCTGCTGAAAGTTACAATTATAAATTATACAAAAGAATTCCAAAGATTACTGGTGGATTTGCATCAGATTTATTAACCACTCTTCTTGTTAACCTTGTTTCTTGTGTGCAACATCAATAATTTTAAGAAGAAAAGCTTGCAGCTAAATGTACATGCTGGTGAATTGATGTTTCTCTGTCATTCCATGCAGTTGGTCAAATGCCCTCTCCAAGTTTAACAGTGACACCTGTTATGATCTATAGACCCGATGCTTTCTGAAAGGATGATATTGTGGGGTTGTCCCAGTAACCCAGAGGGGGCTGCTCCGCTGCCACCTCAACCCACAGCAAGGAATCAATCAGAAACCAGCGTGGTGATCTCGGCTTGTGGGGACACCACGGGGATGTGTTACCAGCATTGGGTCATCTCAAAGCATCGAGAAAATTGCAGTATTGGGGGAGTGAAGCCTTTTTTTTAGACTTGTGACTTCTCCTTATTCCTAAACACCCAGCAAAGCTTTCCTTGTTTGGGGCTTTCCCAAACACAACCCCCCAACCGCTCTCACTCTGCCTGTGTTTTGGTGTGAGCCTGTCCTGCAGACTTTCTTTCCTCTGAAGTGGAACACCTGTAGAGGGGTTCATAAAATCTCCTTAAGCCCCATCATCTTCTAAAGATTTTGAGATTTTATTTTAGCTTTTCATCAAATTTCTATTAAGTTTGGGCAAAATTAGCAGATTCCTGAGTTACTGAGGTAGACAGAGAGAACAGGACAGAGGCACACTTAACTGTGTAAGCCTTCCTTTGTTAAGCTTTAGGTGATTATTAAGAATCATGCACATTTCTTAGCAAAGTAATGTATTCCTCAAAATAACATACTTGGAACAATTTTCTAGTATGCAGGTAGGCCCTTTTTCTGCCAGCTACAGGCCTGACACCCAATTGCTTCCCAATTTCCTACCTTTTCATGTCCATGCTATACTCTTGAATCCTTGAGCTCTGTCAACAATTCTACTTCAGCCTGCAGTTTTACCTGCCTTCTTTCTCATGGTGCTGACTCACACTGCAGCACCTTTTCTGTCACCCAAGTGAGGGATCAACACCTGTGCCCGAAACCCGAGGAAGGTGAGGTGAGGTGGGGAAGGTACTGGTAGGTTACCAAGAGTGTTAAGCTGCATGATGGAGGAGAAGAGAGTAAATTTTGAGCTACTACAAGTACTGAGAAATGAACTATGATTCTTTTGTTGTTCATGTCAACAGAAGAACGATTGGCGTTTCTCAGGCTATTCCTGGTAACTCGGGATGGAGATGACAGTGAGCAGAGGAGGCTGCTCATGCAGGCAAGGACTGGGAAGTGTCTGACTTGGCTACCTAAGGAAGGGCCAATGGAAAAGAATTAACTACATAACTACACCTTCAACGAGCAAATCAGTTTGTTCTCAGTAATTGAGGGAAACAGTCCTTTAAATGAACATTTGAGCAGATGGCAGATAAATAAGTGATTGCAAGACATTCCTGCAGGTTAAGGGTTTTATGGCAAAGGGAACTGTATGGGAGACAAACTAAATGGAGGCAAAAAACTCAATAAAGTTTTGTTTTTCTTTCACCACAGGATCCAGCACTAACTTGTGTTATTATTACACTACCAAACAATAATAACTTAGTAACATCTTTGTTTTTTCCACTCTACTGAAGAATTCAATATACTTCGAGAGCTGTGGCCACCGGCATTCCTACTTCTCCTCATTCCAACACATTGTCTTAACATACCATCCTTATGAAATAATTTTTTCAAACCTTGAAGCCAAGAGATGCTAACACATTTAATCACCGTGAAACAAAAGTGAACAGAGGGCTCCTTCACACAAAACAATAAAAAAAGGACTTTTTAAAAATCAGCCTTACTTGTAGATTTAACCCCTGACTATTTAGCCAGAAGCATCATGATTTTGAGATGTTTTAGAACCAAAGCTATTGTGTGGAAATTTTCTTAACACAAAATCTAACAAACTTTAAAAGCTTCGGTGCTATTTCTACAGACACAGCTTCCTTAATGTTATCCTTAATCACCAATCTTATATCCATTAAAATCCAGAAACAACATTTTATTCATTCTTAGAACCAAAAGTCCTGGGGAAAAAAATAAAATAAGCAATTTGCTAATCTAAAAAAAAAAAAAATAGAGTAACAGATTGCTTTATTACATTTCCCTCAAAATTAAATCCAGTATGTGAATATGTATAAGTCAATCTAAATCTCATAACTGCAAAACAAATTTAACTGCCTGTGCAATCTATTATATGTTTGCCACATGTAATTAGCATTTCCCATTTTGATGGAAACAGTTGCATTATCTAGACAGTGTTATCAGAGAATGATGGGAAAATGTGGGTTGGAAGAGACCTCAAAGACCATCTAGTGCCAACCCTTCTGCCATGGACAGGGACACTGTTCACTAGACCTGGTTGCTCAGAGCCCCATCCAATTTGGCCTTGAACACTTCCAGGGGTGGGACATCTACAGCTTCTCTGAGCAACCTGTTCCAGTGCCTCACCACCCTCACAGTCTAAGCTCACTCTTATGTGGCAGAAATAGTTTTAATAAAAAAAAAAATTAACCAGCCAAACAAAAAAATCAACTCTCTTCCAAGGGTTTGATTAATTAAAAAGCAGCAACAAGCCTCAAGCCCCCTTCCCACTTTCTGGACATCCCTTGTTGGCATGGAAACCAGCACAGGCATTATCCATGGGGCTGCTAACAGAATACGTCTGCCCAACAGGAGATTCCAAATCAGGAAAGAGGGAGAACAATGTTTTCCTGATGCAGTTATCAAGTAGCTCCTAAAAAGGAAGGTTCTGCATGAAAATAATAGATTAAGCTCTTAAATGGATCTAACTGTGGTATGCTCTATCACATTTTGACCAAGATGCCTCTGTGAATGCAATTACTGCTTAATACAGTCTTAGATGCAGCTGTGTTCTCACTGTTGGGGTCTCCAGGCACTGCAATAAAAATAAAGTAGCAGAAGGTTTCAGGATTCAGTTTCAGGGAAGGTTGTTTTTTTTTTTTGTAATAAGTTCCCTTGTTAGAAGAATTCAGTTTCTACCCTTTACCACCAGCAATTGCAAAAAATCCCAAAACAAACAACCCAAAACCTGTAGCAATTCTACCAGCTTCTCTCAGAGAGGATTAAATAAGATCTTTCTGTTAAGTGTTTGCCACTTTCTGGCCAGTTCTTGTCAGCATTTTGAATAAGCAGTAGCTTATTCAAATGTTAGATGGGAAGGTTTAAGCTGTTACAACTCAAACTGGATTTTATTTGAATCTTAGAATGATAGAATTATTGAATGGTTTGGGTTGGGACTTTAAAGATCATCCAGTTCCAACCTTTGCCATGGGCAGGAACACCTGTCACTAGATCAGGTTGTTCAGAGCTCCAGCCAACCTGGCTTTGAACACTTCCAGGGATGGGGCATCCACAAGTTCCCTGGGAAACCTGTTCCAGTGCTTTATTACCCTCACAGGGAATAATTTCTTCTGTATATCTAATCTAAACCTACTCTCAGTTTGAAGCCATTGCCCCTTGTTCTGTCACTCCAGGTCCCTGAAAACAGTCTCTCTCCATCTTTCCTGTAGGCTCCCTTCAGGTACTGGAAGGCTGCAATTAGGTCACCCCAAAGCCTCTTCTCCAGGGAGAACAGTCCCACTTCTTTCAGCCTTGCCTCATAGGAGATGCTCCAACCCTCTTATCAACTTAGTGTCCTCCTCTGGACTCACTCCAACAGGTCGATTTGATGGATGTTCATGGCCTCAAATACCACTTTTGCACCTGCAAGTCTTCCCCTCTCTGCCTGTTCACCACTTACTCAAAATACATGCAACTCAGATCTGAAAAACCTGAGAACCAACACTTCTTATACAGAAACCACTCACATGTAACATAAGATCTACAGAAACAGCTCAAATTCAAGTCAATATTTATATCACACAGATTTCCCACTGAAAATCAAGAAGGAATCCCACGATAGTAGGATGATAGTAGGCCATTTTCTCAAGTCTGTCCACTTGAAAGACTCTGGGCTA
The DNA here is from genome assembly GCA_035041345.1 of Poliocrania exsul. Lineage (NCBI taxonomy): Eukaryota > Metazoa > Chordata > Aves > Passeriformes > Thamnophilidae > Poliocrania > Poliocrania exsul. The sequence goes on from JAWWLZ010000001.1 coordinate 12,186,158, forward strand.
CAGAAATGTACAGCAGGAACTCCCATTTAGAGCTGCCAGACAGCTGAGGTACATGCCAACCCTCATTAGTCTGATTAGACACTTGGGGAATCTAGATCCAGCCTCCCTTAGACTGCACAATGGCCAATTTCACAGAGGAGTAACAGAATCCCTGAATGGGTAAGGTTGGAAGGGACCACAGTGGGTCATCTGGTCCAACCTCCCTGCTCAAGCAGAGTCATCCTGGAGCACGTGGCACAGAATTGCACCGACCGTTCTGGAATGCCTCCAGGGAGGGGGACTCCACCACCTCTCTGGGCAACCTGTTCCAGTGCTTGGTCACTGCACAGTAAAGAAGCTCTTCCCTGTGTTCCTGTGGAACTTTCTGGGCATCAGCTTCTTGCCTGTTGCCTCTTATCCCATTGCTGGGCACCACCGAGCCGAGCCTGGTCCATCCCCTGACACCCTTCCTACCTGTATACCTTGATGAGGTCTCCTCTGTTGTCTCTTCTAGTGGCTGAACAGACCCAGCTCCCTCTGCCTTTCCTCATTAAGAGAGATGCTCCAGTCCCATTAATCATCTTTGTTGCCCTTCACTGGACCCTCTCCAGGAACTTCATGTCTTTCCTGTCCTGAGGAGCCCAGAATTGGACAGAGCAACCCAGCCATGCTTCAGCAGGGCCAGGTAGAGGGGCAGGATCATCTCCCTGACCTGCTGGCCATGCTCTTCCTAAAGTACTCCAGAATACAACTGGCATTCTTGACTGGCTCCTGGACAACTTGCTGTCCACCAGCATCCCCAGGTCCCTCTCAATGGTACTTCTCTTACCTAACTCTTACCTTGGCACTGCAGCAATAAGGTTTACAGATAGACTTGCACAAGGAGATGAACCCATCTTCTGACAACTGGAATTAGGGATTTGCTAGTGCACATTTGCTCACAGGCCCACTTGCAGACACAAGCAATAATGTTACTGACTTTTTCCACTCCTGAATCCCAAAATACCTGGGCAAGTTCATGGACTTCTGGAGGGACTTTGAACAGCTGGAGAATATGGGGAAAAAAAAAAACAAAGAAAAAAGCCATAAAAACATAAATAAAACCAACTTATCCTGTGTTACCCAGGTACCACTACATGTATGGCAATCCATAAACCTACTCTTAACTCCAATGTCTTGATTTTAAAAATCAAACCTACTCCTTTCTTCATGATAGTCACTCCTTCAGCTCAGTTATATGTTACTCCTTGTTTTCACTTCAAGAGGTAAATCCATAAAGATTTTAACACCTGTGTATATGTCTGCATCTTTCACCTCCCTCCCCTCTCCCTGACTTTTCCAGTGCAACTCAGCAACATTCAGTTACTCAAATGCAGCTTTGTAGAATTTTTGGCAAAGACTGAGATTTTATGTCATGATAGACTGATAGAAGTTTAAAAAAGCAGAGGCTGTTCTGTTTTATAATGTATCATTACTACTTGCATTTCAGAATTAGAACACTTTATCACAGTCTGATTCCACTCTATAAAGAAATCAACAAGGCAACGTAGTATTACAAATTTATTGAGTTTTGTCAAAGTAATTTTTCAGCATTGAAAATTTCACACATATAAAACAATTTCAACTTATATGCATTAAAACCAAAGTATGGTGGGTTTTTTCAAATTTAAAGGAAGTGCTGTGCTTTTTTGAAAACATCTCATGAACCAAATTCTTCAGTTATAAAGCTGATAAAAATAAGTGATACACCATTAGTTTTTTTTCTTTAACACATGAAATTCATCTCTTTGGGAAACAATACTTTTTAAAATTGTATCATGAAAGATACAGACCTGAAAAAGGACAAACAACCATACACAAGGCATAAACATCACACAGAGTAATTCAGACATTTTATAAAGAGATCTGGAAAAGTACCTAAAATAGTGATATTTATTTAGTATAAAATTTCAATAATAAAATATTGCTCATAATAAATAAGAAAACATGAGTTTCATTAATACTGTTCTCCCCTTAAAGCTCTCTTGGATGTAACATGATCAGACCTGATCAAAAGTCAAATTTTTACTTTTTCCCCTGTATGAAGCAGGCAGGTTTACAAGTTTCAGGTCATTCTTTGCTAAAAACAATTTCATTATAAACAAAACACAGAATTCATTCCAAGGCTCATGCGTAGTTATGGGAAAAAAAAAATCCTCAAGTGTGAATAAACCTTATTACAGTAGATTTTAATACTTAAAATATTTGCCCTTCTTGTTAAAAACAAAGTGGAATAAGACTTATCATGGATTATAAATGCAAAGAAAAAGCTGCCCAAGTTTTCTCAAAAGCTTCTAAATACCTGTGCAGCTGTACTTAATGGTTACCAAAGCTGTTAGGGACAGTTGGCTCTACAGGGGCAGAGAAGGTGTATCCCTTTATATGGGGACATTGGATTTCATCCCTGCTCGGCCCATCTGAAGGCACGGCAGTTTGGAGTAGTTCTTCAGCAGCTGCTCGATCGCGATGTGACGCACGTTGAGCTCAGAGGCCAGAGAGTCCTTTTCCTGGACTTGCTGTGTCAGCTCTTCAAATACATCTGCAAGAACATCATCAGATTAATGCACTTGGTCCCTGCACTGTCACAGAGCAAAGAAGTGGTGACAAACAGCACTAAGAAAGAGGCACAGACATTTAAGTGGCTTGTGAACAAGGACACTGCTTTTTCTGGTTCCAGCACAGTTTTGTATGCATTGGAAAGAACAGGATCAGTAGTTCCTGGTTTTAGGTGACCTGAGCCAAGGCGGGTCAGTTTATAACTCAAAACAAAGCTGACTCTGACTGCACGAGCAATAGTGTCACCAGCAGGACCAGGGCAGTGATTGTCCCCCTGTACTTGGCACTGGTGAGGCCACACCTCAAATCCTATGTCCAGTTTTGGGCCCTTCACTACAAGAAAGACATTGAGGTGCTGGAGCGTGTCCAGAGAGGTGCAGCAGAGTTGGGGAGGGTCTGGGGCACAGGTCCTGTGAGGAGCAGCTGAGGGGCTTAGCCTGGAAAGAAGGAGACTCAAGTGGGACCCTTTTGCTCTCTACAACCACCTGAAAGGAAGTTGTAGCCAGGTGGGAGTCGGCCTCTTCTCCCAGGTAAGAAGTGATAGGACGGGGGGGGGAACAGCCTCAAGCTGTACCAGGAGAAGTTTAGACTGGATATTTAGAAATATTCCTTAATGGAAAGGGTTGTATAGTGCTGGAACAGTCTGCCCAGGGCAGAGGTGGATTCACCATCCCTGGAGGTATTTAAAAGATGTAGATTGGCACTCACGGACATGGTTTAGTGGTGGACTTGCCAGGGCTGGGTTAACGGTTGGACTTGATTTTAAGGCTCTTTTCCAACCTTAACAATTCTATGATTCCAGTCAAAATCTTAAAGAGAATCTTGTGCCTTTTGCAACACCAAAGCAGGTTACATAATAAAAGCTCCTAAAAATCTCTGTACATCACATTTCCATGTAAAACAAAAGCTTTCAGTTCAAAACTTAACTGATAAGGAGGCAATCAAAATTTCTTTTCTTAAACCAGACTTTTTTATTACAAAGCACCACAAACCCAAACCAAAAAGTATTGAAAAATTCTCACCCTGGATCTGCTTGAGCAGTTTTTCATTAAGTTGCTTTAACTCTCCTGGAGTCATTGTAGTCACTGCAAGAATAAAATCTGTTATTACAACTACCAGAGTCACATAAGCACCCCTAGGCAGACTTCTATTTTTTTCAAAATTTCTTACACTGGCATCCTAATAACCAACAGATGTGTGGCAGTAAGTCAGAGGCAACATTATTTATCTGCCATTTGTGGAAGTTTGGAAATTCTCTTTTTAATGCTGACATAGACAAGGATTTACTCCATAGTAAAGCTCCCTCTTCAATGTCAAAAAGGTGGAAATTCAAGCCCTCAAAAGAGTAGTATCCAGAATCGGATCCAGTACCAGAACTTCTCGACACATTCACATACTTTACCTTTCTCACACCACAAAACAGGATTTCCCCAGTGGAACCCCTGCAAGCACATCTGTTTAACTGTGGGCAAGTGGACAATTTCAAGATCACTTCTGTTATGTTTGCAAGTCTGCGGGAAGCAGCTTCCTGACAGAATTTTTAGCATGTGGCTATCTGTTTTGGATATCAAGTTTTGTGTTTTATCATACTAGAATAACATACACAGTTCCCACTGAGTACCTCAGTGACAAATGAAGACAAATCCTGGTTTGACACGAAGTCCAGCATTTAAAAATAAGTTTCCTTCTGTGCTTCTAGTGAGAACTAAAAGATCCTCTGCATTGTTCAAAAGCCCTTCTGTATCTCAGGTTCTGTGCACTGATCATCCTCGGAGAAAATGCACATTAAGCCTCAAAGGAGGGAAGTGTGAAAGTATTCTACCCTGCCCTTGATCAACAGCAGCAAGGAGGCGAGCACTGGCTTATTTCCTAGAAGTCTCTCAACCCTGGAGTGGTGGGCACAGGCACACATGGTGCCATCCCTGCTGCTGAGGTGCCCTTGGCAGCATGGTGAAAAGTGACAATCCTGACTACCACAGAGGGATACAGGGCACTGAAACAGGCTTTAAGACCTTGTAATTTTAAAATACTGTTTTTAAACTTCAGCTGAGCTGTTTCTGCCGCAGCTTAGCAAAGCTCTTGCTGTATACTTGAGAAAAACCTATACTGCAGCTATTCTTTCAGAGATTACCCAGTGCAAAAGGCCTCTATGTGGCAAATTTAAAGCTTAAAGTTCTGAAAAAGATGGGTTTTACCTACCCACAGGATTATTCGACTATCCTAAGCCGCCTTCTTCAAACTTTCTCACAGCTTGCACTTGTGAGATGTTAACTTGCTGACAGTACTGCCAAACCAAAGCAGCTGGCTATAAATAGAACAGCCTGCTTGGTACTCAAGACATAACCCTAGTTCAGAGTGAAAATGATTCACCTTTCTCCTCCCTCAGCCAGGTACAGCAATGCTCCTTCAGCTGTCAATACAACTGGAAAGTCCTTTCTTGCATCTCACCACCCTTTCAGCTCCACAAAAACACTGACAGAATTTAATATAATAATTGAAAGCTAAAAAAGTCAATTTTTTTCTCTCCCTTTTACACCTTGTGGTAGGATATTACTCCCCATTTCTTCATTATTTCCATCAACACTTTATAAGCTCGCAGACAGGGTGGTTCACACATTTCATGTGTGTGTTTTGGGACAGGACTGTTTCATGTCACACTATTCTGACACATAAGGGAAAGGGAAAAAGGAAGAACACTGAATTTAAATGATATTATTCTATCCATAGCTGAGGTAAACCAAAGAAATACTGGCCAAGCTATTTACAGTCACATTAATAATTTTTTTCAGTAGACAGCTATGTCATTATAGCTGAAGTACTGGAGTAAGAAGGTACCTCATTCTGGCAGCTTGACTAAGTTTTCCCTTAACATGGACTTTATATAATCACAGAGTCTCCAAATTAATCTTTTGAAGGTAAATACTGCATAATACAAGGGAAAATGCCTCAAAAGTGTATTATGTAGTCATAAGAGAAGAAAAAAATCCCTGTTATTGTGCTCAAAGCAGCTTTATGTTCCCCTGTCCAGAAATAAGGACTGGAGAGATAAATTCCAAGTCACTAACTTCAGTCAGACAACCCATAAACCAGGTCAAGCTTTCATAATTCCTCTGTTAACTGCTGTTCTGATTTATGCAATCCCAATTTATGACTCCAGCAGACAGGTGGTCAAACTGCCCAGTGTATCTGCTTTGATTTATGGCTTTAAGGCTACTCATTCACTACAAATGCAACATGACACAGCATGCAGCAGTTAAGTAAGTTTTATGAATAATGAGAAATGACTCAACTTTGCAAGGACAGATTCGTCAGTTTGTCAAAAAAATGGGAGCCTAGAGAAGCCAATTCCAACTTTTTACAGTTCCTGTTCTAACTCTGTCTTCTAACACTCCAAATGCCATTATTACCTTGTTTTTCATCACCTGTTTTTCAATGGAATATTTTGTTTTCTTTCTCAGGTATTTTGAAATTCAGAAACTCTCTCCAATTACTTTTCTCCTCTACAAAAGTAAGAGTGGATGTCCTTCCATTTAGGACGAAATACTGTTCTAAAATAAGGATGGTAACTGCAGGAATGTGTAGGAATCTAGACCTAATACCCTTCACATGCAAGATGATTCCAGAGACACTACAATATCCCAGATTTTCCTAAGGATTTCTTCTAGTGACCTTCTTTTTAAGTAACAGGAAAGCTTATTTTCTGTTATTTCCAATATCACCAGTCATCAGAAAATTACTCAGGTTTACTGCTACAGCCTTTAAGAAGACATGGTAGCACAAGGGCATCCCATTTTCTTGTGCTCAATAAACAGAAGAAAAAAACCAGTAAAACACACAAGGAGTCTGTTACTATTACCAATGTTTCACTTTTTAGGTTGTTTCACAAGTTTGTTCTGCTCCCTTACCTCTAATTTCCCCTGTTGCTTAGGGCAGCTCTCTCTAAAATGTAACTTAGAGCACCACACAAGTTCAAATACATGTTCAGTAAGAGAGATTTACAAGAGCTGAGTAACCTCTACAGGTAGGGCTGTGCAACTCCCAGGAATGACATACTAAAGTGGCCTTTCTTGCATAAATTAGACATGCCTTGTATAAAACCGGGGTAGAGTTAAGAGGGAAATTAAAAACACCAATCAAAACCTCCACACTATTTGCTTAGCCATATAGTCTTTTTCTTCACAGATTTTACATCCTGGACTTCAGGATGAGAATTAATGTCCTGTGGGGACACTAAGTGGTCACATAAGAATGCCCTTTCTGTGTTTAAATAGATAAATACTCACATTCTTCCTTGCTGTATTGAGGATGCCTCCTATGAACACTGGCAAGTGAATCACCTTCAGCTTTTTCAGGTTTCTGGACTTGCTTGTGATTAGCCCACAAAACACTGCTGCAACAGAAGGTAGCACCGAGTCTGAAATCAGGGGATTCTCTTTGTTCCAGAAGAGTTTGTGAGCAGCTTGAGATGCCTCCTGATTTCCCATCTATCCACTTTGCAGAGTATCTCGGTACTGGGGAGTCAAACTGCGGGAGCAGTTTTCTATCAGTCTGATGTCTGAAGCTAAAAAGCTGGTGTTGGGATGTTTTTGAGCTTTCAGAATCAGAGTCTAAATCCTTGTTTTGTGCATACTGTATGATCCAGTTAATTTTTTTGCTCAAGATATTTTTTACTTCTGCATATGGACTTTTAGAGAGCTTTGATCGTGGACAGTCCTGATTTGCTATTAAGTGGAATTTTTCAAAGCAGTCTCTGTGCCCCCTTAGAGATCTTGTATGCAGCAGATCCGACTTTGGTACTCCTGTAAAGACACAACAGAAAAAATGTCACTTACTGTGTACTCAGCTGATTTTATAAAATCTCACATGCAACCAAGAAAACAAAAACTTAAGTGATGCTTTCCTACTAACAATCTTGTCACTGAAGCAAACAAGGTTATCTCATAGTTTAAAATTTTTCAAGTTCCACTCAGCCTCAAGTCCTTGGCATACCAAGTGTTGCACAGCATCACCTCTAGTGCAGAACTTCAGCATGTGCCTCTTGGGTGGCAACACTGATGAAACAAACTGCTAACTCACATTGCATCACCCCTACACACGAGTGTATAAGCTGTAGAAGTAAAATAAACCCAACTGTGTATCAGCAAGTTCTATAGAATGATACTGAAGAGCATTTTGACAGCACTCATACATGCTCCCATCTTCTATGCGTAATGTTGTGAGCCATCTGCTCAAGAAATACTGTAAGGTGCAGGTTTATCTCCTCCAAGTGGTCCAACATAATTTAGATTCCAGTTACAGTTTATTATTTTGCACCAGTACGAGCTTGCAGCCTGGCTAGAGAAGCAAGTTCTAATACTGTTGATGCTTGGTAACATTAAACTGTCCTGAAATTCATTTCGCGTGTGCTGGTTTTGGCTGGGAGAGTTAATTTTGATCACAGTCTAGTATGGGGCTGTGCTTTGGATTTGTGCTGAAAACCATGTTTTCATATTGCTGAGCAGAGCTTACATAGTCAAGGCCTTTTTTGCCTCTCACACCACCCTGAGTGGGATGGGGGTGCACAGGGAGATGGGAAGGGACACAGCTGGGACAGCTGACCCAAGGGATATTCCACACCATATGGTGTCATGCTCAGCATAAAAAGCTGGGGGAAGGAGGAGGAAGGGAGGACTGTTCAAAGTGATGGCATTTGTCTTCCCAAGTCACCGTCACGCGTGATGGGGCCCTGCTCTCCTGGGGATGGCTGAACACCTGCCTGCCCATGGGAAGCAGTGAATTAATTCCTATTTTTGCTTTGCTTGCGTGAGCAGCTTTTGCCTTCCCCATGAAACTGTCTGTACCTCAACCCTCGAGTTGACATTCTCTCCCCCATCTCACTGGAGGGGCAGGAAGTGAGTGAGCAGCTGTGTGGGGCTGATTTGCTGGCTAGGGCTAAACCACAACATCTTCTAAGATCGATGTTTATTCTCCTCTTTGCTTGTCCTCCTTCAAGGACTGTTCAAATAGCTACAGCAGGTAACTCAAACTTCAAAGTAACCAATAGTGATTGACAGGTTGAAAAGGAATGCAATCTGTGAAGATCTACAGTTGGTGAGTGAACACAGATGGTATGAGAAATGACTATTTCAGAGAGTTAATACTACCCCAGTACAAAATTACTTTCTGCAACTTAAGTGGCTATTTATTTTTCTTCAGATTCACCTACACAGTAGATTCAGAATCCAAGCCCAGAGTATTGAACAGTTTGACATTCATCTCAATATCCAGTATACTAACTGGGAGGTTTCCCAATATAATGAAAACCATTTCTGTAAAAAAAGTTCCTCATGGTAAGTAACAATAATATACCTGTGAACCACTGGTTGACAGCGTCCAATGCCAGAGTATTTAAACCAACATATGATAATATGATTTGTTTTTTGAAATTAGGTAACATCAACCAAACTGCAGCCATTTTACCTTTTAGCACATAAAACTGATTAAAATAAACACCACGAAATGCAACAGGTAACAAAATCTTGTAACACAGACGCTAACAAGCAATTAGCAGAAAGCTGCATGGTACAATTCTCAGTTACATCTGACTCTTCAGTTCTTGTGGCAAACTTAAGCCTCTGACCCCAAACGACTTACAAATAAATGATACATTGTTTTTTTAAGTTATCAAATGTCATAAAACCCCAGCTACTCTCAAAACTAAGGTACAAAGGTAAAATTCTTAACACGAAATTAATTAAAAGAAATCCAAGCACTTCATTTTGATTATCTCTCTGGTAACTCGTGCTTGCAGAATCTGGGGAGTTCAAACTGTGATCAGCCATTATAAATTGTTGATTTTCCACTGTCTGGGCAGCTCTGAAACTCAAGTGCTTTATTGTTCCGGTTGAGTTTCTAAGAGCATACACAACTTATGGGGCAAAATGTCTGAAAGTGTGGAAAATGAAAGAGAACAGTGGTAGAATTTGTTTTGGTAGAAGGGGAAAAAAGGTCATGAAAACAGATGTTCCTTCAGTTGGTAACAATAAGAAGAAACAAAACCCACATAGTAACTACCGGCACCTTTTAAGGAGGAAGTTCTGGAACAAAGTACAAAGACAGATGATTCCTTCATCAGGCACAGTCAAGATTCTCACTGTACACCTCAAAATACTGTCCAAACTCTTTCACCCAACAGACATTCACCAACTTTTCTCAAGCTCTACATGATCTACAGCTTACTTGCAATGTTATTTTCCTCTGTCTTTACAGAGGCTTGAAAAAACCCAACTAAACATGTCTAGTGAAAACAAGGAAAGACAAGCCATTTGTCTTCATGACTTATCAGCACTATTTAAATAGAGCAAGTCTGCTTAACTCAAGTAGCATGATGGAAACATTAAATCTTTAAGCCATGACGGGAGAGCAAACACTGTCAAGTGAAGTTGTAAGGCAAATACATTCACGACGCTGCAAACCCTACAAAACCAGAGCAATTTGTTCAGTGTTGTTTGCTTTACCTGAGTGATTCTTCAGTACTGCTCACTGCTGCTGCTGCTCATGGTGTTTTCTTTTACTTACAGAAAATGTCATGAGATTGGCTGAAAAACACGTTTTGTACCATTTTCTATACAATAAAGCTCAGGAACCTGACTAATGATTGGACTAAGAGGAACGAATGAACCCAATGTCTTCTGATCACAGGACAGAGTAATCCTGTCTGAAGCAAGTATCTGAAAAACTGGTGAAGAAGAGGGAAGGAAACTGCAGAAAATACAGTCAGTAAATCTGGGCAAATAAAGTTCTGCATAGTCTGTTTCTAGTTCACAGCAGCCAAGAGGTACCGACATCCAGTCTGCTCTTGGGAAACCACCTTTCTCCCAACTCAAAAGTCAAACATACCCACTAGGTTTTTACTTCCTTATTTTCTCCTGCACCCCCACTCCTTACCCCAAACTAGGGAAAGGACCACTGCTCTGTTTCTATTAAAAACAGGGGGAAAAAATCATTATGAGTTTAATGAAGTGTTCCTAGAGCTGGTTCCAGAGGCCCAGGCTCTCACAGGCAGGAGATCAGCACGGCACATCTGAGGAAGCAGGTCAGGCTACATTTCCTTACACACACACTGTTACTTCTGGGGCAATCACAAAAGAAACACCTGCACAACAAATGACAAAATACTACGATACCAACTTAAAAAACCAGAAATTCCTTTGAGGCTGCTTCATTATTTCAATGAGAATAAATGCTACTTGTCTAATAGGAGCACAGTGAGAAACCACACAAAACAGCCAACGCACAACTTGTTACACAAAAAAGAACAGGTGCAGCATGACTTTATGAAGCCTCATCTGAATTTTATGTCCATGTCGTAAGCTCAAGGTTACTCAAGTCTTTCTTTCTGACAAATTTATCTTTTAAGAGTTCTGAACATGGCTAACTTTCCCATTCCAGAGGCATGCTGCTCAAAGAAATCTGTTTTATCAGAATTCAGTAATATTGAGAGATAAGCAATTATTACAGAAGAAGAAAAACATGTTACTTCAAGAGTACAATCTTTGCTATTTTTATGCCATGTATTAAACCATAATGTTTCTACTTCTGACCATAGAGCAGGTTCTTGCAAAACACTTCCAGTATACAAGAACACAGACACAACCCTTCTGACCAGAAATTATATCCTTCCTCTTTTCCTATTCCACTGAAAAAACCCCAAAGTGTCTTATCTAAATACTCTTCATCACAATGAGGAACTGAAAATGTGTAAAATCAAATTGCTTTTGTAGAGAATTGTTAACAGACCTGCTTCAGCTTTCACATAACTGGCTTGGATTTCTTTTGTAACATAAAAAACAAACTCTAAAACAACAGTCAATCTCTCTTTGTCCTAAGGTGACAATTAGTTCTTTCCTATCCAGAGAACACAAATAACATCAGCCATAACCTTCTGGAAGAGGTGAGCACCGACAGCAGCTGCTGTGCCAGCACAAATAGCAATCACGTATCGGTATTAAAGCAAGTGAGGGTACAATCCTTTGAAACAAATCCTTCTGTTGTGGGCAGTACCATCAGGTTTACGAGACAGAAAAGATGCCCATTTCTTTTTGGTAAGACTTAATACTCCACTCAGATTACTTCATATTTTTCCCTTCATTATAACTGCAGAGAAAACCACCAGCTGGTAAAGTGGTGTGGAGCAAGTGATATATAAAGATGATGCAACTTCGAACATGCATTACTTTACTCAGCACTACACACAAAACGATAAATAAAGCATGGTCAGACTTCTGTAAAAGAAACAATACTGTAATTTTGATAAACAGCTGCTGCCAGTTCCAGGCACTTTCACAGGGTTTCAGTTTTGTCTCAACATTCCTGCCCTCCACCTCAATCTATCTCATTTCTCATCTGGTTCAAGTCTGCAAACATTAACACTTCTCTCCCCACATCTGCAGGTATGTGTCCATTTGTTCCTTGTCTTACTTTCCAAGAACAGGATTGCAGACCATGTCCAAGTATGTCCTGCCCTTTATATTTATTTTTTCAGAGAAGGAAAACAAAACCTCTCAAAAATCAACAAAAAGCCTAGAACCATTGAGAGCAGAAAAGTTTAATCTTCAGGAGAAAAAAAATCCAGCAAAATTCACTAACATCTAGAAGACCATATCAAAGTAATCTAAGGCAGCAGATGCTATTGGGAAACAAGCTCATCCCAGAGATCATTCCCCAAGTGAACAAGATTCACAGGCTGACGCCAAACCTCCAGACAAATCATAAAACAATACAAGTGCTTACTATCCGTTATTTGCTTCTGATTCTAGTACCCCATGTGTCCTAGATGAAATAAGAATGTATCGTTTCAGTCAGCAGTATCTTTGTATGTTGCCGTGTAGAACAAGGCTTCCTATTTAAGTACCTGATATTCAGGAGAAAAAAAAAGACAATTTCAATTTGTAAAGGTAGACAGTCAACATGTGTCCTCATCTGCTCCTGTGAAGTAATTTTGTAAATGAATGACCAGCAATCAGGCAATTTCCCACAAATTTCTGTGAATTCCAGTTATGAATAACTGTAAAGTAGCTGAGAGCAGGGAGAATATTTACCATTTAAGCAGGTGTGGAAACACATCTCAATAAATTCTACCGCATCTCAAAGCATTTGTACTTGAAAGTAGATGAGTTTCCATGATATTAAATTTTTTGAGGGGTTGGTGTTTTTGAGGTGAAGAAACCTACAAAAACTTTATTTCTGCCTATGGAATTGTTTCACTGAGAACTATGTATAATTCTTAACGGTAAAGATACAAAACTAAATTGAAATGTTTGCTCACATTTATACAAAGCTGGCTAGAATAGTCTTCTTATTTGGAGATTATAATAATAATCAAGTTCTATTCAAAAGGAATGTACTTCAATATCAAGATTACTTGACATCCCTACACAAATGTTTTCATAGAGAAAAAAATCAGTGATCATTAGCATGCTTGTTTATCTATAACAGTGGGCTTTCCCCCATTTGTTTGCTATTCTCTTCTAAAAAAAAAGAAACTTCTTATTTGTTTTTTCAGCTCCATCAGTTGGAGATAACATTGAAGAAAGCCTACAATCCCTTCATAGCAATTTCTAATGTAATGCTGGAAACTAATTGTTTTTGCAATGGTGAATAACCTCAGCTTGAGCAGCTGAAGTGGAAAAAAGACCCTGAATTTAAGATGGAGTGAACTAAAATTACAAAGAATACTTCCAGACACATGAATAGTCAATTACAAGTTTATACTATGACAATTAATTACAGCCCCTTTAGAATGATAGAATCGTCTGGGTTGGAAGAGACCTCCGAGATCATCAAGTCCAACCCTTGGGCCAACCCCAGTCCCTTTATCAGATCATGGCACTCAGTGCCACCTCCAATCTCAGTTCAAAAACCTCCAGGGATGGGGAATCCACCCCCTCTCTGGGCAGGCCATTCCAATGCCTGATACTCTCTCTGGAAAGAATTTTTTTTTTTGATCTCCAACTTAAATTTCCCCTGGCAGAGCTTGAGCCCGTGCCCCCTTGTCCTATTGCTGAGTGCCTGGGAGAAG
>JAWWLZ010000001.1:12218945-12230571 GCA_035041345.1 Poliocrania exsul
CCTCGAACACCACTCAGCAGGCAGACAAGAACCCCCGACGCTGGTCTGATCCCATCCCACGGATCAAGACTGCGTCAGAGGATTAAGCCCTCCTTGTTCCAGGCTTTCCCATTAGTCTTCTAGGCCTGGGATTCCTGCAGGCTGGTTTTTACTAGGCATGATATGCTGTGGCCTTTTTCATGTTCTGTGTTCCCAGATCCCTTGCCTTGTTAAGTAGTGGTCCCACATTTTCCCATGTCTTCTCTTTGCTGCTGATGTACCTGTAGGAGCTCTACTTGTTGTCCTTCACATCCCTCACTAGACTCAATTCCAGATGGTTGCTTTGTTTCTTAGATCCATCCCTAAACATAGATTTCTGACTATCTTATTGATTCAATTTATCAGTCTCTGAAATGTGCAGGTGGTGCCTAGTGCTGAAAATATATCTTGTGTCTAATAAACTTAATGAAAAGCAAAAGCTGTGTTTAGTTGTCTTTTTACTTAATTAAAATTAAAATGACACATCACTGTATGTGCAGGCCGAGCCTTAATCTACAAAGAGTGTCAGTCGGTGTTAGGCTCATTATTGACAGTGGCCTAGTTTCCATTGACAGAGTCATTAAAAGTTTTAGTCCACAAAGACAGGAAGAAGTAGTGGCTGATAGTCCTGAACTAAAATAAGGGGGAAAGACAAAAAAAGCTCAAACCCAACCTATTTTGTTAATCCATCCATGTACGTGAAAACAGCACAGCAGGATTGGGGAACTAATCCCATTTCAAATCAGATGCCTGCTGGTTCCATTTAATGAGCATTATGTCTGTTTCTTTTTTAACCCTAAAATATCTTAATGCATATAACTGCATTCTGATTTTTTTTAAATTATTATATTTTTTATCTCTTCTGATAAGGTTCTTGCTTCTTTAATTGGACCAAAGATGGATTGGTAAATACCATCTTTACTGCCAAACCACATGCCGAACATCATTAATATGGAAATACCCAGGAAACGGAATTGTAGAGTTTTGTGAGCATTGGTACTAATGAAATTTCCTACAGATTTGTACCTTGTGAGTAAACTCTGGTGTGTAGGGAGGAATAAAATAATGGAAGATTGTCTTAGGGATGAAGCATTAAAAACATCTCTCTCCTCACACATCTCTAGTACTTAATAAATATTTGATACTCTCACACTGCACTCTTTTCCAGTGTAAAGGCACTGTCAAGATCTCTCCATCCTCCATGCCCACTTGCATTAAATTTGCAAAAAAAAAATGTTGTGACTTTTGTCTTTCTGCCAAATAAGGCTGAAATTGGAGAAAGATCCAAAACCTATTAATAGAGGTTAAGGAGGGGCATTTTTCATTACCCTATGCCAAAGGCCATGTCAGCAGAATGAGTGACTGTGTCATGTACCATTTTAATTTAGCAATGCTTATATCCCTTGATATAAATGCTCACACAGATTCCAGGATAAGGAAGAATTAGTGATCGAATTCTGTTGATTATCAATATAGCTTGATACTAGTCTGGTAGCTATATAATGATATTCGGGGAAATAAAAATATATTTATTGTGTTATTCAATGTAGACACCAGCTACCATCCTAGTACTGCTTACTCTCTCAGCATCTACTATACTGTTATTATTTTTCTGTTTGCTTTAGATATCCTGGGGGAAAAAAAATCCTCATTCTCAAAAATCTCTTTATCTTAGATGATGCCTAGGTATATGTTAAGATAATATTAAACATGTTAAAATGGGTAGTGACATACTTAAAAAATTACCTTTTTATGCAGTTGTTTATGTAAGGCAGTAATAATTTGTTCAACATTCTTTTCAGCCCTAAACATCCTCATCATTTTTAGTCAGTTTATTTGTTTAGTTTTCCAGCCAGGGCAGATTGTTCAGGTTTACAAGCAGGCAAAAGAGTTCCCTTAATGGCAAAATATTTACAGTAGCATACTTGCAAAATACGTGATGTCTTAATAATACCTGATGTCATGAATGGGAAACTTGTGACTTTAAAAATCAGTTAAGTAAGGCCAGTGCATGCAGTTGCTTCACCACATAATTGTCAGCAGACCAATTCTTATATTTTTCATGCACTTAAGGCTTTGCATCTGGGAATCAGTGACTTGCATATGGGTATTTGTCATTTTTCCAAATCATTATTGGTTTTCCATGTAGTTTGATTCTTTGTTCTTCTTAAGCAACAGCTTAAAAGGCAAACTGGTTTAGATGGATGAATCAGGAACATAACAATTCTCCATGACACTATGATATACATTATAACACTGAGAAAAGAACAAAAGATTAGAAATGCTGGGCTGTCATGATTATCAGGAGACTTAAAGGTGCCTGGAACTATGGGAAAGTTCTACCTGTAGATACATGTCACACATAAAATTGTATTTCAGCAAACAAAAACTATACTCCGTGGACCAGAGCAGCTGAAAGGACAGACAGCACAGCAGTGCTGACCTACTGGAGCAAGCTGTGCAGTGACTGGCATGCAGCTCTGGCTCTATTTCAGTAAAACAGTATGTGACCTCCCAAATCAGAATGCAATTTGAAACATTAAATGACCAGACATATCTTTTGGCAATGCAGTCATTAACTTTCGACTTTATCTGCAGCCCACAAGGCCACCTCTTACATCAGAGTGATGCAATGCCTACTAATTGAATGTCAATTTTGTGCCAGCCAAGGGCACTGGCTGCAATAAGCAGACACAAATGTGTGCAGAGGGGAACATATTTTCATTATTTCTTCCTCTGACTCCCTTACTCTACCTGCCATCTCTCTTTGCTACTCTTTATCTCTCCACCAGCCCACACAGAAAAAAACCCCTAAAGGCACAGCTTTATTGGGAAGGAAAAAAAGTGCAATGACATATTCTGGCCATAAGGAATAGTCTTACTATTAGGAACTATTTGAAATTTCCTTAAGATGTTTCTTGGCAAAGTAAACTAGTGAAGAAGTATGTCAAATAGCACTGCTATTCATTTTTTTGAAGGGAGAAGTAATAACTGTTTTGATGAAATCTTGAGGACCATGAAAAAATCTGAATGAAACTTCTCTTCCTTTTCTTTGAAGGTTTATTTAGATTCTGTTTATATTCACAAGATATAGAGGATTCAGATTTAACATTTCACAAGTCTGCCAGATACTCTGTCAGCTTTTAATATTTCTGGTTAGTACTTTTTTAAAAATAATGTATTTCACTTATTCACTGATATATTTATCTAGGGCACATTTTTGTACCGGCTATAAAAATCGTAGCAGAAAGAGACTGTTGACTTGGAGATTTTCTGGATCTTAGACATTTAGAAATATATTTCATAAGTAGAATTAAATTATTGCTGAGTGTAGGAGAGGCCAAAGTAGCTTGTTTATCTTTTGAATTACTGCAGGTTTTGCACATAACAGGATCCTGAATGCAGCTTTTCTCACTGCTTATACTGGGAAAAGCACCCAAGAGACATTAATGCAAAAATTTGGAGGGGACCGCCTAAGTGAATAGATGTAGGAGGAACCAAAATTATTAGAATATATTTGGAAGGACTAGTAAGATATAACTGGAGGAAAGTGAAAATCACAGGCCACTATTGGGAAGTGACCTTTATCATGAGTATCCCAAATTTTGGTGCTACCATACAGTCATATAGCTCACTCGCATAAAATTTCATGAATTCACTGGTAAGATTTCTATTAATTTCAGTGGCTTTTGGTCTAAAGGATAGCAGTCCATTCAGTTGTTCTTTCTCAGTTTTCTGTATGCTTTCTCACATGGATGTGTGGAAACTTCCTGTTTCTTGCTGCAAATCACCTGGCTGCTCAGCCTGTGTGTTAATACAGAAAATTTGACCAAATCCAGACAACTGAGATGTTTTATTGTGCAAAATGCAATGAATAGTATTATGCAAAGCTGCTTTATAGCTATAGCAGACACAACACTGATTCATATGTCATCTAAGCTATGGAGATCTCCAAATCATGCACATCTCAGCAGTGTGACTTTGGTTTATCTTTACATTTCAGAAAATACGTGAGTATTTTATTTTTTGTCACTTTCTCATCTCATGCTTTACCATTTTACTTCCTTTAGGCTTGTTACAGAAATTGTCACCTGAGGATTAAATTCAGCAAGGGAAGTGTTAACACAAGGGGAGCCTGCCTGACTTGCATGCTGATGTTAATGGAGCTGTGAATTGTGTCATATTAGCCTCCTTTGCTTCCCATATGCTTATTCTCATTTTCCCCTCAGAAGCTGCAACTCCACTTTTCATCTTCATTTGTATGCCCAAAATGCAGCCAGCTTAATTACCAATTATACCCATACTCATTTAAAAGCTAAATCAACTGGAAACAATGCTAAAAACTGTCTCCCTTGAGGAAAACTAAAGACTTTGTGTTAATTTTCTTCACATATTTTGATTAGTATAAAGCACTGTGTAACTTACAAGTTAATCTCCCCAAATGATGTTAATTTTAAATTGAGATGACACATGGATACTCATGGGATGACAGTCAGAGCAACCTGCCTTCTCTTCCACCTTCAACTCTGACCTGCTGTGCAAAATTCTCTCTCCCTAGGAAACTGTCAATTAAGCACTATAGCACCCAACTCTGCCAGCAGCTTTTTATTTATGGTCACCTTTTCCTGCTTTATTTCTTAACTGTCTGACTTGTACTATTTCCTTGAGTTTGGAAGTCCCATGTGAGTTTTTTCATAATGAAATTTCTTCCATCTTAGGAAATGAGAACTCCATAAACTTCCAGGTAGGTTTCATGGGACCCATGGAAAGCATAATAGCTGTTTGGTTGATATAGTAGTGATTGCCACAGAACATGCATCCTCCAATCAATACTGCAAAACTCTCAGACACTTTTTAGCTCCTGAGTGAATTTACAGTTCCTAGTGACAGTCTCCTTTACTGCAATAAAGGCCACAGGAACTATAAGAAAAGAAAACTAGATTTGAAAAGCTGTCATCATTATTTATGGAATATTTGCATACTATAATTTACCAGTTACTTGGAATGTGCTGCCCTTTGCTTATGGAAGATGCAAGACGTGTTCCAGCTGTTCTTTTTCGCAAATTAAAAGGTATAAGGTACTGAAAATTCTGTGCTTTTTTAATAAAAATAAGAGAAAATACAGTGAATGCTTGGAAATGAGTGTAATGCTCAGACAGTGATGAACTTGGTGCATTTTACATTGTGTGAGCAGAACTTAAGACTGAATGGGTTGTTATGTGCCCCCCACATGCATGGCAACCCATATTCTCCACTCAGTGCCACCTGTACCCATCCCCCATCTTCTTTTGAGAATGAAAGGTCCCAACCCCGCTTCCATCCTGGGAAAAAGGTGACAGAAAGCATTCATAGCTCCCTCATCTCATATGGTTCACAAAAGTTTTAGCCTCTGACTTAGCAGAGAGGTCCTAATTCCAGTTCCCTTTTCAGACACCTAGAAATGACTAAACACAACTTCACAATAAGGTTAACATGCCACTCTGCATTTAACATTCCCTCTGTTTCATCTCTCTCTGACTATTTGACCTGTATGTGTTCTATGGACACCTGTCTGGCTGTGATGGATCTTAGTAAAAGAATAGCTTTGCCATTATTCCAGGCAAAACTAGGATTTTGCCCTATTTGTCTCTTTCCTGTTAATTATACCATCCTTTCTCTAAAAATATGAAGGTAAGCTTTAGTTCTATTCAGGTTGCAGTAGGAAGGCCTGAGGGAATATGATTGCCCCTTTTTAGTGCACTGAACAGGTGAAAGGGAGAGAAAAATCTCAAACGCTGAAGAACAGTGGCAATATAAAAGCAAATGTATATAAACTGGTACGGTACATTTAATCTTGAAACCTAGTATAAAGTTCTAATAATCAGAAAAAAGAAAGTTACTTAAAGCTGTGTGATAAGAAACCTAGACAACTTTCAGATAAGAGTTCCTCAAGTTTATGGAAAAAATAATATAAATACCTGTGAGATCCAGGTATTGGATTCAGTGACTGAAGTTTTCCATTCTTGTGTTATTTCTGAGGTCATTTGTCCTTAACATCAGCATATAGAACTATTGCAGTGAGTCCAAAGAAGGGCCAACAAGTTGCTTAGAGGGATGCAGCACCTCTCCTGTGAGGAAAGGCTGAGGGAATTGGGACTGTTCAGCCTGGAAAAGAGAAGAGTTTGGGGTGACCTAATTGTGGCCTTCCAGTACCTGAAGGGAGCCTACAGGAAAGATGGAGAGAGACTATTTACAAGGGCATGGAGTGACAGGACAAGGGGCAATGGTTTCAAATTGAAAAAAGGAGATACTGGGAAAAACTTCTTCCCTTTGAGGGTGGTGAGGCACTGGAACAAGTTTCCCAGAGAAGCTGTGGATGCCCCATTCCTGGAAATGTTCAAGGCCAGGCTGGATGGGGCTTGGAGCAACCTGGTTTAGTGGAAGATGTCCCTGCCCATGGCAGGGGGTTGGAATGAGATGATCTCTAAGGTGTCTTCCAACCCAGGCTATTCAATGATTCTATGATTGTGTCATACATACATAAAACACACAAATATAGATGAAGCTACAGTCCAGGCAACATAGGTTTCCCATTCACCAATTTTTCTTTTTTCGTATTTCAGCCTTGCTTTTCTCACACCACCTGACATTTTTATTTAATTCTCAGTTCCTGGTATGTATATGACATTGTTTTTTTCTTTTAGCCAAAGGGCAGGTTCACAAAATTCTAATGAAGGTCATGAGTGCACTGCACTGGTTGAAAAACTGACAGGCAAGAAAAAAGCCCCAATTTTTGAATGTACCTAAAAGGGGATTTTTCTGTGAAGATCTACATAGTGGCTTAAAATACTGGTTTTGAGGGAATTTCTGCTCTGGCAGTTACCAGTAGGAGTTACCCTGGGGAAAGGGTGGTGTTTTTGGAAGCACTATGTGAGAAATTCACATTTATGCACCCCTTACATTGCACTGGAGGTGGTGGTGTGATTCACTAGTCATCTTCTGATCTTCTATTTTGTAGCATGGAGAAGGAAGTACTGCAATCCATGCATGGAGTTCTGCACACAATGTTTCAGCATGATTTGAAATAACACATTTACAGGGGTTTTGCAGAAACACTGGCATTACCCTCACCTGTGCCTCACTCTGCAATACGACATGGATCATCTTACCGCTTAGTGAGTTCTATAAGCTTTCTGCTTCACGGTACTCAGCACCTTGTACAAGGATTAAATTCTGAGAGCACAGCAGGTGTGTTCCTAAGTTTAGGTGCTCTATTTATAGTGTTTTCCTGTAAGCATAACATTGCAATTGTCACTCACACTGTCTTCCTCCAATTCATCATGACACCAGGCTGGGGGCACAATAAACATCCTTTTGTGAGTATAGTCTTCTTGGTGTTATGAAAATTGATTGCCTAAACAGCATCACATGGAATTAAAAAAAAAAAACAACAACAACAAAAAAAAAACAGAAAAAGAAAAAGAAAAATTAGCTTATTATGAAGGGAAGTTAATGACTACAGCTACAGGAAACTGACATGAATTTTAATATAAAAATTAGTTTTATTTATTTGTTTATAGTTTCAAGTGATAAATTTACATCAAATTGCTTGAGAAAATGATGTAAAAATTCAGTGGGTCAGATTTTCTACATAATACAGTGAATAAAATTAAGAGCACAGGAGAAGTGATTATTGCATTTTAAAGCTGGTCATTAATTTCCAGTTAACTGTCCAGTTAATTGGTGTTGTAAGTTACAAGAGTAGATAGACCAACACAATCATTTGTTTTTTTTCTGAAGCTGGTGAAGAACAGACTATGGTAAATGATTTTGGGGTAAAGAACTGCAACAAGAGACAAGAACCTGCAAACCTTTTTTTCAATTAATGTTTTGTGTACAGGAAACATTAACAGTGATGTGGTGGTTTGTGACACCTATTTGCAAAAGAAATTCTTGTGGACCCCTGGAAGCAGCTTTGTCATATTGCAATGTACTTCAGTTCTGCATCAGACACAGGTGATGGAGGGAAAGTCATCAGAAAACACCAGAGCTCAGAACAGGAAACCTTCTGCACATGGGCCACGTCCTTGCCCTCTGAGAAA
Source organism: Poliocrania exsul (assembly GCA_035041345.1). Taxonomy (NCBI): domain Eukaryota; kingdom Metazoa; phylum Chordata; class Aves; order Passeriformes; family Thamnophilidae; genus Poliocrania; species Poliocrania exsul. Next base: position 12,227,045 of record JAWWLZ010000001.1, read on the forward strand.
CCTTTACAACACCACAGCAGTGCAAAACAAAAGTCAGTAAAACTGAAAATTTGGTCTGTGTTTTCAAATCATATGTGGGTTCTTAAGGGGAGTGATATTCTCTTAAGTTAGACCAAGGTGACATTTTGAAGACTTTCTTCACAGCAGAGGTGCAGAAATATGATCTGTTTTAGATAAAAGCTTAGATTTTTGAGCACCCCTTTATAATAGTGAATTAAAACTGCAGCTAATTTTACTGCAGCTAAATTAAAGAAAGTGCAAGGTTCTGTCTTTTAAAGCAGAGGCTCTCTGCACTTTTTCTCTGTAGTGGTGACATAACATTTACATTTCCACAGATAATGAACTAGATCCTTCCAGCACACAAGACCCACAGGGGGCTCATTCCCAAGGCTGAAGTATTATTTTACTTTCCATATGCTCTACATGGAGCTTGAGGTAAGCTATTCTTAATGTCTTACAAGGATCACCATTTCTTCAAGGTAAATGTGCTTTTCATTTTCTTTTTTAAACAGTAAAGATCTTATTACTGTCTGTCATGGCTTCTTCACTGCACTTGCTATTACTGCTTTTAATTAGTAATTCACTGGTTTTGCAGCTCAGGTTTTAGAGCCCATAAAACCACAGGGAGCTCACTGTTAGTCTAAATGGACCTTCTGAGGATATGGAAAGACACAACAATGGTACTCACATCTCACAAAAGGCCATGAAAGCAGTGTTTATTACTTTTAAACATTTTCACAGGCAACTGCTCTTTCCCATAATTATGTTTATTTCCTCTTAGTCCTTAAGTACATTCCAGGTAGATAATTAAATTCCAAGGAAACAGCTTTTTTCTGCCAGGGATCTCTCCCAAACCAGTTCCTTTGCTCTTGTCATCCTAAAGTGTTCATCCAGCTGCCTTAGTCTCTGCAAAGGATTAGCATAAAAATCCGTATTAAGGGACAACAGATCTGTCTTCCAATTGTGGAAATGGGAAAGTAGGACGCAATTGCAAGGCCCTCCTGATTCAGAGGTCTCTTAAAGGGTGGATCCTCTGGGGAGCTTTTTGCCTATTGGCTCTTCCCCAGGAGGCTGATGCTTGGTGGTACCTCCCTTTGGAATACCCAGCTAGCAACACCCGAGGTGCTGTACCATGACACAGAAAAGGATTTTTTTACAAGAGCCTATAGTGACAGGACAAGGAGAAATGGCTTCATACTGGAAAGGAGTATTACATTAGTTATTAGGAAAAATATCTTTACTATGAGAATGGTGAGGCACTGGAATAGACTGCCCAGAGAAGTTGTGGATGTCCCATCCCTGGAAGTGTTCAAGGCCAGGTTGGATGGAGCAACTTGGTCTAGTGAAAGGTGTCTGTCTGCAGGACAGTGGGGTTGTAACCAGTTGATCTTTAATGTGCCTTCCAACCCAGGCCATTCTATGATTCTGTGTGCCAAAGGGGAGATCCCACTGACCGCTACGGAGCAGCAAACAGCCAGTGAGTGCAGTGGGTCAGCCACAGAACACCTAGAAGCAGCTCAGGCATACCTTAGGAGTCTGGCTGTGAAAAAAAGATAGACTTGCTGGCTAGCTGATGGCAGAGGAGGTTATGGATACAGGAGCACTGGGAGAGGAAGATTGTTTGCTGTTTCCATTGACTCCTTAGAGTGTGATCATTGGATACACAAGCTCTTACATACTGAAGTATTTCCATGTGTTTCAAAACACCTCTAGGCACACCTGAGCCCCTACAGCCTTTTCTGAACATCAGTAGCCTGCCTGCAGTCCTAAAGCAATCCAGAGACAGCTCAAGACTTTTTCTGCTGTTTATTCCCTGGGTTATCGTACATCTGTTTGTACTTTAGGGCCTTTGTCAGGCTCAGACATGACCCATGTGATCTGGGATATAACCAAACGTGAAAAAACAGAACCATAGAATATCCTGAGATGGAAGGAACCTACAAGGATTACCGAGTTCAACTCCTGACCCTTTACCAGACCAACGCCAAGAGTCACCAGTGCCTGAGAGCGTTCTCCAAAACTTCTTAAACTCTGTCGGGCTTGGTGCCATGACCACTTTCCTGGGGAGCCTGTTCCAGTCCCCAACCACCCTCTGGGTGAAAAACCTTTTTCTAATATTCAACTTAAGCCTTTCCTGACACAACTTCAGGCCATTCCCTCAGGTCCCGCCACTGGTCACACCAGAACCAGTGTCTGCCCCTCCTTTTCCCCTCATGAGGAAGTTGTAATTGCAGTGAGATTTCTCCTCAGCCTGCTCTTCTCCAGGCTGAACAGACCAAGTGCCCTTAAGTGCTCCTCATATGGATCTAGGGAGTTAGTCTGAGTGGAGTGAGTGCAGCTGGTCCAGTAAGTTCAGCAGTTCCCGGGGAAGTCTCTGAGGTTGTGTGGTCCCTCTGTGAAACCAGGGATCAGCACCTGCAGGTGAAACAGGGGAGCATGGCTGACTGGGGAATCTGCAAACACTAAATGTAAGGAAATGTGAGGAGAAGGGCTGCAGTGACTTTTCTTGCTCTTCTATGTAATATTTCTATGCCTCTGAGACCTCTGTTAGACATTGTTTTGTGGTTTGTGCTCAGGCTGGCTTCCTAATTGTGCCAGCCTTTTAAATGTCTTTTTTTATACCCACAGAAATTCACTTACAAATGAAAGACATATATAGAACTATGGTAAAGAAGACAGGCAATTCACAAAGGAAACAAACTACTTCCCTTTCTCAATATTACCTTGTTTTCTAAAGACAAAAGGTTTCAGTGACTGTACTGCAGTGTAGTAACTTGGTAAAAACACTGTTACTGGTAAGTGTCCACAGCCACAGGATTTGTACTGATTGTGCAAGACCTCAGGATGAAGGTTTGTCAGATTTTATTTAACCTTCTCTTGGCCTGCCTGGAGCTTTGTCTTTACATGTTTTAAAAGTAGCAGGAAACTTTCTAATGGCCAGGTGGCTATGCCAATGCTTTTTGTGCTTGGTTATCTTTGTCTGGTATGACTGTATTTTACTTAGATATAGTCAGAAGAAGTTACTCTGCACAGAACAAGATATTTAAGACTAACACAAAGAAATGGGGTAGGAAAACACAGCACTGCTATGACAGTAGAGGCCTTGAGAAGTGAACAGGATGCTGCTTAGAGGTGCACGGGCATGGGATGGTCAGAGTTGGGGCACAGGATGACCCTGAAGACCCCACAGCTGTGCACATTTCTCTTGGTTTGAGCTGGCAAAATGCCAACTGCCCAACACAAAGTCAGCTTCCCTCCTTCTGGCCGAAAAAAAGGGAGAAGGGGAAACAAACCTAGAAACTCAAACTAGTTTATGCTTAAACTAACTATATATATTTATACAGAAAACAGAAAAGAGTAAATTACAATATAACACACCCTTATACAAGATAGATATAACAACAATTTTCTATCTCCCACCGAAACCAGATTCCATTACTCTAGATCTACAAGCACCCTAAAAGACACCCAGCAAGAAACAGAAAGTATAACAACAAAATATTTCTACTTCCCTGAATTCAAACAAA
>JAWWLZ010000001.1:12230671-12259297 GCA_035041345.1 Poliocrania exsul
TTTCTTTGGTTGCTTAAGTCAGGTGATACCTGTCTCTCCTAATCTATGTAGATTCTCTGAGCCTGCTAATTTGAGGCCTAACTAAAACTACCACAACATGTCATCCACAGTTAGTTATGGAAATACAGACCTGGAGCTAAACTAAAATGGTTTTAGGATAACAATAAGCACAAAGGAAAAACTATGTACAACACAGCATATATGGTAATTGAAATGTACTATGAACCGCATACCAGTGAAAAAAAAGCAAGTTTGAAAGTGTTAACAAACATATAAAAATTACTTTAAGCAGATCCTAAGGGGAGGAAAGAGACACCATCAATATCAAACTCCTCCTGATGAAGGAGTCATGATGCTGATGGCTCACTATACCCCTCCATCCAGACTGAAACCACTGACTTTGTGAATCAGAGGCAGTGCCAGGGTAGCATAACATCAGGGAAAAAAAAAGGAGTTATTAAAAGTGCGTATATAGCATTTTTAATTCTATTGCATTATAATTATTGTCATCATCAAGTGACTACTAACTGAGTCCAAAAGGAAGAATAGTGTTGAAGTCTCAAATACAGGATGATACTGGCGTGGTGAAAACCCATGCTCAAGTAGAAGGGACACCTTAATTCTCCCACTGAGGAAAATCCAAGAGAACAGAGGTGTTATCTGTTTCTTTTGGCAGCAATCAGTGCACTGCTGCAGCACCCATGGACTGTCACAGGGAACTGGAAAGAAATGAGAGATACACAAGGGTTGTAATAGTAAGAAGAGATTATTTGAAGGAGAAAGACACATTTCTGTAGGAAACCTGGCTTAAAAGTTCTGTTGGTCATGGAAGAACTATTGCCATGACACTTCTGAATATTAAATCACACATTAAGTGATTTAATGTAAGAAAAATTTCCTGTCTTTCGGTGAAATTTAAGTTCAGACCCTGGATTTGCAGGAAGCTCAAAGATACTTTCATTTACAACATCAACTATATGGATTTTATTGCAGTTTTTTTCTTCAGATCAAGGACTTCTGAATATAAGAGTCATTGACTTGTATCCTTTGATTTCAGTGACTTCATACTCATGTCATAATATTGTTGAGGATTCATTTTTTAAGAAGTCTGATGATGGGGGAAGTGCATTTCTTTAGGAATTCTGAAAGTACATTTCAGCAAGGATGCTAAAGAAAAGAATATCCTTTGAAGTACAGCTGAGTGCCCCAATTACTATAATTTTTGTAATTACTTTTTTTTTCCCCTTTTGAAATTGAAGTAGATTAATTGCAGTTTCTCCTCACTGAAACAGTGGGATGAGAAAAATTTCACATTGAGAATGAGCCCTCTTTAGAGTCACAGCGTGATCCCATAGCCCAAAAGTCTGACAGGAATTTGCTCTGGTATTGGAAATACCATTAGAAGCATTTGCAATATTATGCCTGTGCAGAAATGAAAGTCACTTATCACACATTTAGGTCTTAGTGCTGATGAGAAGCCTTCTGCAGGGCTGTAGAAGTAGTCCTTGATCTCCTTCAAGGACAGGATAATGAGCCCTATCTGTCCGTCAACAGCAGCAGGCCTAGGCCCAGAGTCCTTTGGCAGAGAGAGATACTAAACTGATTTCTGTACTTATGTCAAATAGTCTAATTTGATTCCAGTGGAGATAATTCTTCATTCAAGGAAAAATCTTGGCTTGAATGCAAATGTTCCTTCATAGGCATTCAATGAATGAAGCACAACAATGCATACATGACCTTCATTAGTTTGTTTATTACTGATCATCTGGCTGAAGATATGTGAATCTCTTTTGACTTGTTCTCATACAAGGATGTCACCATTGCAAAAATGATGCAAATGCAAGCAGAGCTTGACCCAAACTATCCAAAGAATTATTTTGTACTGTGCAGAACATTTGGAGCATTCCCCCTTTTGGGGTTGAACATTGCTCACTTGCTGTTGGCACAACTAAATTACATTTTGGCCATTCAGGTACATTATTTCTGCACTGTGAGTTACCTTCCAGTATATTGCAGCTGTGATTAGTCTGGAGAGAAGTGCAAGACCTCTGTAAAAAGGATTAACTATTGTATACCTGAGAGCAAAAGCAAAGTGATTTTTCTGCAGTATCAGATCTCATAAGAGGGAATATATTACAGCATCCAGGAACAGCCGAGAGCTGTGATAAAGCTATATGCTGAGGGAGAACCTGTCTGTGCCCAATTTTCTTAAAAAAGAATGATAAATCTCTTTTTCAAATCCATTCCAAATGTCCTGGTGAGAGTGCACTTCTGCCAAGAATATATTAGGCAAGATTTATGAGGAGAAGGAATACATCAGACCTGGAGAGCTTACGGGTCTGTGATTTAGGCCTTTTTTTTCCCTTAGCTATATCTAATGAAACCTGGTTTCTTCTTTGTATCATCATCATCATCGTCGTCGTCATCGTTGTTGTCGTTGTTGTTGCTGCTGCTGCTGCTGCTGTTACTACCTGGAACAAGTTAAAACCCAGAAACATAAAAGTGCATCTGATTGTACAACACGTAGTAGTGGAATGTGTGATCTTCAGGGCACCTGGTCTCTTCCAGAAAAATCACAATCCAGAGCTGGGATCTTAGGATTCCTCTGTGATGCATGAGAAGAATTAAATACCCAAGATGAAACTGTTGTGTGCAGAACAGAAACAGACACTGAAAAACAAGCAGGTCTGCTCTTATCTTTGCCTTAAACAATTTATAAAGTGCATATAAAGAGACAGATACAGTTAAGTTTCTTTTATTTAGTAGCCCAATATTTAAAGTTCTCACCAAATTAGCAAAATAATGGAATAATTTTCTTCCTCTGCCTGAGAGGTTGTAGATCTGTACCTCTTACCTCTTGCAAACCATTTAACAATCAGGCCAGTTCAGGACAGAGGGCCCTTACTGCCTCTCCTTGAAAAGGCTTCAATTTACAAGAAATTAGAATAAATGTAAGCAATTATAAAAATTGCATTTGCCCCAATAGAAAGGGACAGTTTAGTATCAGACCACTTTCCTGCATAGAAAAAATACCTAAATTTCTGTTCTTCAGTATTCTGTGTGATACTTGTTTGATATATACTCTATAAATTGTAGATGAAAGTGTGTCTGAACTGATGTGGTATATATGCTGTAAGTTCATCACTTCATATTTGGCAGCTGAGGGACAAGGGAAAAAACACATCACAGAATCACTGAATTGTTAGCATAGGAAGGCACCTCTAGAGAACATCCAGTCCAACCCCTTGCCAAGGCAGGGTCACCTGAGGCAGGTAACACAGGAACAACCATCAGGTGAGTTTGGAATGCCTCCAGTGGAGACTCCATGCCCTCCCTGGGCAGTTCCAACGCTCTGTCACCCTCAGTGTAAAGAAGTCACTCCTCATGTTGAGGTGAAACTTCTTGTCTTTTAGGTTATGGCCTTTGCTCCTTGTTCCTGTCTCTGGGAACCACTGAAAAGAGTCTGGAACGACCCTCTTGGCACCCACATTTGAGATATTTATGTGCATTGATGAGATCCCCTCTCAGTCTTCTCTTCTCCAGATTGTTCCTTCAGTCTCTGCTCATAAGAGAGATGCTCCAGATCGCTCATCATCCTTGTGGCCTCCTCTGGTATGGTTTAGGCACCTTTGGAATTCGGTACTCTGATGCTTCAAAGGCTATTGAGCACAGAATGTAAATTTTATTTATATGTAATATTCCTCTTAGGTATCAATGTACCTACTTGTATCATCTCTTGAGCCATGGTTGATGTTCCAGTTTCTTTAGCATCCTCAGCTGAAGTGTCAAGTCCTGGCTCTGCTGAACTGTAAAATTCACTTGGTTTTAATAGGGCTGAGAATTTATTTCTGAAGCAGAAAGAATGAGAACTAGAGAGCAAGAAAGAATAGCCATCAATCTGAGGAACAAGAATGTGAAGACAGACTAGGCCTTTTCTTCTTTCAGAACAGTTAAATTATAAAATTAATCTCCATCTGTAAATTAGCTCTATGCATAGATCCATGGTCTTTATAATTTCTGCTAAAGCCATCCTAATTATTCTTCTGACTTCTAATTGCATTTTCAAAATCCAAACAAAAATAGCAAAAGAAATATTCATAATAAAAAGACGGAGAATTTACTTGATCAAGACACTTAATTACACAATGACTTTTTTTTCCAGGGAGACAATGAGTAGGTCAGATGCTTTACAATGTACAGCAGATGTGAGAAGGCTGGACAAAGGCATAATGTGTAGTAAAGAATGGCATATAGAAACTTCTCCCCTCCCAAAATAAAACATGATAGTTTAAAACTAGCAAGCTGATTACACACACACACACAGACACACACACAGACACAGACACACAGACACACACAGAGTGTTGTTATATGGAACGCCTTGCCAAAAGATATAATAGTGTGTAGGTATTTGTGCTACTTATTTAAAAATAAGAAAATAAAACAAACAAAGAGTTGCATTAAAGGAGATTAAAAGGACAAGCAAAGCTCAAACTCCTTCTCTGCCTGGGACATATGGACTAATACACAAATAGTCAGTCATGCACAAGTGGTCACTGACTGATGGTCAGAAGAAGCCCTTGCTGGAGAGGTTACTGATGACTGATCACCACAAGACCCCTCTGAGGCCACCAATGTCAGGTAGTTCCAGGGACAGGCTGTTGGGCCAGATGGCCCCTGTATTTGATGTGTTATGGCAGCTCCTACATACTTGGAGCTAAGCACTGACACTATGATATGAAAGGCCCATGGGGACATTAGTTGGCTGTTTTGACAAAAGTCCCAGCTTTTAGATATGTCAGACTGTGCACTCAAGGACTGGACAAACTATGTTTGACATCCTCGAGGGCTCATTAAAAGTGTTCAGTGCTTTTCGAGTTAAGCTTTTTGTATTTCCCACTGACAGTGCAGCTTCAAATGCTGCTGTCTAAACTGAGAAATATCAATCCAAGCATAGCAAATATGTGCTCTCTCATTGCTTGGCAGTGATTTGAGGATCCAGGCTAAATCACTACCAATCAGAAGAAAAAATAAATACAGTTTAACATGTCTATTGCTGATTTTCTTCTGGTGTACAGGCAAACCTCTTAAAGATCATGTTATATATTTGTTTGGGTATAGGATCGTAGAAAAAAAAATGTAATACTACAAGATTATGGAGCACAGAGGTGAATAAGGTAGTTGTTCAGATGTAAAACATCCAGCAATGCAGAGTGAAATTTCTGTGCTAACATGGATAAAAAATAATTATCAGCAATGTTGATGTTTCTAAGAAATAAATTGTGCCTTCAGTGACTCTATGTCAATTTAGTATAAATAACAAGGGAAACTGAGGCGATCACGGAACCACAGAATTGTGTGAAAATTGTGTGAGGTTGGAAAAAACCTCTAAGGTAATCAAGTCCAACCTTTGACCAATTTCCACCTTGTCAATTAGTCCATGGCACTAAATGCCATGTCCAGTCATTCCCTGAACACCTTCAGGAATGGGAACTCCACCACTTCCTTGGGCAGCCTGTTCCAATGCTTAACCTCCCCTTTCTATGAAGAAATTCTTCCTGACGTCCAACCTAAACCTCCTCTGGCACAGCTTTAGGCCATATCTTCTTGTCCTGTAACTTGTTGTCTGGGAAAAGAGACTGAACCCCACCTGGCTACCACTTCCTTTCAAGCAGTTGTAGAGAGTGATAAGGTCTCCCTTGACCCTCCTTTTCTCCAGGCTAAACAACCCCAGCTCCCTCAGCTGCTCCTCACAATATACTCTTTAGATCCTTCACCAGCTCTGTTGCCCTTCTCTGGACACACTGCAGCACCTCAATGTCCTTCTTGAAGTGATGCTGCTGCACACACTTTTATTCTGACGGGTTCCCAAAGCCAAATCTTACCACTGAGTTTTTAAAAAAATTGATCCTCAATGCTAGAAGAACAAGAGGTTTTGCCTTCAAAGGGAGATGTACAGAGTGAGAAACTAGCATATTAATTTAACAAAAACAAAGCACATAGCCACTGTATTGTCCTAAAGGATGGCTTCAGACACCACATGTTAAGCAATTCACAGTGGGAAACTAACTACTAAACAATATCATTTTGTTTCAGAAGCCTTCTACCAAGTTGGTGCTGTCAGCCCACGCTGAAGGCCAAGTCACAATTTTCTTCTCCTAACAGAGAAGCTTATGAATAGATGGAAATGTTTTCCATATATCTGAGTGCAGGTGATGAGGAAACAGTTCAAAGTATAGCTGAAAATAAGGGACTAGACTCATATGGACACCCTTGCACATGTAATATTTTGGAATTCATGCTAAGGTCTCTGCTATGTTGACCACATTCCACAACAGAACTGGTGAGGCCTTTAAAACACCTTGCATGACAGAAAGACCTGTAAGAAACAAAAAAAAAGTCCCTCCTGTTCAAGCAAATGAATTAATACAGTTTGTGACTTTTCTGAAGCTCAGCAACCAAACGGAAAAGCAGATTTTTAACGAGGTATACCAAATGTAGCTCAGCTTCTGTCACCCTTCTTTGAGGAATGATCTCATTCCGTTGCAATTCACAGAATATTTGTTTGCATACTATGGAAGACTGTATAAGCCATAGCCCTTTCTAACTGGTGTGCTTATTGACTGAATTGTGATTTGATAGCACTCTGAAATATTTATGATGTGAATTTTGGTTCTGAAAAGCCATCAATGTTCCTTTAACTTTATCTTAAGTTACTTTGCCTCGACTTACTGACAAGAATGAGACACCAGTTGTGAGAAGCTGAGCAAGACTGAGCTATGTCTTGACTGAGCTACATCATGATCTATAGTTTTGATTTATCAGAATCAGTAAAGCAAATATTCTTTCATTAAAAATACCACATAAACCCAAAGTAATTAGATGCAAATAAAAAATGTAGTCTAAGCCATTTACAGAATCTCCTGTCAGTCTAATTTTCCTTAAAAAGCATGTGTGTATAACTGAGGATATTTTATAATCCTGAGTGGATTAAACCTTTTATCTCAGCATGCCATAATGTCTCAATTTTTTCCCTTTACATTAGTATAACAGTATTAATAGGAATTTTTATTGCACATATATTAAAATAAGCCTGTGCATTGGTGGTCATGGGTTCTCACAGCCTTTTCAAAGTAGAGTTGACTGAATATTGGTGAAAATCATCTATATTGGATATTTTTAGGAATTTAATATAATTGTATTTTTCACTGGGAAGGGGACTTTTCACTGATAGAAGCCCTCTTTAAGGGACATTTTAATCTTTCTTCTATTTTTAAATTGGCTCTGCAGAAAGTATTTAATGATGGATTTGAACAGACTGAGCTAAGGTACTTTTAATTCTCAGATAGTTTTTAATGATCCGTTTTGTCATACCTAATGAAATGCCACATGAAAGGCAGGCCTGGGTTCCTGTGCTTCTCTCAGCCTTTGTGGTCTAGATGTGCGATGGTATTAACTGGCCTGTTTGCATCTCTTTTCCTCTTAAACTATCATGGAAGAAAAACTCAGAATATTTATTCTATATGGAAGACTGACTCCAAGTACTGAAACTATGATGTGCTCGAGGACAAACTGTTGGACCAAGATAGAATGAAATGTTTCAACATTTTAAAATTCAGTTTTCTTAAAAATGTTATCATTTCAGAAAAAAAAAAAATGAAGCTTTGATTCCTCATGATGTTTTTGGATGAAAAGAAGACTTTTTAGTGGAATTTTCCTTGCAATGTATAATGAAAATTTGACTAGTTCCTTGCAATAGCCCAAGTACATAAAATACGGAATTTTAAACTACTTGCTGCCCTCCTGTGGGTGAAATGAACAACTACTTCATCAACAACGTGTGGAAAAAACAAAACAGGGAAATAACTAACTCAGTAAGAAGGTAAATTCCACCTAAATTAATAAGATTGTTTGTTTTAGGGCCTAAATGTGAATTCCACTCCTCAAGAAAACTTGGAATTAGACAAATCAGATTTAATCTCTGTCACAATTTTCTGTTTAATGTGGGCAACTGTTGCCTGTGAAGATAAAATTCATAAAGTGTATTAAAATCCTTAGAAGAAAGCCAGACAGAAGTGCAAAACATTTTTATGGAGCACATCAGTGCTTGTGGTCAACCAATATGTTCCAGGAGGACAAACAACATGAGGCTTAAACCAAACAGCCCTAAAACTGCTACCATACAGAGTAGGGCTGCCATATAGGATGTTGAATAATTTCCAGTTCTCCTTTTCTGTCACCACAGAGGAGGATGGATGGGTCAATTTGAAAGCTCTCTTGAACCTTAGACCCCGGAAATTCCTGGATTTAGAGCTACTGACAAATTGCTTTGTCACAAGATGAAGAGAAATGTCATAAGAAGTTATATGTGAAAATAAAACAGAGAAAAAAAAAAGCAAGAAGCAAAACCAAAACAGAAAAAAGGTTTTCACCACAGACAACTAACATGCCTGTGAAAAATAGCAGCTGCTTTCTCTTGCTATCTGTTAACCACTTAAGCCCCTGTTGCTAAGACACCTTTAGTTCTATATTTGTTTTTTCCAGTCCAAAAAGTCTTGACAGGCAGCATCACTCATAACACCATTGAGTAAAAAGGGAACTTTTGGGCTGTGGCAGGAGCTGCCAGAGAATCTCACATTGTAATTCTAAGACAGCACCTATGAAGCAGAGTAAAGTTCTTCAAAACAGACTTGACTCAGGGAAATTAGTTTAATTTATTGCCAAATTCAAGGTCAATGCTTAGAAGCATTAAAAAAAAAAAAAAAAACAACAAACAATTCAAACTTTAAAAAGCTTCCCTCCACCCCTCCCTTCTTCCCAGGCTTAGCTTCACTCCAGATTTCCCTACCTCCTCTGCCTGATTGGTGCAGGGGAATGGGGAATGGGGGTTGCAGGCACCTCGTCCCATGTTGTCTTGGCCACTCCTTCTTGCTCACACTCTTCCCCTGCTCCAGCACAGAGTCCCTCCCATGGGACAGTTCTCCACAAGCTTCTCCAGTATTTGTCCTTCCATGGGCTGCAACTCTTCATGAACTGCTCCAGAGTGGGTCCCTTCCATGGGGTGCAGTCCTCCAGGAACAGACTACTCCAGCTGTGTCCCCTGTGGGGTGGCAAGTCCTACCAGAAAGAAAAAATATAGTAAAAATTAGCTCAGTAATTAAATGGTTACTTGAGCTTAATTAATCCATTGTTTAGCATCTACTCAGATCAATAATTCTTCAGCCAAATCAATAACAAGTTTCCTACTTCATTTAATGAATTTTAATCCCTTTAAATACATGCAGGTTGTGTTCATTCAGTACTGAATCATAATAACATTATGATTTTATTAATAAAATGACGATGATGAAAGTCAAAAAGAACTACAAAGTAGGACTTAAATCCACAATAATAACTCCTGAATCCTGCAATATTCAAGGAATTTTGTTGACTCCTAGTCCTCTTCTGTTATTTGTAAAATGCGCTCTGCCCTCTGCTGATTATAGGGATAAGAAGACTAGTTACTTATTTCATTCCAGTAAGAGAATAGATTGCATTTAAGTAGTTCTTTGGCACTATAGCAACCCCTTTCTGCTGATTTAAATTAATGTAAAGGGTTCACTCAGTTTACTCAGTGAACAGAATAATTTAAGAAACACTTATCATTATATATTAATGACCAATGAATTTTATTACTACTTATTATTTCTTCCTCAGTAGTATTCAGGAGCACTATGTTCCAAGCAGGACATATTCCTGCTCCCAGCTTTAGCAGTTTACACAGAAGGAATGCATTTCTTGCAAATTCACACCCTCAGTACCTATATCAGAGACTTTAATTACGCTGAGAATTTCATGCTCTCTAATATCCTTTATATTGCAATATCCCCGTGAACAGAGGAAACCTTATTGTTTCACACCCAGAAGGAGAGATAGGAACACAATTCAACCGCTTTTTTCGTTTGGTTGGTTTCGTTTGGTTTTGGTTTTGATTTATTTTTCATAACGAACCCTCTTCTTTTACACAGATGATGTTACACACAGGACAGCCACAGCAGAACAGAGAGCACTTTCCAAGACTGGATATGTTCTGCGTGGAAAAATTCCAGATGAAAAGCTGCTTTCCTGCACGTTTTTTGCGGGGCGTTAAGGCCCGAGAGACCCGTGTCCCCCATCCCGTCCCGCCCCATCCCGTCCCCGTGGCTGCCGCGCCGCCAGCAGCGGGACACTCATCCCGCAGGAGGGCAGCAGGACACCGCGTTTGGCTGCGGCTCTGACATCCGCCTCCCAGAGGGAAAAGGCTCCCTGCTCCCAAGCATTTGGGAAATCTTGCGGGTTTGGGGATATTCCAGGCTGTTTTCTAAATTCTGTTGGGTATAATAGCTTTTGTGTGTGGATGGGCAGCACAGCGTGTGCATATGAGAGTTCTGGTTAGTGATGTGTGTTGATTTAGCTCGATTTGCATCCATAATTTAGGCATGCTTGGACATAGGGTTTCTTACAAATAAAGCCAACCCATTTCTGCAAAATCTGCTGTTTGGGTGGTTTTAAAAAGGACTTCGAAGGAAACTCTTCCCATGTTGCAATACATTGTAATTGTAACTGTAATATTGTTGCAATTAAAAAAAGAATAACGAATTCAAAATCATGTTAAACCTTGTGCTTCAGCAGTCAAGCTAATATTGAATCAGAGAAACTGTGATGATGTACATATGAGGTGATGATATGCATATAAGGTCACGAGAACTGACCTACAGATGATTCTGGCTTTCCTCCAAAACACCTGATACTGATGACTGTCAGGAATTGGATTCTTGATCAGACAGATGTGAGATCTGATTCACTGGGGCAAATTCAGCACTCCTGTTTCCAGGCCCATTTTAAAAACTGATTTAAGATGTTGCTGTAGCTTACAGAAGTGAAACAGTCCATAGCAATTAGGCTGAATCAGCCTGGAGTTTCTATGTGGTGTAACACCTGTGCCAGTTAAAGGAAGGACGTCTCTAGATTATGGGTCATATTCCAAGGTGCTGAGATTGTTTCTGCCTGGAACGAGAGTGATCACATGGAAAGTGGCTGTGGGGTTTTTCTACTTCTGTTCACATTCACTTACTCCATTTTGAACTACCAGGTCATGCTTTCTGGAATTATAGTAATTTTCAGCAGTAAAATGCTGTGCTTTGAAACAAAAATCAGATTTGAAAAACGATCCACAACTTCTCCCTCTGCCTTTTTTTTTTTTTTTTAATATGCACATACACTGGACTATATTTCATGTTATTGCCACATTTAATATGTTTACCAGAAAAAAAAAATCCTGAGCATTTCCAGCAAGTGCACTGCACACAGTGTTCCTGGCTGCTCCCCTGTTTTGTCTCTGATGCTGGAAATTAGCTACACATCCTGATTTTAGCCCTTCAGATGAACTTCTCAGTAGTATTAACATATGTAACTAAAATAGATTTAAATTCTTTATTTGCCCAATGTTACCAAGGAAGAATGAAGTACCTAAATACCTTTCAGGATCTAGCTTCTAAGGTGTATCTGCGCAGAATTTAAGACCTGTGCACAGACCATCAAACGGGTAATGATCAAGCTAATCTTGAAACAGGAAACAATCTAGATGAGTTCATTAGACTTAATACTTGCCCTAATGGATGCAATTAGACGGCTTCCAATCCAGCGTGATGCATCTATCTGTTGTGTGGGGCACACCCTGGGGAAGTACAGTTGCAGGTAAATGCCCCCTCAGAGTTCAGAGACACCTTCTCTCTGTGCTCCATTGCATTATGTGAATAGATCCTTGATTCCAAGTTTGAAGATCCTGATTTTAACCTCATTTCTTTACAGTTTAACTCCCACTTTTGACAAAAACATCAGACATTACAGCATTGTTGTCTTTCTTTCATTATAAAATAGGCTTCTATGTAGGTAATTGGAAATAATCTCGTGGAATCAGTCAGGTGAGGTATGGCTGAAAGGGAGAAGACCTGCTTTCTCATTCCATGTCCCTGCCTCCTCCAGGCTCTGTATTCCTTTCTTTTGTCAGACATCTTCCTTCAGTGTGTAAAGAGTGGGTTAAAGGGAAGATAGAACCAGTGTTGTCTCAGAAGTGCATGCTGGAAGGAGAAGAGGTGATAGTCACAAGCTACACGAGAAAAAATTCGAAAGGGCGCAGCAGTCAGTAGGTGGTAACAGATTGTCTACATCAGATATGGGAGGGCAAATGGTATCTACTTTGGTCTAAATTTAGAGCTTAATGGGCAGGAAATACCTGATCTCACAAGAATTACAAAATCATAGAATCATTTAGGTTGGAAAAGACTTCCAACACTGAGTCCAGCCTTTGATTGATCTCCACCCTGTCAACTAGACGATGGCTCTAAGTGATGTGTCCAATTGTTTCCTAAACATCTCCAGGGATAGTGACTCCATCACCTCTCTGGGCAGGCTCTTCCAGTGCTTGATAACCCTTTCCATGAAGAAATTCTCCCTGATGTCCAACCTGAACCTCCCCTGGTGCAGCTTGAGGCTATGTCCTTGTCCTGCCTCTGGGAGAAAAGAATGACCCCCACCTAGCTACAACCTCCTTTCAGGTAGTTGTAGAACTACTACAACTAGTTGTGAAGCACCATGGTTTACCAAACTTACACAAATATTTTAAATAAATTTGAATCATCAGAGTGAATTTATACTGGATCAGAGTTTCATATTATGTTATTGAGCTGTTTTTAATGCAGAATAAAGGATTTTTTAAGTGACAGTGTATTCTTGCTGCTGCTTTATTGATTGCACAGCCATGCAGGGCAGCTTATCATGATGGAAGAATCTACAAAAGCCCTGATTAGAGAACTGATTGCACATTGCATCAGACACCTTTGAGATCTGTGTTCTTACTTAAAGTAGGAATGGCCAAAGTTTTGTTCATCTACCCAGAACTTGTGTTTTACTATTTTTTTTTTACATAGGCATTGTACGTATTATTTGATTATTAAGTGGACAGGCACCTGATTCTCATCTCTCCAAACCAGGTCAATTTGTGCTTATGCATATTATTAGTTCATCCTTAAAACTAATCTTTTAAAATTAGTATTTTTTGTGCTTTGTTCACCAGGTAATATAAAAAAAGAATGAAAATGGGAGGAACATGTGTAAGGAAGAGATATTCCACTGGGGCAAAGCTGACATTATAATGAGTTGTGATTAGGAATTTTATTATGTGAAAGAGTATTTGAGAGAAAGAACCATAGAAAATAAATGTTACTGATCTGCCAGATAGTCTTCAGGTTTTTCACTCTTTTTCTGTTGTGTTTTGGGGTTAATATGAAAGCCCCATTTTCTGCATTTGTTGCCAAATTCTTATTCCCTTACGATCAGAAAAGTAATACCTTAAAAGCCAATTCATGTCTGAGTTAGAAGCTGCATATAAATCTATATAAACCTGTGTGCTTTTATATAAATGGATAGCACTCCAAAATAAATAGGTGGGGAGGGCCTTGAAATTCACAGTGTGTTGATTAACACTGTAAAGGATTCTGGGGAAAGAAATGCCAGAAAATATTCTGCTAGGCCTCAGCATGTCAAGTTCTGAAGTGTAACTGAGCATCAAGACAAAAGGAGCCGCAAATGAAGTACTGGACCCCTCCCTGCCACCCACCTGCCAGGGGCTGGATGCTGTGCTGAGGTGATAATTGACTGTGAGTCTCCTGCCTGACATGTGGCACCAGCAAAGGGGAGATGCACTACACAGATGTATTTTGGGTTTCATTCAGCCATCTTATTTTTTTATGACTTACAAGGGAGAATCGTCATTTTTAATCTAAGGGGAAAATCCTCTCACATCTGCTAGGCATTTGTCATATGAATGAGAAAAGACAAATCTTTTCTTAGCGATAGCATGAAATCGCTTCCCCAGATTCCCTCTAGCTTTAAAAATAGCTTTGTGCTACAAACACCATCACATCAGACTTGGCATCAGTGAAATTCTATAGGAAACGAAGGAAGATTTGGTCAAAAAAGGGTCACTTTTACCCCAAAGCATAATTTTCTTCATATTCTTTCTACTTTCAGTTAGCAGAAAATAGAGAAAGGATAATCTTTTCCTGTGAGATAAAGATAAATAAAGAGATCTCAACCTACTCAGAACTGTAAAAAGAACAGCAGGACATTTAAAAATGAAAATCCATTTAATATTCAATGTTCCTCAAGTGAACACTCTATGATACCTTTAAATATGTTCATATTGCTCAAGCTAGATTATAGAAACACTTGTCCTTTAGAACATGCAGGTATTTCAAAAGATTTAGTTGGCAGCTGTTTAAATGATTCTCCAAAAACATACACCCTATAAAGAAAAAAATTGCCAATATGAGACATGATGAATAAGATTCTACCATATTGTATTTTATCTAGGACCAGTGTATCTCTATGCGATTCACCTCAAATTTGATATTTTTTTGTCAAATATTGGTGAGCACTATACTCTTATTGCATCAGGATTATTTTTAATCATTGCTTTGCAGCATGATTTTTACAGTGTAATTCAGATTTGTGATTTTTCTGAAAATATTTTAAGATTTTGAGTTAGATTTTCAAATAACAGAATCATAAAATCACAGAACTGCCCAGGTTGGAAGACACCTTAAAAGTTACTCTGATCCAACCTTTCATGAGATTATTTAGCACCCTGTCCTGCCACATCTTTAAAACCCACAGTAGTGGGGACTTTGCCATGTCCCTGAGAAGGTTGTTCCAGGGACTGACTGTTCTCAACGTATAAAAAATTCTTATACCAAAATGAAACCTCTCCCAGAGCAACTTGTACCTACTGCCCTTTGTGCTCTCCATGTGGGTCCTTGTGAAGAAGAAGCTTCCATTCTCCCTTTAACTACTGGAATTCTATGACGAGGTCCCCTAACGCCTTCAGTCTTTCTTCACAGGGCAGCCCTTTGATCATCTTCACTCCTTTGAACCCACTCCGGTCTGTTCATGTCATTTTTGAATTGTGGGGACTGGAAGTGGACACAGAGCTCCAGGTGTCACCTGACAAGTGCTGAGTGAAGTGGGATGTTCACATTTCTGTCTCTGACAATAATGCCCCTGTTGATGCAGCCCAGGGTATGATTCACCTTTGTTGCTGCAGTGATGCACTGCTGGCTCATCCTCAGCCTGTTGCCCACCAGGCCTCCCAAGTCCCTTTCAGCCAGGTGCTCCCCTGCCACACAGATCCTGACATAGTGTGGGGCCCATTCACACCACTGGAGCTACATTAATTCTCAAATCAGACCACTAGGCCCACAAAGACTCAGTTTTCTGTCACTTTAGTTTTTGTAGTAGAGCCACATTGATAAATATTAATCATTCAGCCAGCCCTTGCCAACTAATGTTAATTACATTTAGGATTAAGTATCATGAACCATTCCTTTATTTTAATTATAACTTTAATAGAAAAATCGTGCTGGTGATTTTATTGCCTTTATTATTTACTTTAAGTCACTCACTTTGATATACATTACAGCCATCTGTTTCATTTAATAATTTCCCCACACTCCTTTCTATTATGCTTTTTTTTTTTTTTTTTTTCCCCAGTTTTACTTGCTCACTGTTAATATAATCAAAGACAGTAAGCACCACAAAAAAGATTTTGGGGTTATTATGCTCGCTGTTACACCTGACTGTTCTGATGTCCTCAAAAAAATGCATGGCTATGTGTGGGTGGTAGCCCTGATAAACTCTTAATGAGTTGAGGGAAATGCCTCAGCCCCCTGGAGGGATACTCCCAGAACCATTGTCAGAGGAGGAAGACATTCCAGTGGCTTTCCAAAAGTGCTAAAGCCAGACTGACTCCTTAACAAAGGGTAGAGTGTTGTGGAGATGACATGGCCCCTGGCATGGTCATCTGTCTATCACCCCAAAGCCAATTCTTGACTAAAGTCACTCAAACCACTTAAGAGAAAAAAAAAAAAAAAAGGTATAAAAGCAATTCGGCATGAGCAAAAATTGGGGAGAAATGCCACTGTCTCTGGTGTGGTAGCTTAAAGCAGTTGCCCTGTCTCCTCCCACCTCTTTGGACAATGTAGGGGTGAGAAAATCATGTACTGTCTATACTTTATATTTTATATCTTATACTTTACTCTCTTAAAATGCTTATTATTTTATACATTCTGTCTTAGATCTTATACTATGCCTTTTATGTTACGCCTTCTACCCTATACCCTTATAATACGCTTTCACTTTTACCTCACAGCTTCTTGGATGCTAATTTCACTGGGATATATCTTTACTCTGAAGGTACCTTATTTACTAACTGTTTTGATACTTTAATACTAATAATTACTTGCCTTACACCTCGTAACTTTAATAGGTATATATCTTACTTTACATTGGTTGGTGTGTTCATTTAAGTTGTGTAGTTCCTCTTTTTAACATGTGTTAATGAGAAACAGCTATATTCTTTCCTTTTGCTTTGTGTTACAGAGAAGGTTGTGTGAAACTCATTTTGTTGCTTTGTGTTACTAAGGGAGTTCTAGGTTTGTGTTTTAAGTTGTGTTTCTGGTTAGTAGTTTTCTGTTGTTATTTAAGTCTATCGTGGGGGATCTGTATTGAAACTTAGAAGGTGTTGGTTTCTTTTTGGGGTTTTTGGTCATCAATTAAATACAATCATGCAGCTAAACGTTATCACTGGCAACACAAACCCCACAATTACTGTCATGTACTTGTATTAATAAAAGTTATTTTGGGACCTGCTATAGAGCGAGCTTTTTTCTTGCTATAAAGTATGGTCCTCACAGCAGAGTGTCAAAGACTCTTCCAGCCTATGTGCTGTCCATTGTTACACAGGCAGTGTTGGGTTCATAAGACTTCGATTTTCTGGAGACGCTTATAGCTAGTAAGTTCTCCCTGGCTAAAGTGTGGTCCTCATAGGAAGGTTGAAAATCTTTCCAGCCTGTGTTCTGGCCTACGTCAGGCAGGAAGTGTTGGGTTCATAAAGTTTTGATTGTTCCAAGAAAGCTTATAGCTAATAACTTTATATTAATACAGATGGAACAAGAAATCTCTGCATTTCTGCCCCTCTTTTTCATGTGACACTATGAGACAAAATTTGATTAATCTTTAAAAGGCCTGGAAAGATTAACCTGCCCTGGATGGGGATGCTTTCTGCATTAACCTACCCTCTGAACTCTGGATGATCCATGCCTTCAGTTGCAATCCACAGTCCCGAACCCTTGGCTTTGGCAGGTCTCTTTTTCAATCCTCTCAAAATACAGCAAAATAATTCTCTAGAATATGCCTGGATAGTTGGCATCTTCTTTTATACAGTACCCTCCTGTGTACAGCACTGACACAGCTTGACAAAATTTCCAACATCATTCCACTTCCCTAGGTCCCTATCCACCTAGGGTCCTGGCTCCAGTGCACCTTGGGGATCACATCAGTTCCAGAGGTTTTGATACCCTCATTATCTCCAAAGGGTTCCATGAGAATTTGATTCAAGTGTAGATCATGAAGGGCATATTGGGGAAAATCTCAGCTGACAGGTTAGAAAAGCTGAGGACTGCTCTGTGTAACCAGCATGGCACAGAAAAATGAACCTGTAAACTTGGGATTTGGCACGATGTCTGCCTAGAGGACAGGTGTCTGAACTTCCACAAGGACTACAAGTCTCTTCTGCATAGAACTGGCCTCAAAACTTCCTGCACTGCTCTTGCTCATTTTCATCCTCTGGAATAAATTTTTAATTTTAAATTTTTAAATAATGTGATGTTGGCTTTCCTTTGGAAGGATCAGAATTTGGGAGGTTTGTCATATTCACTTTAAAATTTTGACCTCTTCTTGAGTTCTGAGGTTGTTTTGGGTTTTTTAATAACTAAAGAGTAGAAAAGTCATAGTTAAGATAATTAATCCAAATTTTGGTCAACTGCATATAGAATTAATTTTAAATTGCAGGTAAATTAACTGCAGCAGATTTGCAAGTCATAAATTATCTGACCTTCAAGAGTACATGAGTATAATTATGGACACTACAAAAGTTCAGAAAGTACAGTCCATAAATGCTTGAAATATCCTACAAGAAAAATGTTGATCTTTTATTTATGATTACAATATAAGAGGCAATTTTCAACCCACTTTAATTCTTAGTTCATAAATTTTACATATATATATACACTTTAGCCTAAAAATAATTTTCTTGGAATGGATATTAGAAAAGGAGGTAGTTTCTTGCTGAGAAAAAAGAATTATCTAAGAATTTCATTTCATCACATGTGTCTGGAGAAATATGCATTATTTTCATACTCTTCTCAATTATATTGAATAGATAAAAATTATAACCAGGTGGGAATTTCTGTCCTGCTTCCATCTGGAAAGCATAAGATATTATTTAATTTAAGAAACTCACTGATATTATTTTTATTCTTTACTTCCTTCCTGCCAATCTGGATATACTGACTTTTACAATGCAACATTTTATTGAGCTTGGATTTGAAATTATAGTTGTAGCTTACAAATTCCCTGCAATAAAAATTAAGATCTGAGATAATACTTAGAAAGCCAATAAAAGTGTGCCATTTGTATGGCACAAAATGAGCAGTAATGTTCCTGGTGCCCAGGTTTTCCATTAATAATTTCATGTAAGAAGAGTGACAGGTCATGTGATGTCTTCTGGTTTTCAGCTGAAGCATGTGGTGAATAAAGCCATTTGCTTGCCTTTATAGCTTTGCCTGACCAGTGAAAGGGTCTCTAAAAAGATAACTGAAAAATATTTCTGTGTAATACATGGTGTGCTGGAACAGTGGTCAGTGCTGAGCTGCAGGGCGAACCTCTCTCCTAGGGTCCTGTTCCAGAGGTGACAGAGAGCCACAGTCTTCATTTTCAGACACCTGAGGTTAAAAATGTCCGCGGCTGCTGGATCCTTTTCTGCAAGATAATTATTACATTTCTTGTTTTTTTTCTTTTTTCTTCTTTTTTTTTCATCTCACATTCTTTGAGTAGGTTAACAATGAGAAAGCAATAATAATATAAATATTAAAGATGGGAATGTCCGCTTGGTATTTACATAAATTAAAGATGAAACTAAGAGGATTCAGCTCAGGTATATTACGTTGAAGTCATTGTATAACTGCTTAATGAATAGGCTTGTGAAAGTAAGAGTTATGCCAAAGCACACCCTTGACTACAGAATAATATAATGCAGAATACAGTTTTTAAGTCTGAAGTATCTGGAATAACAAGAGGGCAGTGTTGTCACACGATGCAAATGAAATTAGTTTGCCCTGGGATAAAGCAGAAGGGCAAGCAAAAGGTGCAAAGCCTAATGGGGTAATGTTGGAAGACTGTAGTGGATGGAGGGACCCAAATCAGGTAGACCTGATGCTTTGTATTGGAAACAGCCCTTGGGGTGTGTGTTTCCCCACACATCCCCCCATTGTCTGGAAGTGTGTTAGCTGATGCAGGCAGAGGCTGGGCAGACAGTGAGCAGTCTGGATAATCGCAGGCCAGAGCTTCAACCTGGGCCTGTGCCTTTTTTTTACTAGCACAGACATAGCCTAAGGGCATGATTACCTTGAAATAAGTCTCTGGTGTGTCAAATTTTCTAGGTGAGGGAGACCAGATGACTTTAAGAAATGCTGTGCTATCGCTGAAATGCAAGATCCCATGTGTCTTCTGATCTCCTCCTGTGCATTCAGTTTGTCATAAATTTGCTGACTTGTTCTGTTATGTTTTAGGACTTGTTCTGTTATGTCCAGGATGCTGCAAAATACGATATGAGGTATGTGTGAAGTAGTGCTCTTGTGACCTGACTATGTATTGTGTGTGATGGAGAGGGGATTTGGTAATTCAAATGATTTTTCCAGTCTCAAGTCTCTAAACTTTCACACTGTCTGATCGAGAGCAGGTCTTTCAACCCCCACTCCAATTTACTTTTCCTGCCATTTGGCTACTTGGCACATGCATATGTGCATGACAGAACTGTCACTTTTGTGTTGAGTCTGATCTCTGACAATTTCTTACAAACCTGGACATTCTAATGCTACTTCTTTTCTTGGGAGATGGTGTGAGGGAGCAATTTGAGAAAGCATCATGCAAGAGGTATGTTTGAAATGAACTAATTCTGGGTAAAAAAAAGAAAAAAGAAAAAAAATAGAGAGAACAATCTGAACGATTTTCAGGCTGATGATTACATGAAACTACCCTGTTCTGTCTCAGCCATTTTGCTTCAATTTTATGGGAATAGAAGTGACAATAGAAAGAGTGCAAATTGCAAGAACCAATTTTTCTGAATACTTTTAAAAGCGAATGGAAATGTCTTCAGTAATTCTTATTGCAGTGATAAAGGAAAAAGAAAACTAAAAAGCATGTCTATAAAAGTGTGTAAAATGGTCCACATTACTGGTGAATGTATTGAATTGGTGTTGCAATCTAATTTTCACTCGCTTGAAAATAATTAACCTGTTAACTCATTGTGGTTATAGAGACAAGAGGAGCTAAGGCTTTTAAATACATCCCATTCTTAATGCCTTTTATTTTATTTTTATCCCCAGCTTTTAATTTTATCTGCAAAAGATTTAAAAGCTTATCTGCAAAGCATTTAAGAACTTCTGTTTCAAAGGCTTAAGTAGCCTTTCACTGGCTCTGTGCTGAGACTGAATTCATTTGCTGTTGGTACCAGGCTCAGAGATGTGCAGAACTTCTTGACTGTGAGGAAACTTACTGCCTGCAAGAAATATCAAAATGGAAAACCCTTCCACTCCTAGTGCTCATGGTAAGAGAAGCCCTTGCCTATAAGAAAACCTAGTACCTTGCTATCTAAACACCATTCATTATTTTTAGTGAGTCTGCCTCTGATGATTTGAGGCAATCTGCCTACAGAGCTTGTGAACTCCTTGTGAGCATATGAACTCTGTGTATAATGTGACCAAACTGCCAGCTTCATTTTGGATACACATCCTCTTACCTTCTCTATTGTCTTACCATCTCACATCAACTGAAATCCCAAGGGGGCATTAAATAAACTTGGTAATTTGGAGGCAAGAATCCTAAGCAA
Source organism: Poliocrania exsul (assembly GCA_035041345.1). Lineage (NCBI taxonomy): Eukaryota > Metazoa > Chordata > Aves > Passeriformes > Thamnophilidae > Poliocrania > Poliocrania exsul. The sequence continues at coordinate 12,251,694 of JAWWLZ010000001.1, forward strand.
TAAGATGGCTGGTCTGGAAAAGAAGCAGGCACAGAGACACACTTGCCACTGGCAGGGAGGGACCTCTGACTCCCTGGGAGCTGCATGAGGCTACCTGGATGAGGGACTGAAAGCTGCAACAGGAGTCCACTTAGCCTCTTCACAGCTTTACTCAGGGTAAAGAATACACCAAAGGGTCCTAAAAGGAGGATGTGCTAAGGCAGCCTAAATTTTCTGAGCACATTCTTTCATTTGCATGTCAACTCAGGACATACAGAAGTGTTTGGAACTTGCAGATGCCAGACTTGGAAGGCACTGCCTAGTACCCAGGCCTCTGCAAGCAGTGAGCAGATGGGAGGAACATTTGATCACTGCGTGCTTTTGCTCTGGCAATAATGCTGAAAAGGACAAATCCTATTTGCTCTGACTTATCGTTATAGTCAGTGTCTCTGACTCTGACTGACTCTAATCTATTAATTTGAATGGAAAAGTAAAAATTGATTTAGTAGGACAACTGTATTGATTATAGACAAGAAGGTCTTGTTCTTCATCATTTCATGAAAAATAAAAATCTCTCCAAGCAGCCTTCCCAACTCCTGCATCACTAGGATTCAATTTTGTGTCCTAACAGTATTTCTCAGTTATAATGAAGGTATATTGTTTCTGGTAGCTCTAAGAGACAGGCAGCTGCAGCTTTCAAGCTAACTGGGGTTGGTCTTGGGAAGTTTCTGACTTTTCAGGAATTTAGTCACTGACCCTGACTGAGCATAAGACCACTAAATCTAAATGTGGTATGAAATGGAATTCAGGCACCCTGGAAACACACTGAAAACATACTGTTGCACCTTTCAAATAATGGGAATTTCCTACTTGGTTAAGCAAAAATTTTGCTGTGAACTGTCTATAAGGGTTATGTTTTTTACATTTCTTTTGTATTACATATAAATGAAAAAAAGGTCTGTATTTGTGTTTGCACGTTTTATAAATTAAATGTGAAGTCTTGAGTCTTGTGTTCCTTTTTCCCGTTCCTTTCTCAACAGATCCTTTCAATGAGACCCTTGTTTTTGCATGCTCATTTGCTTTGTGTTTTATTTTAACTCCATCCATATTAAGACCAAGGAAAAATGGGAATACTGCTAAGCAGCATACCTGAAGTTTGATTGTCTGTAAATTTTGTTCCTTGTCTTTTGGGTATAATAGAGTTTTATGTACCTTTTTGCTGATGCCTGCTGTTACCACACACATCTAATATATCTGGCAAAAATTGTACATTTATACATAAGAAAATTCTTTGTTCTGGTCTTATAAGGCAGTGGAACTCATATCAAAGCCATGAAATATGGCAAAAGAAAACAAAACATTTCTAAGCTAATGTTACTATCATAAGAGATTTCAGCTACATTTATAGGAACTTATGGCATACAATATTCCACTGAATGGGATTACCATCAGAGGCAGCTGGAGGCCCTGTCTCAGATCCCTTTCAGTATAAAGGCACAATATATATGTCCTTTGGGCCTTTGTGTTGTCTTCCTTGTACCAGTACCATTAATCTAAGTGGGTAAATATATAACATGCACATCAAATGAAGTCATCAGGGGCAAGAGCCAGACTAGGTCTTACTAAATAAACTCTCATCCTCCTCTGACTTGAAATACAGCAAAATAAACTGAAAAGGCTACTTAGGGCTTTCAGATGGGATTCATCAAACTTACTTTAGCTTGTCCAAAAAGTTAAACACCTGGTTGTAGATAGTTTTTCAGCCTGTTCAGGGCTAAAATGAATCACTGTCAAGAGGTACATGTACTTTTGGCAGGTGAGTCATCCCTTGCCAAGGAAAGTATGTGACACAGATGTGATGAAGTGCTGCTGAAAGGTTCCTGACTTTCCAAAGGCTCTCAAGGGAACTCAGACAACTAATGTTCTCTCATTTTCAGTGCACCTTTAGATGTCTAAAGTTAGTGAGATGAATCTCTGCCAAACTGACTTTAAAAAAGCACAGTAATTATATTAAATTAAGCAGGCTAACTCTTTGCTTATGAAACCCAGACATAACAAGAAAATGTGACGTTCACCAAGGTTTGTCTTTTGCAATGGCACTGGGCCCTGCAGGAAACTGTTAAGCACCTCTAGTCTCAGTATTTCCAGGATCACACCCTGGTGAACCAGAAATAAACCCAGCCTCAAAACTGAAATGATTAATCTATGCAGTGTTAACCATGTACAGTGGGGTTAATGTTGTGAAATCTCTTGGTCATTGAAATGGGAAGAGAAATCTCTGTCTCTGTATTCCACCCACATTTATTCATCATTCACAATCCTTTAGAGCACTTTTATTCTACTATTCTGTGCCCAGCTGCCAAGCAGAAAGTAAACATATGTTCCTATGCACAAAATTTGCTGAAATTAGGTTAAGGGTATGATTTGCTACAGTTCATCAGAGCCAGAAAATGTGGAGTTAAGGTTGAAACCACACACCTGATGCACTGTGTTCTGCTCAGGTACCGAGACTCTCTTGAGGGTGGTTTCCTGATTGACCACAATGGCTGCACAGAGTGAAACAGAGAAAATGAACAACCAGTTACACATGTGTAGTCCTCATTTGACTTTCAGATACCTGTTTTCTGTCCCAAGCCTTTACAATTATTTTAGCATCTTGTAAGTTTTGGTATATATATCCTTTAAAAAAAAAAAAATCCAATCTTGTCAGAGAATTCCCAAGCCCAGGATACATGGAAGCTCAGATAATTTTTAACAAATATTATTTATGTAACCAATGGAGATTTATTTTACCTATGAAGTTGAAGAGACTTGCTGAGTTCTCCTGTGCTCCATGGTGTACAGCATGATTTGGGAGAGGTTCAACTTGTGCAGCATGCTGCTGTCAAACATGTAGTCCAGCAGTATGATACAGAAGGTGATGGTTTTGTCACTGGAACAGAACCAAAACCTCTGTTTCTTCACCAGTGCAGAGAGGACTGTGGTTGAATTTCTGTGAAAGACAATAGTTGCTTCTTACAATATTTGAGTGAAACAGCCATCTGACATTTTTTGAAATAACATTTTCTTTTTAGAAAATAATGTTTTGTCAAGATTTGTTCATCATACTTTGTTAAAATGTATCTTTTGAGGGGGAAACACCCTAGTTGCTTGACTCAGCATATTTTCTCTAAGTATTTTCATTTAGTTTTGGGGTTTTTTTTAAAAAAACTGAAAAAGTGGATTGCCATTATTATCTATATCAATGCTGTTATATCAGTTTGAATGGCTGCTAACACTCATTTTTCTTCACTGTGTGGTATAGTTATTCTTTTCACTCTAGCCACTGGATTTCATGGTAATAATTATTGCAGGGAAAAGTTTCCTCACCTCTACACTTGTTGAGACAAAGGGACCCATTCTTCTGGTGAGTGAATCTTCTCCTGGGTTACGGGAGAGAAGCATCCAAATGATTTCCCTGCTGACTGGCCCTCAGATTGATTCTCCTCTACATCAATTTGCTGCAACTCTGGTGTATCTTGCTAACAGAACTACTTACAATTAAAACCATAAAACAGTTCAAATTATAAACCCATGTTCTCTGAATGCTTGTTTTTCAAGTGTAAAATCTTCTCATTCTTCTGTACATTTTTCAACCAAAGATGATGAGGAGAAATGTCCTTTACATTTTCCCACCTTTCAATTGCCTGTAGAGATTTCTTACCATTACAATCTATTTACAATCTCTTCACGTGGGTTCTTGCCCACTGACAGTAGCTTGAAAATAGTTTTTTGTGCTCTGATGTGAAATGAGAGAGACATATTCATGAAATACCCATGGTCTGCCCAACTGACTGCCATAGGACTCAGGCTGACAGCTCTTGTTTCCACTTCACCTAGCTGCAACACTGGGCTGCATTCTACTGATCACAGCTGGTGGTGCCAGAAAATCCTGTTACCCAAGTAAGCTTGGGGAGGGAGAACTGCAGCCTGCAGCTTCCCATCCTTCCTCACTCCTTGGATACTCATGGCCTTGGCCAGGGACACAGACATTGCGTCTGTACACTGTGGATCTTGCTACAATGGATTTTCTCTTAAACACTTCAAACTTTCTAAAACAGAAAAAAAGGCTAACACTTGCCATCTCTTGAAAATCATTGATATTTTAACTGTTGCTTGTCTAATTGTACATGAAGTGAGATGAAATGGTTCCTTTTGATGTATTTTATTGCTCACAGGCTATAAATGTATATTATTTTTCTCAGTTTTTGTTGACCCACACAGAATTTTTCTAGACAGCAAGAGTGGGAAAAGTTAAGGAACAAAACCACCCAGATAGGCACAGCCACTGTTTTGGTGAAAAAGGAGGTAATGTTCTTTGGCTTTTTCATAGCTAAAAAAACATACTTGTAGAGTTTTAGTTCCGGAAGTTATCCATTTATTCAAACATTCACCGTCTATGGGTACCCTTTAATGGTTTTTTGTATTTTATTTCCAGTCTGATCTTAAGATTTGAGTCATAGAGACTGTGTAAAAGGTAGAAATGACAAAGTTGATTAATGTCAAAGTACATTTATGAAAGGATGTACTTCCATGAGAGGAACAAGACACCCATTATTTTGTGGATTTCTGCAGTTTATTTGATTTGGATATCTGATAGCAATAAATTCACTTTTGTTACTTTTTTTTCCTTACAAGCAGATCAGAAATGATACAATAACCTTTCCTTAAGTTTATCCAGGTTTCTGTTCACAAGCAATTCTGAAAGCAGGATTTCAGAGGCTACAGGACTATAATGTTCATTCTGTGACACCAATGTTGAAGGATTTTTCCAGGGTCTAATTGCAGTCAATTTCCTTCTTACAGAAGAGTTTCTGAAGTCATGTGACTAGATTAGTTTTCTGTTTTCTTTTTTTCTTTTTTCTTTTCAATTTAAGCTTCTAACCTTAATGACTTTCAAGGACAGCTTGACTGAAATGAACATCCAAAATATGAGTAGTAGTGGACAAAGCCACTCCACAATAAATCTTTTAAAAATCATGGGGTTTTTTATTAAAAAGGCATTCTTAGGTTTTTGTGGCCGGATTTCTGATTTTTATTTGCTAAAGATGTGTAAGAAGGGAAGGTAACCGAAGGCCAACTATAACATCATCTAATCACAACTAATCTCCCAGACCTGGCACAGTCTGGATTTGGGCCAGGACACAAAAAGAAAAATGCTTTACTGGCAGTGATAGATGACCTCAACTGTCAGTGGGCAGACATTTCCTCTCATCATTCTTGATTTCTTGAAACATTTTTTTCTGATGGCCATTAGATAATGCCATTTCACCTGAGAGGAGTGGCAGGGCCCCTGACTACAGCACAAAATGGATGAAAACCTACTCAGAATGTAACACTTAAAAAATAGTGAAAGGAAACCAAATCCACACTACTGACCTTTCATTGTCTGAATCTCAGAAAGAGATTTTGTTTTCATTGTTTGGATGAGAATAGTCCACGGATCAAGTGAAGTCCATCACCATGATTGAGATGATACTGTCTGGGTCAAAGGACTCAAAAGGGTTTCAAACAGTGTTGAAATCTGTGCAGGTTTTTTTTATGGAAGCCACTCTATTTTCATCATTTGTAACAGGGTGCCCATAGTACTATCTATGAGTAATGCCTTTTCTAGTCTTCAATGGCTTCAGAAATTCAGTACCATTCTGAAGAGTTAATCTAGACCAAATCAATTTACTTGTCATTTATTTATTTGTTTATTTAGTTAATTAGCATGGACTGGAGCTATGAAAAATATATACACAAGAAATCTCCAGTACTGCATGGAACTGTGACCAGTGGATTTTTTGATTGTGTGATTGTTTCTTTTTAACACCTTGTATTGCTTCCCTCAAATACGACCTGAAAAACCTGCCAAAATTCACAGATCTGTCTGTGACATGACCACCTTTCCTGGAGGGTCAGCTCAGGCCTGTGGGCCTGAGCCATAAATATCCTCATGATCTTCCGCAAAGACTTGACTTCTGCTTTTTTGCAGTCTCCTTCCCTTGGAGAATGAGAGACTGACAAAGATGTGACAAGAAAGGATTCCATCAGTGAATGCCGTACTGAAAATACACATAGACATAAAGAATAATGTTGTGTTTTTGATAGTTTACCAGTTTTTACTTCACAGTGGATGTTTAACCAAGCATCTAGATGGCCATTCACTTCTATCACAGTGTCTCATAAAATATGTGATAGTGAGATGAGAAAGACTTTTTTTTCAACTCACATTTAACATAACTGCAGAATATTTGAACTGGAGTACAAAATGTTGGCTGAGATAGAAAAGCTATTAATTTATTTGGCATGCTGACTGAAGGAACCCTTGATGAAGCCTATGAACTAACATCTGAGGTGAACTTGGAACATTTCTTTTTAGGAAAGCACTTTTTTGCGCAAAATAATGGATGCTTTCAAATCAGATGAGCAGTTAATAGCAGATACTTAAGGGCTTGGCAGTGGATTCATATTGTTTTCATACGAAGAGGTTTTGTGAAATGGTTGAACTCATTCAGGAGGGCATTTCCCAGCTCTGAGCAACAATTGCAATCCATAAACCTATGAAGAATAAAAATTATTATTGTATTAAGGATATATTAAATTTTGGGGCCGATTAAAAGTGTTTGAATAGGGGCAACTACAGCTTGAAGCAGAAGTTTGGTATTTTAGAGTTTAGAAGGTTAAGACTTATACATTTAAATTGAGGTGGTTTTAATATTTAATTGTCTAACTACAGCCTCAAAGCTTTGCCTTTTAGGTTATTTTATTTAGTTATTTTCTTCTGATGAAACTATTTAAATGAGTCTGGAGAAGAAAAGGCTCTGGGAGAGGCCTAATTGTAGCCTTCCAGTACCTGAAGAAGCCTACAAGAAAGATGGAGAGGGACTATTTACAAGGGCCTGGAGGGTCAGGACAAGGAGGAATGGCTTCAAAGCCAAAGAAAGTAGATACAGATTAGATATTAGGAAAAAATTGTTTACTGTGAGGGTGGTGAGGCACTGAAATAGGCTGCCCAGAAAAACTGTGTATTCCTCATCCCTGGAACTGTTCAAGGCCAGGTTGGATGGGGCTTGGAGCAACCTGATCTGGAGGAAGGTGTCCCCACCCATGTTAAGGGGCTTGGAGTGAGATGATCTTTATGGACCAATTCAAGTCAAATGATTCTATGATTCTATGAATCTTATTCAGAGGAGGCACATGATTCATGAAGTCAGAATGCCACGTTCAATAACTGTTAAATCACAGCTGAAGCCATAAATACAAATATATATGTATTATACATAAGTATGTGCTTGTGTGTATGTGTGTGTATGTATATATATATATATATATACACACTCATATATGTCTGTATATATAAATGTAAAGGAAAAGAGCTTGAAATTTACAATTTTTAATTAGACCTCTTGGATTGAGTTTGTTTTCCAAAGATATTTGCCTCAGCTATGCCTTCATTGTCAGTGAAGTCCAATTCAGTATGAACTCCTTGCTGTACCCTGCTGATTGACAACTGGAACTATAATGGTATGGTTTTAGCCAGGTGGGCCTAAATTTAGGTTTTAAAGTTCAGACTAGGCCTGGAAATTGTCAGCTGACTTGAG
>JAWWLZ010000001.1:12280393-12302288 GCA_035041345.1 Poliocrania exsul
GTCCAATGGACATGGGCAATTACTAGTCATTCATATATATATGTACACACGTACATATCCACTAATAAATATGTGATATTTTTGAAGCCTTCTCAAAAAAAAAAAAATCTCTCAATTTTATTATGAACTCTGTGATATATAACATTTTTTCTTAAAGACTAGGTTATGGAGTCAAACAATTGCATAAAATAAGAGCAGAAGGGGAAGAAAAAAAGATTCTAACCCTCTCGGATATAAGCAAAAAGTTGAAAGCATGAAAGGGATGCAGAGTAAAAGCTCAGAATGTCAAAATGATCCTCCTTAAATAAAAATATCTCATCAGTTCTAATATGATTATTTTTTCAGGGCTTGCCCTACTTCTTTTTTAAACTTTTAGGATTAGTTATAGTGCAATCTGTTCACCCCTAGAGCCGTTTTGATGACATAAAATGCAAATGAGATTAAAGTGCTTTTGTGTGTGCCTCTCTGTGACCCTTTGAGGGTTTGATAGAGTGGTAACTGTTTTGTTTCTACTCTACACCTGACTTTACAGGTACTTGTTTCTCCTAAACAGGAGGAACACAAAAAAGAGCAGGCTGAGAGATCTTTCTGACTGGATGGCTTTAGGAAACATTGGTATCTCCAGGCACAATATCTGTTGTCACCCTGGCAGTAACCACAGACAATCTAAACTCACTACATTCAGCACATTCTCTTTAGGTACTGAATAAAATACAGTCATTAAAGTAAAATGTTTACATTTTAGTCTTTTGGAATATGGCATTTATTTACCTGGTAAATGCTGTGCTTTTGTGCAATTTTGGCATTTCCACTCTGTTTTTTTCCAGAGGGAGGATTTTGAGACATCCTTGATGACAAGCAGATTTAGGGCACTAGCATTGTAGGCCATGTCTATGTTCATGATTGTATCTTTTGGTGGCAATGCTATTCATAAGCAGTGCACTATCACCATAGAATTATTGAATCATAGAACACCCTGAGTGGGAAGGGACCCACAAGGATCATTGAAGTCCAACTGTTGGCCCTGCATAGGAAGCCCCCAAGAACCAGACCATGTCTGACACTTTTGAGAGGATCGTTTTTTAAAGAAGAGTGCATTTTATTAGTGCTTATTAAAAGATAGCCCAGTGTGAGATCCCAATTTGCAGAATGAATAAAACATTTATTGGCATAAATTAATGATACATATTTATAATCAATTTCTCTCTGATGTATTGACTAGGACCAGCCTGCTTATTCCTCCTAGCTAATGAGCTCTGTAGGTGTCTTTCCCTTAATTTTGGCTGTTGTTTTTTAGTTTGCTTTGGTTTGTTTGTTTTATTTCATGGAACATCACAATCAAATTATTGAACTGAGGTAAAATAGCTTCACAATGCTATTCCCTAGTTTAGTGTCTCCATATTCCTTGAGAGAGCTCAGTAGTACCAATTCCATTCCATTTATGCTTGATTAAGAACCACTCTAAATCCTTCTGTCACATATTAACAATGGGATATGTTAAAAGTATCTAAAGTGGCATTGCCTAAAAACACTCTCCATGATAGAGTTGGGTAAAAACAAATTCTTTTGTGGTCTGATGAATCTAAAAGTCTTGATAAAATACTCACCTCCAATAAAAAAAAGGTTTTATTGACTACTTTGAATGTTTTTTAATATTGAGTATTTTAATTGAATATATTGAATACTTTCATAGCTCTACAGTAAAAATTAAATAGGAACTTTCAACATGGATAAAGATTTTGAATATAGTAAACCTGAATATTTCTCTAAAACATATGAAATTAATAATTTTTCAGAGGTTTCCTTTCTTTTCCTATGACCAGTCTGACAAATGAACACAAACTTCAGACAATAAAATTGTCACCAGATCTGCTTTTTTAATTTTCATAAATATTCCTCCAAATATTTCATCGAGCTGTGCCTGTTGCAAAAAAAAAAAAAATCTATTCCTGATCATCAGATTGTCCAGTGTTTCCCTAACATGAAATGCACAGAAGTTCACCTTTATTTATAGGCCAGGTAAAGTTTATGACTTATGATGAAGCACGTCTTGTGGAACTGGTCCAGAGTTCCTGTTTTTTTTGTGCAATACAAAAATACCTACCAGGATTGGAGCCTTTCCAAATAGTTATAACAGTAATAATAAAGCCTTACCTATAAAATGCAGATGAAAGCCATGAATAACTAAAGACTTTAAGAAAGGAGAGAGATCTTCAAATCAATTGAAATGTAAAAGGATCCTGCAAATACAGAATCTGCTTAACTGCATGGAGCTCATTTCATCTGATATACTATTGAGGTGAAATGCACATTGCTTCCAGAAAGCCCTGTTACTTTACTTGCTATTGCACTGGGGAGAGGGGCAAGGAGTGGGTGCAGAGAGCTCTTAAATAGAGTATCTTAATGGATCAGAGTCTAATTGCCAAGCCCCTGGGCTAAAACATCGTTTCTGAAGCTGACACCTCTAGATGCTGAATAAGCAAAGCTTTCTAACAAGTCTGCATTGCAGTACAGTCTGGAAAAGTATATTTAAAACCTCTACAGAGTTTCTGTGAGACATTCTTCTGGGAATATACAGATCACGGAGCTTGAAGTCCCTTCACAGAGAGTCTCTTCATTACCGAGTGTACCAGTAACACACATCTTAGATGCTGGAAATAATCAGACTACCTGCTCTGTCTCTGTGGTTAATTAGTGCTTCAGTTCTACGCATGTACCTTCTGTCCAAGGATGTATTTCATTCTTAAACTCCTTTTCTTAACTCAAGAAGTTATTTTAGTCTTGTTATCCAACAACAAAGCTCAGCGTTTCCTTCTCTTTAATACATAATTTTTATTAATAATCTGCATATAAGTTGCATGCCAAGAAGAGAGTGAGGCCTCAACACATGCTTAGGGTTAGTACATCTGCATCCCTGGCTGGAGCTCATTGAAGAGAACGGATATGCCCTGGTTGGTTGGAGAAGGTGCAGAGCTGTGGTGTTATACCACTTCTGGAAATGACCTAGTAAACGACCATGGCAAAGCTATGTGGGCTTATGGGCTCACATCCCAACTCACCATAGTATCACCCATTCTACAGGACAAGGGCACTGAAGCTGTGCTAGACACAACTCACTTGAGTTTGGTAATATCAGCTTAAGAGTGGTAAAATCCTAATTACAACCTGCTCCCCAAGAACAGTTTAGGTTATTTTCCATAGCCTCCTGCTCCCATTCTCCTCCTTCCATGGGCACAGGCCAAGCTGAGAGAGGGGGACTCACCTGAATCACACAGGAGATTTACACATATATGCATATACATGCACTTTTTCAGGTATGAGCTTGAAAAACAAAGAATCATAGAATGATTTACGTTGGAAGGGATCTTAAAAATCATCTTGTTCTAGCCCTCCTACCATGGACAGGGATACCTTCCTCTAGACCAGGTTGCTCAGAGCTCCATCCAACCTAGCCTTGAACACTGCTGGGGATGGGGCATCCATAACTTCTCTGGGTAACCTGTTCCAGTGCCTCACCACCCTCACAGGGAAGAATTTCTTCCTAATATCTAATCTAAACCTACTCTCTGTCAGTTTGAAGCCATTCCACCTTGTCCTGTCACTCCAGGCCCTTGTAAATAATCCCTCTCCATGTTTCTTCTCTGCTCCATTCAGGTACTGAAAGGCCACAATTAGGTCACCCAAAAGCCTTTTCTTCTCCAGGCTGAACAACTCCAACTATTTCAGCCTTTCCTCATAGAAAAGGTGCTCCAGCCCTCTGAACATCTTTGTGGCCCTCCCCTGTACTCACTCCAGCATGTCCATGTCCTTCCTGTGCTACCCCAGTCCCCAGTTCCAAACAGAGGAAGGTCTCACTGACAGCAGTGTTCCCACATCTAATACTCTAAAAATATTACTGTACCTAATTTAGCCAAAAGTGGGATGTAACAGACAGGATTGGTCACTATTTATATGTTAAGGAGTCAAGGGAAAATGTTGGAAAAAACCAAGGACAATGACAGAACTAAGAGGATGGAAACGAGATGTTTCTCTGGCAGTGCGCTGAAGAGTTGAAGCCCTGGGTAGATGAAGAAAGTCCCAAGTGGCTGCACCAGAGAAAAAGTGCTAAGAGATTTTAAAATAGTTTGGTCCCTTTCTGGGAGAAGCTGTACAGCTTAGCAGACACAGGGTGAGTGTCTCTTTTTAAAGGAAAAAAAGGAACATCACCTCCCCATGGCTGTTCACCATTACAGTTTAATAAAATAAGTAAATGGGAAATCACCCCTAGGTAAGGCAGTTATAGTATAGGGATTCCACTGCTCTGAACATGCTATGATGCTTGGTGGTTTTTATTACTAATTAATTTTAATAGATTTTACAACCTTATCAGAATGGAAATCAAAGAATGAAGTCAGGCTTTACTGTCCCTCCAGTGAATTCTTACTGTAAAAAATTTCTTTGTTGATAGTTAATTTTCAGTAGCAACTCTTTGGCATCATGGCATTATTAATTTAAAAAATGCAAATGCTAATACTGGTAAGTTATTCTGCACTACCTAAATATTAAGATAGATTTTTTTTCTATGAAAAAACTACAGCATTAAATCCTATGTGGATGTTGTAATGGTAAATATAAAAGATACACAAGAAAGTAATGAGACTTGTTTTGTCCACAGTTATATGTAAAAGTTGAAATGTAAGCCCCAAACTTCTGTGAATGTAATACACCAACTTTGCAAGTGATTTAATTTGGAATAAATCCTGAACTGCTATAGAGCACAGGAAGGAACTGGAACAGTTTCTCTAAAACACTGACCATGCGAGAATGAGGAGCAAGGGTTCAAGCCATTAGCAGAGGTATCAAAAGTAGTAATTTCTTAGTAAAATAATTTCCTTAGAAAAAACCCAACCCTTCAACATCCCATCAACCAACTTTTGTATTTTCAAAATATTCTGGGTTTACCCAGAGTCTCTTAACTCTTTTTCTTATGCTTTCTTTTCTCTTTTGCTACATAAAACAAAATAAAATACTCTTCTAGGAAGAGGGAAATCTGCTGCCAGCACTGATACTTATCTAAGTTTTGACAAACTCAATGTAAGTGGGCTCCATACATTACAAATGAACGTCATTCCTTCAAAGGCCTATTAAGGTGATCTGGCTCAAAATAATTATACATTTTAGGAATAAGCTGAATCTAACTCTGCCAAACATCACAATCAAATAGAGAACCATAACAGACTCTTTAATACAGCAATAAACCTGATTCCCAGAAAGAGGGATCCAAAAGTTCTTTTCTTCTTTCAGTCTTAATAAGTGAGACAAAAGTCCTGTTTTTCCTGCTACTGTTCATTGTTAGGTGCTTTGTGAAAATCCCATCTCCTTCTACACAGAGACTCATATTATGGAAAAGGCTGGTAGTCATTGTACAAGAACTGAGACAAAAACCAAGAACTGAGACATTCAAATGAGAAAACTCAAGCTATAGCAAATAACTGTGCTTGTGAATACCAGATGCCACGGACTAAAAAATACTGTGGGTTCATTGATGCAATTACTAGTTTGAGTACCTGAACTGCAAGGTCCTATTCCTTGCTCTCACACACGTGTGCTTCCTGGGCTTAAAGACATGACTTTAACCTCAGAGAGACTGAGTGTCTATATGATGTACTTTTCTTTATACATCTGTTTTAGGGTAACTGTGACTGCTGCCTTTGTAAGACATTTTGACATCTAGTGATACAGAAAGGGGTGATTTGTCTGGGTTTGCCAGTTCTTAATGTTATTCTGTATTTTCAAGATGCAAGTGTGGAGCACAGAAATAACAGAGGAACCTTTTGGTCCTTTTGGGTAAGAATGGAAGAATGAAGCCCACAGCAGTCCACTTTCTATAACAGAATTAAAGACTGAAGCATAGAGTGTTTACCTTGTTTCTGTTACTATCAATACAGCAGCATGTGGAAAGAATACTTGTATTTTTATCTCCAGATAATGCCTTGCCTGTTTGCTCCAGCCTTTCATTGGAGGCAGTGTGCATCAGGGACTTCATTGCCAGCCCTGTTTTGTCTTAAGAAGCATTAAGTGGAGGTGATGAGGAGCAGAGAGGTTTCTGATGGGCCACTAGGGAAAGGAGTTACTGAGTGAAAATGCCAAGGTAGAAATTCTTGGCACAGTAATCAAGACAGGCTCTCAGGACTTTTTAAAATATGTCTATAAATCTACTTACAGTCTGGCTGAAACCAGATTTACAGTCTATTTTTGCATCTGCCAGTCTCCACTTAGGAAAGCTTTAGTGTTGGATATGGATAGTGTACTTCAAAAGGTAGAAACCTTTGAAGTGCACATAGATACATTGACATGGAGGGTTACTCAAAAGTATAGGTTTCCTCTCACAACAAAGGTATGTAGAAATGTTGGGATCCCAAAGGTGTTCAGGATTTCATCTGGACAAAGGTGGAAAAAGCCTTAGATTTTACAACCAAATCACGTTATGTAATTAGAAAGCCCATTTTTTATAGTTGCCTGGTTTGTGTATGTGCATAGGTGAGGGACAGAAGCCACCTATTTATATTCATGTAAGAATTTGTTAACAATATCTGATATCTTTGAACTTATGGGAACACACTTGAAAAATATCTATAAGGACCAACTCCTAAACCAGCATAAATCAGTGGTTAATAAAGCACCTCGTTTAACAATGAAATTTTAAAGATGTGCAAAATCTGCCATTCCATTACCTTCTTTTGAATAACTTTTTAGAATGTTTATAGCATTTGTCTTCACATTGAACCTAAATTTTTCAGTGAAGTAGATTACTATGTAAAACATTTATGTAAGATAATCTGTCTGAAAAGTAGGAAAACATCCTGTTCAGACTATCCATTGACAAAACCCACTTTCTTCATTTACAGAGGAGTGGGTTTTTTCACTTAGTTCAAATAACTATCACAAAAATAAATTCAGGTACAAGCAATTCCCTTGCCTATAACAATTGCAGGTAAAATTTTATTTCAGGAGAGTTTACCTAGAGATAAGTGGACAGTTAGAAGGCACCTAACTGAATACACTAGAACACTGTTGACACTGTGGAAGAGTTCTGTACTGTAGTCTATTGTATTTCCACTAAAAATGAGAATTTGAAATAGCAAGGGGATAGCTGGAGTATAAATAGAACTACAGAAGAGCATTTAAAAGACTACATCTTCACTTGTACATTAAATTTGTTTTACCATAGCTCTAGCAATATGTTTAGTATACAATTTTGAGGTATTCCCTGAAGACTGTTTAAATCTCCCACATCTCAGATTAGTGCCCTACATGTTGGGCTGTGATATATTCTGATATCTTTCTTTCCATTTATTGTAGGCCTGCAGAAGTTTTATTGCAAAAGGTGATGTTTGGACAAACAGGTTTTGAAATAATTGCACCTGCCTTAGGTCCAATATGATATTTGGTCAGGTGATTTACTAAGAACCTACACATGTATACAGTTTAAATATTGTTTTGGTGTAAGCCTGATGTTAACTGTCCTTCTGATCTATACCTGTGGTGTAAATTTTTTTAATGTGAGAATGCTAATTTCACTAATAACCAGCCATTCATAAAAAACAATATTTGAGTAAGTATGTCTATAATGCTAGAAAAGAGGCTTTTTATTTTTATTCCAAAATGTGATACTCAAAATGTGACATTCATTTTGGCCTTCAAAATAATCTCATATATTGTTAAGGAAGCACTACAAGTACTCTTCTACTGGCTGTATTCCTTGGATTAAGAAAAGGAAAGTAAGTACATATGTAAAAATATGTAAAATAAACTTGTGGATTCTCCATTATTTGCTAAATTTATGATAAATGAAGTTTGAACTTGTAGTATTGCTATGATTTTAGAAAGTAAGCAACACATTGGAGATTTTGTTTGTTTGTTTGTTTGGTTTTTTCTTACAGCCAACCACTTTTTGCTTTCAATATAACAAGATAAGAGAAAAAGAATTGTAAGGAAGATAACACACATGGAGCTAGATCCATCAAACCAGGAACAGAGTTCTGCACCTGTTTGCTGGGTCAAAGCTGAGCAGCTGCTGGGCTTCTGCCCCATTTCAGGAATCTTCAAGCAGTTGCTGCAGTAGCTTGTTTGCCTCCTTCCCCTGAGATCAGCACAGGGGATGGTGGCCAGGGCCACTTTACTCCTGGCTGGTCTCCAGCTGCTAGAGCAGCTGGCCCCTTGAGGCTGCTGGCAATCAGTGAAAATCAAATCAGCCCTGTGCTGTGAACTGGAGTTGGAGTGAACTGATGCTGGGAAAGCACAGAGTTGGTATATTGTCCCTTCTTGGCCAGAAACATAGATCAGCATTTTCAGACTACTGCTTTCTGTCTCAAGAGGTGTTTCAGTCTGGTTTAGTGCCTTAGAAACCTCACATTTAGAAATGTACATTTGGTCTTATCAAAATGCAACTGGAGAGATTAAAAACTTGAAAGAGAAATCAGGTCAAAGTTTCAAGTAGTTTGATTCCAGTAAAACTGTTCTGAATCAGAATTTAATCAAAAGAGATAGAAAAACAGCAATACTTACATGGCAGGATGAAACACCAGAACAGGTTTTGTAGAGGGAAGCAGAGGAGAACACAGCCATGCATAGGCATCTCCTTGTTCTAGTGCTGGTCAAGTTTGGATTCTTTTACACATGAGCAATAATAGAATAGATATGCAGTGCTAGACCACATATACAGGACTTTGTCTCATAAAGCCAATTCTGATTTGACTTTCAATCACTCAGAACGTCTATAAGAGATCCAGTGCAGTGGCAAAGCTGATCACTACATGCTTAACAGGTAGAAACTCCAGCCCTGTCTTCCTGTCTCCCAGGGCACTTGACAGATGGGAGAGTACTTGATTACCTTTGCCTCTTGTGTGGATTTTTCCCCCCGCCATACTTAAAGGATAGGGAAAGCAAAAAATAATGTTTTGTATCAGTCTTCTAACTTCATTCCTGTTACATTGAGACCCTCTGCTCAGTCTGCTCTGTGGCTTTTTTTTGTTGGTTCCTTGCCCTATCTTTATAAATCTAAGTCAATGTTTCTAGAGAAAATGCTTAATAACTTCAAAGAGTTATTGCTTCTGGCTTTGTCTGTGCATGGTACAGCAGAGTAAAGAATAAAGAACACACACAGAATGACCCAACCTCAGTATTTGTATTGAAGACTATAAAGGGATGCTTGTCCAAGAAAAAGCAGTTTCTTTGGCAAACATGCTGATGCCAGGAATACATATGAATATTAAAATCCCCAGAGACAGGGTACTTTCTAAGGAACAGTTTTCCACATGAGGTTTCAAGTGGTGAGAACCTGGTGCTTTGCCTCATAAACGAGCTGGAAGTACCAATTCACTGTGAATGGATTTAGTGGCCTGTCAGCAAATATAACTAGAGCAGCACGAGAGTCACACCACCTGCACAGTTTGTTTCACTTCTTTCCATCTTTTGAGCTTTCCATGTAGAGCTTCCCTGGCCCTTGCTGCTAGGAGATTTATCTTTAGAAGCCCCAATTCTTCCTCTCCAGCTGAAGGTTTACCAGTTGAGGGAAGCAGGTATTCCACACATGGTGCTCTATTTTTGAGGATTGATTGGTGTGATGAAGTATTGCAATTTGAAACAGTAATTTTTTTCTAACTGGTGAAGTTCAGAGGAGAACACAGGCACTTCTCATCTGCTTGCATTCCTCCAGAAACAGGCTGTCTTTGTGAGTTTGGCTGAATTTCTATACAAAGGAAGATAATAAAAGTCATACAACTAAGATGCCATGCACAGAAGTAGTAGCACATGCCACTGGATCCAAATGGGGAATTCTGGTATGATAATAACAACACAGTCCTGTATATCTTGCTGTGCTAGTTACAAGGGCCAGGACTAGTTTATCCCTGTGTGGGTGTAACCAAAACTGTGTATTCTACATGCTCTGTGTCATTTCTGATGAACTGTTAATAATGGATTGTTTGCCACAGGTGCCCAGGGCACACCTGACACCTCAGACTACAAGCTGGGTGTTGAAGAACCCTGTGAGATAGGACAGTGTTCCTTGTCTTCATCCCAATGACTCAGCCATGATAACTCCTCTCCAGGGAGACATTAGTACCTTCACACCCAGCCTGAGGGATCATGTCTGCTAATGGGCTATTAGGGACTGGCACAATAGGCAGTTACAACAACCTAGCCCATCAATGATTCCAAAAATATCCCGTGACTCACAGAGTTAAATCATCCATTGTGAAACTTCCCGTCCTGAGAGGAGGTACTAAGCATTCCCACCTGAACCTGAACATATATAATCTTGGGGGTTTGGGACTTCTGGTACCACTCATCAGATCCAGAGAAGGACTTGAACTTCAAAAGGACTGTGATTGCCACTCTTGACAAGACTGTGGTCATCATCCTCGCCAACAGGTTTTCCTTTCCTTTTACTTTTTACTCAGAGGGACCATGTGGGGCTCAGCACATGGGGCTAACAAACATCATTCTGTTTATGGCCGAGGGTGCTGGGTTATATGTCTGTTTTTTGTGGGTTAAACCCAGATTTTTCTCTCTATCATTGTATTTATTGAAATCTTTTCAGTAAATTGTGACTTTGACTTGTAATGTCTCTTGAGTCAAGTTCATTTTCTCCCTTTGGTTTACCTTTAAACCAGCACACCTGCCTAGGCAGATCTAATGCCTGGAGATGATGTCTTCTGCTGAGTGCCTCAGTGAGTGAGAGGGGACCTCTGCAATTTGTGTAAGTAGCTCAAAAGAAAGGTATCAGGAAGATGGACCAGGCTCTTAGTGGTGACATGCAAGAGAAAAAGAAGCAATGGGCAGAAACTGCTGCACAGAAAGTTCCACCTGAACTTGAGGAAGAATTTCATCACTGTGCAGGTGACCACATACTGGAACAGGCTGTCCAGAGAAGGTGTGGAGTCTCCCTCACCAGAGATATTCCAGAACCATCTGGTCACAATCCATGCAATGTGCTCTGGGATGACTCTGCTTGAGCAGGGAGGTGGGACCAGATGACCCATTGTGGTCCCTTCCAACCTTATCCTGTCTGTGATTCTATGGTTCTGTATTCCATGATTCTGTGATCATTACAGCAGGTGACTATGACATCTATAGTTTGTGCACAGACTGTATGTTTTCAATTGTATCCTGAATTTGAAAAAAAAAACACAAAAGGCCTGATTCTTCCTTTAAAAGCTTCCATTACAAACGTGATAGCTCAGTGACCTTTCACAAGTTTCCTCTCCATCCACTGCCAGATAAATTCCCAAATGTTTTCTCTTCATCTGCCATCCTCCAGTACTGTCCATGCTGTCCTAGGAACCCATGACACCTTGTCTGATTTGAGCCACAAGGTTCTCATTCTAACCATTTGCTGCTGATTTAGAAGCTGGCCTTTGTGCAAGCACTGATGTTAGTTTTGCCACTTGCATCATGTTTTATGCATAGTACAACTGTCATGATGTACCTCATTGCAATGAAGCAAATGTCATTGTCACAGAATTCAGCTTTTTTTAATCCCTTTGAGAGACTGCTGCTCCTTCTAACATGCTTATAACTACTGGAATTCAAACACTCAAAGATTAAACAGGGCCTTGGTAGTTCTACAGAAACAGGGAAATTCTCCCTGTTTCAGCATTTAGGCACTTGCCAAATAGAAATACAGTATTTGGATGGGAATCCTAATCAGTTGTGTGCACAATCCAATAGCTTTAATACCTTTCTGCCTCTCAGCATCACATCCACTTTATTCACAGATGCATTGCATTGAGAATCTTCCAATAGAAGAACTGGAGGCATGGGAGAGAAAGAGAGAATTCTCAACCTCATCTTACTTCTGCCTCCCACTGAAAATTCAATACAAACATTACATTTGGACTGCCTTGCACTGACTGCTGATTGATTGCTAAATTCACAACTGGCATCTCTGCCGAAGCACATGCAGGGAAGACTCTGGCCCTCTATTTTGAAGGCTCACCCAACTGTGCATGTATAAAATTGGAACAGCAGCAGTAAGTTGGCTTCCTCTGGCTTTTCCAGCTTCTTTCTGGGTAGACCTCAACTGCCTTTTAGAGAGATTTGCTGCTTCTAATTTTTTTAACAGACCATCTGTCTCATTTTGTATTCTAGAGCATTCTTCCCCATTTCTTGTCATGTTTCCAGCAGAGGAAGAAGTTAGTTGGACTACTCGTGCTGTGGGTAGTTAGCATACTGCTGTTCTGTTGCAAGTGCAGCAGAAAAGAGACAGAGCCACCCTGTCAGCATTGCCTTTTCCTGGGCAGGAAGTCCTTCAGTCCACTTAGCAGGGAAGGGTTTTGACACTCACAGCTTCTCCAGCAAGTTCACTTACATTGAAGACATTGCAAACCATTCCTGTAAAGCCTTAGGATCAAACTGACAATAGCATAGGTAGGAAAAAGGAGCCAGAGATGTTCTTTATCCCCCAGGGAGAGTACAGCTCTTACTGTTGTCATACCCAGTTAGTTGGATCACATCAAGAACAAGTTTTAACTGCAGATCTCTTAAAATCATAGAATCGTGCAATGGCCTGGGTTCCAAGGGTCCTTAAACATCATCTAGTTCCAATCCCTTGCCATAGTCAGGGACACAGTCCACCAGATCAGGGTGCTCAGAACTCCATCCAACCTGGACTTAAATGTTTCTAGAGTGGGACATCCTGGGCAATGTGTTTCAGTGCCTCACCATCTTCACAGGGAGGAATTTCTTCCTAATATCTAATCTAAACTGTCTTTCACTTTGAAGCCACTTCCCCTTGTTCTGTCACTACAGGCCCTTGTAAATAGTCTCTTTCCATCCTCTTGTAGGCTCTTTCCCTACCTGGAAGGCCATGATTAGGTCACCCCAAAGCCTTCAGTTCTCCAGGCTGATCATTGAACACCAGGTGTAGCAGGGATACAACAAAATACTCTCTACAGCGTGGGACACACCTAGAGAGATTTTAAACAAGTACTCCTTGCTGCACCTTCAAGCCACAGGTGTCATCAAAACTGGAGGTAGGCAGAAAGTACTTTTGTTTCTATACATATTTAGTTCTGGCACTCATACACTTAACTTTTTCCAGCTAAAGCAGGTAGGAAAGCTGCTTATAATACAAACCCTGTGCATTCAACATTCCATACCAAAACATTGAAATGTATAAGACTTGAGAGAAGTGAAAACATGGAAGAAATTACTACCGATATAAGGCTATACAGTAGATTTTGCTGTGAGTTCTTCACAGAAAACTGGGAAGATTTAAAGGCTAGTAATAATTCTCAGTTGGTTTCAGATACCAGGTATTACTGGTTTCCTGAATGATTGGTGCAGACTCCACTACAACATTGGAGAGAAGGATGATTTTCTGGAACAGGAATAATATGTTGTAGAAATCCACTTTAGAGTAGGTTTACTTGCTCCCTTGAAGTATGCATTTTCTTTAATTGCACAGTCTGATCACTAACTCTGTCATGTATCCTTGCTGCAGTGTTCTCATTTCACCAGATAAGTCTTCCCTAAAGAAAATATTAGAAGATTCAGGAATAATCACTGAGGAAGCCATTAGAATTTGGCAAGAAAAAGAAAGCACATCGATGCTAGTGGAAGTGATTAGTGTTCTAATTCACTGGGCATCAGGATTATCACATCTGTGATACCTATTTGCAAGACAGAACCCTATCACCAGGTCACCACTCTCTGGCACTGGCGATGATTTCTGAATGTCAATCTCACAGAATGATGGAATAACCTATGTTCGAAGGGACCTTAGACAACATCCAGGTTGCTCCAAGCCCCATGCAACACTTGAACACTTCTAGGGATGGGGCATCTACAATTTCTCTGGGTAACCTGTTTCACTTCCTCACCACCCTCAAAGGGAAGAATTTTCACCTAAAATTTAATCTAAACCTACTTTCTTTCAGTTTGAAGTTGTTCCCCCTTTTTCTGTCTCTACATGGTCTTGCTTGCTGCGGAAATTCTGAGCTCATCTGACCCACCCAGAATATCATGAGGTTTTAGAAAACTGCAATAAACATGTATATGAAACTCCTACTAATGGAGGACATATGTGGCAGCAAGCCTGAAAATGAGACCCACAGAGGACTGTAGAAAACTATGTCCTCAGTATAAGTCAGGGCTGTGTGCACCATGTGAAAAGAGATACTAAAACAAGAATTATAGTTCCTTGCTTTGCAAATGTTTACAAACACATTGTAAGACACACAGACAACTGGGTGACTCTTTACAGGAACAACGGAAAGTGTTTCTGCAGGAGAAAATGATGCTCAAGGGGGACCTTATTGCTCTCTACAACTACCTGAAAGGAAAGTGTAGCCAGGTAGGGGTCAGCCTCTTCTCACAGGTAACAAGTGACAGGATGAGAGGACATGGCCTCAAGCTGTGCCGGGGGAGGTTCAGTGTTGGACACTGGAGGAATTGAAGGAATTCCTTCATGGAAAGTGTTGTTAAATGTTGGAATGGACTGCTCAGAGAGGAGGTGCAACAAAAATAACAGGATGTGACACTCAGTGCCATGGTCTAGTTGGCAAGAAGGTGATCAGTCAAAGGTTGGACTCAGTGAACTTGGAGGTCTTTTCCAACCTAAATGATTCTGTGATTCTGTGATCATGGGAATACTAATATAAAAACAAGTGAAACATTCACTAAATTATGTTGATAACAAACAAAAAAGGTGCATGGTGCCAAAAATGATGTTTACAAATAATTTATTTTTATTGCAGAGTGGTAAGATAAAACAAACATTGTACTGCATCTCTGAAATATAGGCAATGGGACAAAAAAACCCTAGAAAGACATTAAATTTGTACCATTGGGCCATATAATCTCCAAATCCAAATAACCTTAAAATTTATTTTGTCTTATACAACTACAATTTTTACAGGGGGGAAATTACTGGGGAGTTAGCTGATGCCATTTATGCTGCCTAAATTATTACCAGGGCTCTAGTTGTGACCTTATGAAACCAGAACACTAGTTTAATTATTTTTAATCTTTTTGGAAAGCACCAATTCAATACACTACTCTTTGGGCTTATTTATTTCACTGAAAAATTCAACAACTTGATAGCATTGATTGAACCTGATGAAAACAGAAATAAGCTGCTTTCCCTTTCAGGAAAAGTACTGAAAGCATAGCAACCAGGTAACTTTGAAAATGTGAGCAGTACTGAGATCCCAGCTCTAAAACTATCAGACCCATTACTGAATGAACATGTTTAAATACTGTGTAGTAGAAATTAAATGCCACAGGAGAGAAATGAAGCCAGCAAGTTATTTTTCTGTGATGTAGCTAACCATAATACCTTAAAAGCATTGATGTGTAAAACTGGTCAGCGTTCATGGGTGTTTAAGTCTTAATAGTCAGCTCGGGGTTTTAACTCTCCTGAGGTACTGTAGCAGAAAGTGAAGAATTAAACTGGCCTAAAAACAATTCAAGGGGCAGTTTGGAGCCAATATCTCAACAAGATAGAGTTAACACTGCAGACTGGTGGCTTGTGTATCAGTGAGTGTGAGCAAAACCAAAATGCCACTTGTCCAAAGAAAGGAGGTGATTTTGGCCTTTGTCCATTTATATAAAAACTGTCTATCTGTGAGGGGCCAGCTTTAGCTGAAATTTCACCTAAACTGATTAGTGCCGTGGTCAAGAGGCACCTGGCAGACTTATCATTTACTGAAAATACAGAGATAACTTTTTCTTTATCTACAAATGGATGCAAATTGAATGTTGAACTGGAATAGTCACTGGGGAATTGGAAAGTGAAAAAACCAGATAAGAGAAACTAAAATAAAAGTGTCTAACAGTATTTTTCATTTCTGAGAGCCAACAGTACTTCATGACGGGTACCAAAGGAACAGATGTGTTGTAATAGGTTGTTCATGGTTGAAAAAATATTAATCTCTTGGCTGGACACACTAGAAAGGAACTGGCAACATCTCTTTCAAAGTCATGAAAGAAGAGTCAGAAGCAGCAGTGAACCAATGTGGCCACAAGAACTGGAACAGCCAGAGGCAATGAACTGGTCACTGCAGACAGTGGTCTGGTTTGAGCTCCAGGGAATGGTAAAGCCAACTAGCAAACATTCCATAAACTGCCTGAACACCACTGGGAAGCTTATTGATAGTATTGTGTAGAAAGGTGTTTCATTTAACCAGGACTAATTTTGGATTTGGAAAAACGGGGCAAGTCTCCACTTTGCAAAGACTGAGCTGCTCCTACAGAAAACATGGACCACAGGCATGTTAAGTGCTAGACTTGGAGTGCAGAGCTGAGCTAAGACAGACCCACACTGTCATGGTGTGGGACAACTGGGGATAGCATAGACCCAGACACTTCTGCAGCCACAGGTGTCTGCCTGTGACCCTGCTCATGAAGGTTCCTAGGCCTTTTTGCAACATGAATGAAATATAAAGTAGCAACACTAAAATGCATTCAGCAAAAAAGCAAAAGGTAAAGGCAAAACTCTCTAGTAATAGTAAATGATCACAGAATCATAGAATGAGTTGGGTTGGAAGACCTTAAATCATCTACTTCCAACCCATGATATTTATTTTCATAGGTATATTATTTTCTTTCAGGTTAAATGTGGCCCTGGGGAAATAATTATCCATATACAGATACATATTTTATTAAAGTGTTATTAGTTTAAATTTGCCCGCTTTTTATCAAATTTATATCCTCACAGATATAGTTTGCATTTTATTTACAGAAATGTATCGATCTTGCTGGTTCCTAAAAGGCACTTGGAAGACATGGCAATGGAACAGGGAGCTGCCTTTTCTTGCAGATCAATTAGCATGAATTTCATGGACTGTATAAAATGGACACAATTACAAAGCTCAGCATATTTTTTATGGCTTCTCATGCAGCAGCAGCCCCTGAGCCACTTAACACTGGTGACATATTTGCTGGGAATGCTAGTGAAGAAGTGAACCATCAAGCACAGGTTTTTGGCAGGCTCTTACACAGTCTAACTGAATTAATTCCACCGATTATACCACCTGCAGTATTCACTTGATGAAATACAAGTAGTGAAATCTGCTTCACGTATCCCTGTTATGAATGCAGCGCTCACCAGAATGGATGCCCAGACTTAGCCATTGCTATAGGTCAGCCAGCACTGAAGAGGTGGGGAGTCATTTGCTTAATTATTCTTCCTCATTTGCTCCAGCCTTACATATATTTGTGCATAAATAGGCTGAAGTATTCTTGTGAAATACTACTTAAGATGTTTATATCCCTTTTTTTTAGTTGTTTACCAGACTGTTTGACCAGATTGGTTGACACAAAACAATTGCATCTTTGGTTTGTTCAATGAATGTTAATTCCCATGGTCTTTCTGGTGACTTTCATTACCAGCTTATGACTGACCATTGAAATTGCATAGTAACATTTTGAATGCTTGGCTACATGGCAGACTTTGATAGCTTTGTGACCAAAACAACAGAAAAAAGAGGGTTTACAATTGAATTATTCAACTTGAGGGCTGCTAAACATTTTTAAACATTTATCACAGCAAAACTTTTGGCAATGACCTTAGATTTTCTACTGAATTGGGTATTTTTATGTTTCTGATCTTTCAGATCTTTGCATGAAATTAAAACTATAAGATAGATTCTTTTCTTCATTTTAGAAAAAGGAAAATAAAATCCTCAGTCCTTAAAATTCTGATTCATGAGGGAAACCTGGCTGTTTCATTGTGGTTCCTTCTGCTGCCTGTTCTCTTCTATTGAGTGATCACTTCAAACTGTATCTCCCTTCGTATATCTCCCTCATGACTTGAGAATCAGCTCAGCAAATATGAAAAGTCACCTAGAATATTTTATTCTGAGACAAGTCAAACAAGCACTGCCTTCTTTTTTGCCATTTAACTGGCAAGGCAAATGCTCTGGTATTAAGTAGAAGAGACCTTTGTGTGTTGTTTCCCATTTTATCTATTTTAATTTCACTGACTTACAAGTCAACATTTTTAAAGGACTGGTGATTTGTTTAGTTTTTTTAAGCCAGCTTTGATACTTTAAAAGGCACCAGATATGTCTGATCAAAGACATTCTTATGGAGGATGGTATTAAAAAGTCAGTAAGTTTAGCTTCCTTTCTAGTGTATTTCTTCAGAGTGAGCAATAATATGGGTTTTTACACTGAAGTTTTTTTGAGAAAGGAAAAGAAAAAATTTAAATAGCCCTTGTTATTTCTTCTTATGGATTTATAGCCAAGATAGCAGGTGTCTAAAAGAAGGTCAAAGTAACATCCTGGACAGCATACTATATGTAATAACAACTTTATGTAATTATAGTAGTATTGGAGGGCAATGAATGAGTTTCATATACTAATTTTATTCTTGTCCAAAAGCAATAGTATCTTTGATAATAAATTAGCACAAACTCACTATAGCTAAAAAGTAACTGGCTATTTTAGGATTTGATGTTTTGGTTTGTTTTTTTTCTATTCTACCTTCTTATATTATTTGAGTCTGAGAGCATAGGATTAGCACCAGAATTCCTAACAAAACACTTGTGCTTTCTCTATCTACTTAGTTTCACAATAGTGCATTTTTAAGGAGATTATTCATATTAGTGGAATAAATATTATTGAGATTTATATTGTAATGAAAATAGTTTATGCATGGGGAAAAAAAGAACTAAAACTACTGAAATCTAGTTCTTCTAATGACAGTTGGGTAGAGAGAGAAGATTAGCTCAGTTGGTTAAAACTTGGCTGTAATAATGCCAAGGTCATGGGTTCAATCCCCTCTGTGGGCCATTGACTTAAGAGTTGGACTCGACGATCCTTGTGGGTCCCTTTAAACTCAGAATAGTCTGTGATATAAGGAGTTAAATAAAACTTCTTGGATTTTACATATTCTTTGTCCTGGTTCTGGTTGTAAAATTAAGTCCTTTGGAAGTGTTTTTTTTTTTCTGCAAGAATGTTTAAAGTGTAGTATATTGGCACAGCAATTGCCATGAAGTCTTGCACTTGATTATTTTCTTTTAAATTCTGTTCAAATTTGCATATGTGAGTAAAATAATTATAACTAAAAAAGAGAGCAGTACAGAATAATTATTTGCCCTTGAAATTTAGAATAGAAATGCCTCACAATACTTACTCACTTCCTTTAATACATTTTTTAAAATGATTGTGCATATATCTAACTTTATAGGTGTATCATTAATATACTGCTATTAATTTATGCCCCGTATCTCCTCTCCCACAAGATTGTTTAGGAGAACTAAAAAATTGATATTTAGTTTGTTTCAAGGTGATGAGTTAACCCACTCTGAACAGCCTATGGATTCCATTACTTAACTTTGGATAGCACAGCACAACTGTCAATCTTAGAGTGACAGCTTAATTTGGTGATTTAGGTCAACTTCTCAAACTGCAGAAAAAAACCAAAAAAACAACCCAAGACTTTTTCTTATCTCACTTCATTTATATTGCTCAGTTTTAGCCTGCTGTACTTGACACAGTCCAGCCTAAGTCCTACTCAGCAACTAGAGAATAGACTTCTCTGATAAAAACTGAGAGAGTTTTGCCTGGCAGAAGGTTCTGTTTGTTTCTCATGTATTTGAGAAAAAAAAAAAACAACAAACCCCAACATCCCTTGTGGGTAGATACTGCTCTTCTTTCAGGGGTTTCACTGGGTTAGGAAGTGTTGGGATGCAAACATGTAGAGCTTTATCCCTCCCTGGCTATTCCCACCCTGTAGCTGACAACATTTGTAGCCCCATCTTGCTGAAAGCCAGAGAAGTCAACCAGTGTGATTTCTGATGATCCGGGAGATGAGACACGGACTTTTCACTGCCTGCTCTCCTTGGTGGATTGCTGTTTCCCAGGAGAGAGTGTGTACATATATCATTTTTTGGTTTTGTGGCCTTGCTTCCAATTCTTCCTGTGCTCTCATTTATGACTTGAAGCAGGCACTAGCTAGAAATCAGAACTCCTCCTCTTCCATGAATCTACCTATAATTATATCCAAAATAAGAAATTCAATATGCTGTCATTCTACTTTCCATCCACGCACCTGTGGTCTCAAACTGAACTTTAAAGTACTCCCAGAGGTCCAAAGGAGCATATATAATGGATTTTATTTTCATCTAAAAGCTGTGCCAGTTCCTCCCAGGAAGCAAAAGGAGCATGAGAAGGTGGAAGGAGACATCTGAAGGGAACCTCTACCCTCCAAAGGGCAATGGCCCTCCAAGCCCTCAGAGGAACTGGACCAAAGGTGCACCTGGATTTTCACTGTCAGACCCTGAACTCAAAGACCTGGGCCGACATTTTCAGAAGTACTCAATAACTCTGAAAGTGCTAGAAAGGGCTTGGATTTCTACAAAGTGCTGAGTGCCATTCCTCCAAAAATCAATTGCCTCTACAGTGCTTCAAGCCAGGCATATAAAACATAAGAACTCCAAATCACTAGTTGGTCTTAAAAAGTCTTGGCTCTGAAGCCTGCCAAGTCAGCACCTTCTTTGCCTACTTGTAAAAGCAGCCAAAGAAAGGAAATAGATGAGCCATCAGCTCTGAACATAATTTCTACTGATTCAGTTCTTAGTTCATGAGTTAGCTGGAAGGGTAAAAGGGAGGCATATGAAAAGAATGTTTTAGATCTCATAAGACGATAACCAAATGCCTTTAAAACAATAAATAAAGCACTTATTAGAGGAGTAGCTACTCCTTCTGCACACTCTTAAGGAAAAGGAATTAATTAAATTTTAATTACTAAACACATAAACCCAGTATATTAATTAAGTGGTTTCCAGTTGCAGTAAATGATGCATCAGCATTTTTTTTTTATATATCTTATTCCACTGATGACAGCCAGTAATGGGCTTTCAGGCTCAGTGTAGGCTCCAAACACTGGGAGCAGCAGGTTGGGAAAAGCAGCCAAGAAATATTTGACATTAAAAAGCAGAGCTCTGCCACTAATTATATTAAAAGTCAAGTTTGCAATTGCAAGTGGATGGTCCAGGCAGCAAAGCAAATGCGGCAAAAAACATAACTCAAGACACTGGAGACTGAAACTCTACCATAAACCAGAACATAATCCCAGGCTTCCCTGGACTAAAGCAGGTGTTCCAAGTCAAACTTGTAGTGTCTAGCTGAGATGTGTTTCGTAGAGGACTAACTTGCCCAGGCTCACAGTGAACGTGGAAGTGATACAAGTCAGATGTGAAAATCAAAGGACACACCACTCTGCATGTCAGATCATCCCCACCTCATTGCACAGACTGAAATAACTTGGTAACTCAGCTTTGGCATGCCAGAGGATAGTGGATTTCTCTGGTTGTATCATAATGATTGTTCACAAAAGAGACTTACCTCTCTCTCTCTCACATATGGTAGAAACACTTTTTAAAATGTTTGTGTATATACCTGTCAGAGAAGCTTTACTTTAGCAAGGAATATGTCTTTTGGTGTTTTTTTCCATACATCTCTTAAAAAAAAAATCTGCATCCCAAGTGAAGCCTTAAAAGATGTTTTTCAATAAACTTACTAGCTGACATTGAATCCAGAAATCAAGTGGAACTTTTGCTCAGTTTCTCTTCACAAGGATTTGGAGTTACTTAGCCAGAGTAGAAGCAAACTTCTCATCGTGCAGAAATATGTTGGTTCAATTGCCACATCTCAGCCTGGAGACACATATAGGCATCACAGAGCTCCCTCAGCTTCTGCTTCCTCCTGACACACTGCTCCAAACTACAGTTTTAACCTCTACATCTCTAGATAGTTTGGACTTTCAATATTTCTTTTTGTATCCAGTCTGTCAGTTAGAGTTACCTGAGACTCCAGTAAGGAGTTCTTTTTTGGTGACAGGTGGATATTTCTTGAATTTCTTTATTCCCTTTGCTTATTCTTTCACCAGAATTTAGGACCACTGG
>JAWWLZ010000001.1:12313952-12326853 GCA_035041345.1 Poliocrania exsul
GAGGGGAGGGAAGGGGGTGTGGCGTGAAGGAAATAAATTGGGGTGACCTCCCCCTCCCCCCGTGTGCTCCCCGGCAACTTTGCTGTAGCGAGGCACCCTGTGCGCGTAGTTTGGCCAATAAATACTGTTTTGCTTTGCTCCTTCAACTTGTCTCTCTAAAAATTCTTCAAGCCGAGATTTTTCTCACACTGAATAGTGCAAAAATCAGTCGATATTTACTCAGTAGATTCCAGGAATTTGCCTTAAACTGTATTTGATGCTTGGCTTTCCTATTGCTCTGTGAGGTGACTATGGGCTACTCTCTTATTTTTCTGTGACTCAGCTTCTTCCTTCATCATCTCCATTTTGAAAAGATCTCCTCCTTTTTATGGGTTTACAGATATTCTACATGTATGCACCTTCATTCCTGCCTTATTAATTTTAATCTATTGTAACATGCAAGCACAACTCCTTTATTGTTAAGATAGACTGCCTTTTTATTACTTCATAAATAACGGGATCATGAATGATAACTGGATTCCTCGGTGAAGTTTCAGTAAATTTTTTATAAAATAAGACCCAAGAGCAATCTAAGAATACTTTTGTTATTCATTCAGAATGATACTTCTTGTATATTAAAATAAGAGTTGCTACCATATAAAAATCTTACTAATAGAAAATTTCTCTGTTACTTATTCATAGATTAGCAAAACCTGAGCAAAACTCAGGATAAATGCAGGGATATGGTTTAAAAGGCATAGACTATTTGAGTAGGATTACTAGAAATTTAAGAAAAACTCCTCTCTCATTACGTAGAATGCCACTTTGAGTTACATAACGCAGTTGACTGGATGTGATTGGTTTGTGGAGGAAGAAGGTGTGATTAAAAAAAGAAAGGCAGGATCTTGCTTGGGGGAAAAGGCAATAGATTTGCACATGGGTTTAGATGGCACAAAGTGAATGACAAAAAGCTTGAATAATTCACCCTATAGCTGTAGTATTTTCACCTATGGCTTCCTTAGATACAAAGCAAAGACTCCATCATACTATAATGAGACTAAAAATCTAACCCTTTGTTTTCAAACTTGGGTACCTATTATCAAGCATAAAGCTAAGTAAATTTGCAAGGTATGACCATTATAAGGTTTCTAAAGATGGACTTAAATGTGTAATTAAAATTGAGGTTCACTAAGCTGAAGAGCTGAAAAAGTGGACACTGGACTTCATGCTTCTATGGATTTTTGGAGACTGAGCAAAGAAGAATTCAGAAAATGGGACAGGATAGTCATCTAGAGAGGACTGATGTTATCCAGAGGTACATCCTTCCCCAAGCATACATTCCTATGGTCTTGGACAGACTTAGAAGCTATGGCTCTGTGCTCTACTTATTGAACTATATTACTTCTGGTTCTGCTGCAAGATGGAAATGCTCCCACCTCCTTTCATTTTAATTTCTGTACAATTGTCAGTCCCTCTTTTGCTGCATCAAATTTTTATCCCCATCTCTGTTGAAACTAGGACTTGTGGGAATCGGCAGTAACATTTATGAAAAGCAGGAAGCAGAAGTTCTTATAATTGATATATGAGAAGATTCCCTGAAAATATTAAGTAAATGGTGTAAAAGTAAGCAATAGGGGCATTTATCATATTTATGCTAAACTCATTTAACTCATTCAGTCAGTAAGTCAAGAATTTGTCCACTTTTTAAAAAGTATTTTCTTTTTCTGCTTAAATCATTAGCATACAGCGTGCTATTCTAATCACTTCTGGTAGAATGCAAATAAAATATGCAGTTTCCTATTTTCTTTCTCATATTCCACCGATGCGGATTTGCTAATTCACTCTGGCAGATTACCAGGTGTCCCATTGTGTAAAGATGCTTTTACTCATAAGGTGAATGAAAAGTTCAATTTCCCATTACTATTTTTCCCATCATTTGTTTGTAGTATCATATTTTGCTTTATGTTACTCTTTCCCATTGCATGCTTACACAATAGCCCATCTGCAATACATAACTAATGACAGGCAAGGTGTTTCATTAGAGTGGGCTTTAGTTATAATACCCTTGCTTAATAAACAGAAATGCCCTGTTTTATCATTTTATTTTTACTTATACTGATTTCTTCCTTATTAGATTACAATTAATGGAAAATACAATCTTCTGTATCTCTCTTACAGTAGATACCATTCCTGTGACATCTGAAAGATTGCTCCATACTATACAGTAAAATGTACAGTCAGCAGTGATTTTACTTCCTCCCAAACTCTTAGCTAGCCACTTCTTGTCACAAGCTGGTGTGGTCTCTGCTGGCAAGTCCTGAATTTCCTCTGTATGAATCTTCTTTTTCTACCCACTGTCCTCCTCCAGAAATGCTTCTCCTCTATAAACAATGTTGTTACCAATAACAATGTTATTACCAGGTTAATGACATTACTAACCAGGTAAACTAATGACAGTTGCTACGAGGTTAACCAGGTGTTGATATATTTTTCTTAGACTTTGTAGTAAAACTCTGCAGTGAAAAAACTCTCCCAAAGTCAAACACAGCCAAAGTAAGATGTTCCTTTCTGTCTCTTGCTGTGCTCAACCACATCATGTGAAGGAAGGAGATAGATTTTTAAATTTTGAATTTTTAGAATTCAACACTTTGAGATAGAGGTGCCCAAGGGTTTAGTTAAAAATTTAATTCATTTTGGAGTTTGTCAGTCTCAAAAGAATAACTTGGGCCCTCAAGCTGAGCTCATTACATTTGCAGAAAGGGAAAAAAAAAAAAAAAGGATGGGAAGTGCAGATAGCGCCACAAGGTGCCATTTAGCACTCCTGTAATTTCTTCCCCTTCTACAAGGATGCTAGAAATCATAAAAGACTAAAATCTTATTACAAACATAAATATAATATACAAAGTGGGAACGCCTGAGGTATCTGCCATTATCAAACGTTTTATGAACACAGTAATAGGAATTACATTCAATGAAAGTATTTCATATTCCTAGAAAGTGAACCTTCATCTATTGTGGGACACCAAATATTCTGTTTTTAACCCAAACACTTGTGAAAAGTTCTCTTACAATGCATTCATAGGTTGAAGTTGAAGAACAGTGGAGAAACAGGGCCACCGCCTGTAATTATGCAGATACTGCCTGCATCTATACCACTGGAGAAGTGTTTGCAGAGCTACCATGTAATTTTATGGTGCAAGGAGACCTCACTACTCAGGTTTCCTTTAGGAGGGAATGCTAGATGGATAGGCATGGAGAGTGCAAACACAGTTTTCCCAGGCTGCTTGATCCAGGAACCAGGGTGTCTGGCTTCATCACATACCTGCCCTACAGAAGACATGAATCATCCTTCTGGATGTCTTCCAATACAAAATCAACTCTTCCTTTCACTGACAGGGAAGAAAAAACCAACAAACTAAACTATGTTATTACTACTCCATCTCCAATACTTTTTATTTCTTTTTAGGCATCTTGGTTGTTAAAGCTTCTTTTTCATTTCTCTACAATTTCTTAGACAGAAATGTCAATAGAAATCTGTGCTTATTTGTAAAGACAAAATAAATAAATAAAAATGAATAAAGCTTTATTGATCTCTGCTCAGGCAGTTCTAAGAAACAATTTAAGATTCAGCTCGGAGTGGTGCAAAATTATGGAAAACGGCATCACAATGTCCATTTTGGCCTGCTCTTAACTGCCCAAACCCCAGCAAACATAAGGGGAAAAAGTCAGACAGAGAGTACAGTGCCAAGTTTCCTCACACCAGTCATATCTGCTGTCCAAAGACAGCAACCTGCCTTTTCTGTTATTCAGCATGAGGCATTTTGCTAAGTATATTTCAACATGACAAGTATCTCAAGAGACTGAAAACACACATCATCATCTTGCTCTGTGAATCTAACTGCCTTGTTGTTGCATCTGTAGGAGTGGATGGATGACATTTCCAGCGCTTTTCCCTGTGGAAAGAAGACAAAAGACATAATAGAAGTCTTAGGGACATTACAGGCAAGCTGCAAGCTGAGGAATGTGTATAAAAATGAGTCAGGTTAGTAGTCACTCCAGGAAGCATCATTCCCATGGACTATCAGGCACTAAATGATATAAAAACAGGATCAGGAAAGAGTTTTGGTCTTACATTATGTGTTATTACAATATTGTCATTAAAAGGGCTCTTTGATACTAGAAAACTTCTTCAAATGTACCTAATTTATTATGATTATTGCTTTAATCATTATTATTAGTATTGTTTTGTGTATTTTCTATCTGGTTTGGTTTGCTTATCCCTAATAATTAGCAAAGTGACCTGGCTTCTACTTCATACTAATTAGGCAGCAAAGGACCTTGACAGTCAATTTCTGAAGTGACTGAGTAACAAAATTGCACAGCAAGCATATATACTGAAATTGGGATGATTTGTATATCTTGTAAATCATAGAGGTAAAAAAAAGAGACAAGAAAAAGACAATCCATCAGTTCTTCCATCACTGTAAGATGAAGAACTCAGATTTGACCTACAGCTTGTCTGAATTTACAGACTTCTTCCTATAACTAAAATTTTCCAAGCATAAAATATAAAATGCATTTGCTACAAAACAATGAATTTTTTCCTGTTCTAGTAACTTTATGTTGTCAGAAGTTGCCTTTCAGGTGAGAGGTCAAAGAAGCAGGATGACTATCTCAAGAAAATTTCATTAATAAAAAGTGTTTGTCATTTGCAGAGGCAACTCCTTACTTAGGAGCAGCAAACAATGTGTTTCAGAGGCCAACAGTTGAAAGAAACTGCCTGAACAATTAAAAGCACTTAAAACCCTTTGGGGCCAGTTAGAGTTCATTACATTTTTGTTTCCAATGTTGTTTACTTTGGCATATGAAGCTATCCAGAATACTGCAGTAGCTTGAAAGTATGCCTTGGCAACCTTAACATCTTGGTTCTTGTCTGATCCACAGGGAGGCTGATGGCACTGCATGTGGTAGTGCTCCAGAAATGGCATCATTCCTGCCAAATGCTGCCAAAAAGAGCAGCAAACATCTACTCAGTCTTCAAGTACTGCTATCTTAAACAGTTCTGGATGAAGGAATTACATTGATGAGGATAGAGGTTACTATGCCAAA
This sequence comes from Poliocrania exsul, assembly GCA_035041345.1. Taxonomy (NCBI): domain Eukaryota; kingdom Metazoa; phylum Chordata; class Aves; order Passeriformes; family Thamnophilidae; genus Poliocrania; species Poliocrania exsul. The sequence continues at coordinate 12,319,041 of JAWWLZ010000001.1, forward strand.
ACCAGCTAACATTATAATTTATAACATAATCTTGCAAGCTGATCCTGACAGTAGGATTACCCTCTATGGTTTACTGCAGTGTTTCAGTATGTGAAAAGAGCACAACCCCTGGGTGAAACATTCTGCTGTTCATATGGAAATCCATCTCAGAGTTAAAATATCCCTTTTCCAAACAGGATTCATGCTGTATAAGACAGAATTCTACCCACACTCCATCCCACTGAGCAGGTATGGTCCTCCTGCATGGCTTCAGCACATCTTTGCAGGCTCAGACCTTGGCTAGAACTAAACCCCTGTAAAGGATCCCATCCACGACAAATATGCAGAAGTAAACCCTACTTCCTGGATTCAAGAAACTGTATCTTCTTCACTTTTCACAATTTATCCATATTAATATGCAATTATGAGTGCCATGTCACATGCCTTTTTTCAGTCAATATTAAGACTTGTGTGTTAGGTAGGCTCAGTTCATAATTTTGGAAGCCTGATGCTGAAAGATCTACTGTGAGATTTGTGTTAATGTAACACCTCTTGTGAAAAAAAGAATTGATCTTTAAGACTTCTTGTGTTAGGTCAAAAATTGCTCATTACTAAAGATTTTCCCTGCATAAAGGAGAAAAGACTCACCTGATTAGCAAAGAGCAGATCAGCATGACTGAGGAGGGGAAATAGGTGCATGGGGCCAGAACGTGCCAGGAGAACTCAGATACTGTGAAGCAAATAAGCAAATTGGTGCAACAGAGCAGAATGGAGGACTGGAGCAAAACAGCCACCCTGTTACCTTGGAGAACAGGTGGCTCTTTAGAAAGAATGAAAAAAGACATAAATGATCTTCAAGAAGGAAGTAATACAGGGAACAGGTGTAAACACAACACAAAATACCTGGGTGGAACTGTAAGCAGAGTAAATCTGGAAAGGACTATGAACTGGGAGATAAGAAATATGATTTTTACACAGCAGACTAACAGCTAATAACAGATTTGTGAGCAGAAAAGTTACTAACAGAAAAGGTTTAGAGGAAGAAAAGCTTGGCAATGAGTTTAGTTAGAACACAGGGAACCAAAGTTCAGTGACTTGAATTACTACTTCTTGTGGAAGCTTTCATTTGTATATATAAATACAAAACACCTTCTACTAGCCAGATCTCAGACAGGACATTTTAGTAGAGTGTCCATATCAATATATATGGAATTGGAATTAATGTCTAACACCTATTACTTTGTCTAAGAAATTAAAAATCATTATTGCTTATGAAAGATCTATAGCATTTACCCTGGAACAACACAATTAAAAAGGCCTCTCTTGTCAGTAAAACTGATGCTAACTAAGCATCATGTATCAAATCACCAAACTAATGCCGAAGTGGAAAAAAACCGCACAAAACAAACCTCCTTCATTTTAATTTCAATGGGAATGGGGCTGAGGAAAGAAAACATGCAAATGGAAAAAACAACACAATTGCCAGTGAAAGAATTATCATCACAATGCTTCTGAAATAACCTTGTAAACAAAGTATGTTTAAAAAATGGAAGCCAAGATATTTAGCTCATGGAAGTAATGTTGATTTACACCACCTGAGAATCTGGCACTGACTGCAAGACAACAATCAGACTCTTTCTTCCAAACACTGAATAGTTCTTACTACAGTACTATTGTATTATAATATGACTAGGAAATGCTGCAAATGGATCTAATTATTATTATAATCTTAACAATATAATCTTGAAGTCCTTGTCAAATGTTATTTCCAAGACATAGAGAGATGTCCTACAGGCAGAAGAATTAAAATAAATAGATTAAATAATTTCCTACTGGCGAGATATCCTAAAAAGCTAATAGGTTTAGATTCTAGATTGGATTCTGTAAGCAAAGATATTTGATTTGCTTGTCAAAATTTAAAGATCTTACAGTGTTCCATCAATCATTATGTATAAGATAGGTTAATTAGAAAAATCAAACTCAACAATTACAATTCAGACAAAATTTTGGCAATGTGTATTAACTAAAGTTCAAGTTGGATTTGTGCCTTCAGTCTGTTCTACGTCTAGTTAGTGCTAGTCCATGTGCTCTGCTGTTTCAGATACACAATAATAGTTCTCTTTAAACAAAAACAGTGGCTTCTAGATCCAGTGAACACTGAAATTCTCCAAAATTTGGACAACTGGGTTTTATGTGTGGCTATTTCAGTGAATCTACTGTAACCAAGAGAGGAAAAAATCAGTAAATCAATGTCCTCACCAACAGGATTCTTCCAGCCTTGTCAGCTTGCTTTCACCTGATGTTAGAAAACTAGCCTGATAATTCTTTATTAAATATTCACTCCCTCTGTAAGCAAAGCTTCAGAACTGCTTCAGCTGTGAAGGGATCTTATGGTTTGCAATACATCACTCTGGAAATAAGACCAGTCATTTCATTTGACCTTTGTGATATTTGAATAGTTTCCAGATGACTTCCAGACAACACCAGTGCCTTTTTGGAAGCAACACTTGCTGGATTAAGGGAATCAAGTAATTAAAAAAGAAAATAAAAGTCCTCAAATGCATAACTATTATCAATCAGGTCAGTGATGTTCCAGTATGAGCAAATGTCCCTTATCTTACATTATGTTGATAGTGCTGCCATCTGTTGCACTTAAAAGCTTTCAAACTGAAAGAGAAGTAATATGTTATCAGCAAATCCTTTCTTCTAGCATACCACATGCACTTCTGCTTGAGGTCTGTAAAAAATAACCTTTGATACCATTTATCTTGCAGAGGTTTCTCTGGAGTCTTGTGTGGTTGTGCTAAAGAGATGGTGACTCCTGTGGAATTCGCTTGCTTCCCTACCACTTCTCACTCTGAGGGGTAAGAAAGGGAAAACACCTGATTCTCTCAGTGCCATTGGGAGAGTGATATAGTGAAAGATGGATGAAGAGTGGCAGTGGGAGCTCTGAAGTTTGATCACGTCAGCTGTAAAGTGATGCACAACCACCACAGACCTTGTCAGGGTGACGTCATTGTATTTTCTTATCAACAGAGACATCAACAGTGACATAACAATTCTATGCATGCTAGACTTTTTCAGCTCCACAGAGCTGCAGAAACTACTCCTGTTCTGTTGCCCAGCGGAAGATTCTTTGGGCATGAACTATCACACATCTGAGGTCCCAAAAACACATCTTAGGTTTGCAAGTGACTAGATACAATTCCAGACCATGAGCTCCCCTGAGCAACCAGCAATCTGAGAGCAAGATCCTTTCAAGATCTATGGCTGTCTCTGTTCCTCTCCATAACTCCTAGATAATGTTATGGTCACTAATGTTGTTGGAAAAGAGTAACATCATGGATGAGCTTTGTTGTTAGTGACAATAGGTACTTGAACCCTGAGCTTTACAGTACCAAGGTATAATTCCCCACTCTACAATAAACCACTGTTAGATCTCCATTTCTGTGGCTTAAGTGGTAAGCTATGCAGTAGTTTTCCTGTTTGTCAAACATTTAGCAAGGATACGTGCCCTGGAGTCAGTGACAAATCAGGTATTTGAGATGCTGAAGAGAAATGTGGCTTGCTGCAGTTCCAAGGAAACAAGAGGACAGGTAACAAATTATGTCTGAAGAGCCCTTAAATGAACTGAGAGACAAAGTTGTTTTAACTATTTCTCATCATACAAAGGGAAAAGTTAATCCTTTGTGCACTTTCTGAAATATAGGTGCATTTTTTTTAACAAATGAATTATTAGTTACACTAATTAACACCTAACATAAATTAGATATATTGTGTATGGTAAATACTTTTTACTCAAAATACTCTTATGAGCAAAAGCCACATGCCATTTACTGTTTATCCAATTAGCCTTTTCACAGTCAAACACTCCAAATTATCTAATGCAAAAAAGCCTCTTTAATAATACAGTGAAAGCTGTTGCATGTTCAAAACTACCTTCTTGGTATTGCCCCCTTGTCTGTGGTGGTGTTCTCAATCTTGTGTCTCATTCCACTTTGTTACTCCATCCTTCCCCCTGCTCCCAGGGAAGGGGTGAAAACTGCCCTACAGCCCCCCAGTAGACCCAGGGATTTCCCGGGGCTGCCAGCCCCTTCCCTGGCAGCATCCTCAGAGCTGGAGCTCAGCCAGGCTGGGCAATGGGAGCTCAGCTCAGCCTTGCTCAGGGCAAGGGCAGCCCAGACACCCCTTGGGACTCACCCCCAGGCCTCCTGCCCAGAGCAGCGGCAAGTATAGCCATGCTTCCTGGGTGACAATATAATATTGTTAATTTAAAATAAATGAAGGGCAGCTACACTGAATATGACTGTTCTGTACTTAATCTCACACTTGGGAAAACTGACAAAACTGATGGAAAACAATTTTTTTAAAGTAATATAGAGTCTGTTGAAATAATTGACTTCCTTCTAATTCCTTCTTTAAGAAAATGAACATCAGGCATATTCTCATAATGTATTTCATAAATGATGAGTGATTTATGAGAGACCTGCCTGTGATGAAGAATTAAAAACATGCAGCCACAGACTGAGATCTTAATTGTATGCTTTGTGTTTCCTACTAATTCAATAATAAATCTTTCATCTTTTAGTGGTATAGGCAAATGTTAACAGAAAAATCATTTTGTTTTCAATAAAGAGTTCAGATACTCTTCTTCTTCATCTCATCACATTTTTGTTACACAAAAGAGGTAGCAAGTATTTCTCACTTTTCTATAGATCTCCATCAACATTCCAATGCCAATGTACAGATCTGAAAAAGGACATTATTTGTGTCTGAAAGAAGCTCTCCACAATCCCTCTATTATTAAAGATTCACTAGTTGTACAGTTATTTGGTGATAGAAATATGAATTTCTTTTCTGATTTGCTAATTTAAACCTTAATTTAACAGAGCGAGCTGTTTCCATTGACTTGACCATGGGGAACCTGTTAAAGGTATCTCAGGCCAGGGCCTGTGACCTTTCAGTAGTAAGGACAAAATCATATTTATTGTGTTACAAACTGCATTCACCTTTCTGACATCAGTGGGGTGCAGCCTGAGTGGTACAGCCTTGCCCAAGACAAGGGAATGCAGCACTATGGAAACCAAAGGCTATCCTAGTGTTGCACTGAGGCATGGCAGAGAGATTATTGCAGAAATGCTCTCACATGCAAAAAGCAAAATATTTCTCTACCTATCACATGGTTCTTGGGAGCTATTCTGTGTGCTAAATGTGCCTGCCACTCAGCATTCCAGTACTTTACCCTAACAAAACAAAAAAACCCCACTGGTGCAAACACTGGCTCCATCCCAAGGGAAATAGCAGCAAATCTTTGTTCTTCAAATTAAAACCCTTCCTTTTGTTTAAATCTTTGTTTACTCCTTTGTTTACTCTATGACAACTCAATAACTATTTGCATACCATTGATTTTCTTTAAAGCTAAAGTCATTAGACCTTTGACTCACAGCCAATTTTGCCAAATCTAGATGGATAGAAACCATTGCACAATTTTTAATGGTAGCTAAATTCCAACTCTTGAGATTTTCTTCAGTTGTTTGATTGTCAAAATGAAATGCTGAACAAACACTTGTGTCTCCTATCATTAAATATATTGTTGAAAATTACTGGTCGATATCTGCTTGCACATTAACTAATAGCACTGACTATTTCACTGCCCATACCATACCCTAGTTAATAGCAATTGTGATGCCTTGCACCACAATAAAAATGGGCTTCAAAAAAATCAATAGATCCCTTGTTTTGTATCAGGGAAGACAGACAAACAATAAATCATGATTTTTGAAGTGATTGTTTAGTCTGATAACATAGTATTCAAGATTAGTTTGAATGATAGATATGCTTTGCTGTAGAGTCAAATTCTAACATGAAATGCTTTTCTGAGTGCCTTTGATGCTTCTTTTTATGGACAACTCACTGGAATGGTGCTTCAACAAATTTTTAGAGGAAAAGGGTGTAGTACAAGTTTGGTGTTCACATCAGTAGTTTTGCCTGGCTGATGCCATTTGTGGGTTTGTCAAGTTAGAGCAACATGAATTTGACTCATGGTACATCATGCATATAACTAACCCTGGTTTGATACAAATAGAACATATGTATAGAACAATAATAGAAAAATGATTTCATGAACATCCCTGGGTTTCAAACATAAGCATTCTGAGGTTTTTTTCAGAAAGAGGCACTCACAAAGGAAGAAAAAAAAACAAACATGCAGTAACACAAATCACCAAGCAGCCATGGCATTCTAACATAAACACAGGCTTTTTGGAGCCTATTTAGCCTGAAAAATATTGCTGCTTTTAAGAGAAGAGTTCTCTTAGTTTTATCATAATGATCTAAATACTGTGTTTTTGATAGTTTAAACCCACTTTTTTTTTTTTTTACAAGCAGATATATTAAGGATGCAATATAAATGGTGTTTCAGCATGACAAATTATCTTCATTCCTGCTCATGGCAGAAGAATCTCTCAGCTTTTGTTATCTGAACAAATAATGGTTTGCCGTAAGACTAAAACATTGGTTATATTGTGCAAAGGTCTAATACGTCACAAATTCAGCATGGATAATTACTGAATATTCAGGACTGGTAATCCTCTCAGCACCTCCTTAGCAAGGACAGTGTCTCTCCTGCCAACACATGTTTTATTCTGCATTGGTGATTTGCTTCAATCTTGCTCTCTTTATTCCAGAAATGTCTTTGTCTGTCCCAGAACCATGTGTTTGAGTCTTGTACAAATAAATAATACCTGAAGGATAAATCTAGACCTGAAATATTACAGTCTCTGCTTTGCTGCTTTTTTTTTTTTAATATATATAAAATTGTGCCATTTGCACACCATTTTTCAGCTACATGGCATTGAAACATTTGAGCTTTGCATCCTTCTGTTCCTTTTACAGAGCAAAAATAACATCCAGGAAGATCCAAAATTATAGCTAACCCCCCCAAATACTAATACATGTTATATTGACCAATGTATTGTGTTTGCACGGCAAGGTTTTGGTAGCAGGGGGCTTCTGTGAAAAGCTGCCAGAAGCTTCCCCCATGTCTGACAGAGCCAAAGCCAGATGGCTCCAAGAGGGACCCACCACTGGTCAAGGTTTAGCTGTCAGCAATGGTGGGACAACTTCTGGGATAATGTATTTAAGAAGGGAAAAATATTACTGTGAAGGAGCATTGCAACCAGTGAAGAGAGGAGTCAGAATGCGTGAGAGGAACATTTATGCAGACACCAAGGTCAGTGCAGAGGAGGGGCAGGAGGTGCTCCAGGGGCTGGAGCTGAGGTTCCCCTGCAGCCTTTGGAGAAGACCATGGGGACTTAGATGTGCCCCTGCAGCCCATGGAGGTCCCTGGGGGAGCAGAAATCCACCTGCAGCCTGTGGAGGATGCCATGCTAGAGCAGCTGGATGCCTGAAGGAGGCTGTGATTCCACTGGAAGCCTGTGCTGGAGCAGGTCCTGTCAGAACCTGTGGTCCCATGGAGAGAGAAGCCCATGCTGGAGCAGGTTTGCTGGCAGGACTTGTGACCCTGTGGGGGACTGTTATGGTTTTAGCCAGATGGGCCTAAGTTTGCGTTTTGGAGTTCAGACTAGGCCTGAAAATTGTCAGGTGACTTGAGCTGAGCTGAGCTGAGCTGCCTGGCAGCTGACTTCGTCTAGCCAATAATATTGTATTCCATACCATCCTACATCATCTCAAAAGGAGTAAAATCCAGTATGTGGGTGTGGCATAGTCAGTTCCACCTTGGCTGGGCTACAAGCTGAACGTAGTGCAGCTCTTCTACTGTTGCTAGGCCCCTGCTGCCGCTACTTGCATTTTGTTTGAGTTCAGGGAAGTAGAA
>JAWWLZ010000001.1:12326953-12344128 GCA_035041345.1 Poliocrania exsul
CCCTTTCTCCCTTTTCTCAGCCAGAGGCTAACTCTGTACTTGGGCAGTTGGCATTTTGCCAGCTCAACCCAAGACAGGGACCCACACTGGAACAACTGTTCCTGAAGATCTCACCCCATGGAAGGGAGTCCCACCAGAGCAGTTTGTGAAAAACTGCAGCCCGTGGGAAGGACTCATGCTGCAGTTAATGGGGAGATGTCTCCTGTGGGAGGGATCCCATGCTGGAGCAGGAGAAGGCTGTGAGGAATCTCCCCTGACAGCGAAGGAGCAGCAGAGACGGTGTGAGATGAACTGACCGAAGTCCCCATTCCCTGTCTTCTTGTACCATGCAGGGAGAGAAGGTAGAGAATCAGAAATAAAGTTCAGCCTGGGAGGGATGAGAGACTGTTTGGCAGGTGTTTTTAAGATTTAGTTTTACTTCTCATTATCCTACTATGATTTGGTTGATAATAAACTGGTTTCCTCATGTCAAGTCTGTTTTGCCTGTCATGGCAACTGGTGAATGACACTCCCTGTCCTTATCTCAACCCTTCAGCCTTTTGTTATATTTTCTTTCCCATGTCCAGTTGAGGAGGGGGAGTAATAGAGTGGCTGTGGCAACCAGCTGAGATCAAATCACAACTAACTACATTATACAGCCTTTTCATTTCTTTATTTTTCTGTCAAATAGAACATCATGGGTATGTTGAGGTATCAAAGTAATTTAAGAGAACTTATTTACACGATGTCATTAAGAAGTAATGTAAAATAAATATTTTCAAAAATCTAGCACTAATAAAATTTACCAGACTATACTGCTTTTATTCTAGATGTTGAGAAGTTGCTGGTAGAAAAAAACATCATGACAGAATGCTGCTGATGAGAAGGAATTGAATAAAAGAGGTAATTTTGATGGAAAAAATGTTAAAATATAAAAATTAGGAGAAATGAGAAATCAGGTGGTAAAGTAGTCTTTGTGCAAGTGTCTGAGGTTAGTTGGAGAGTTGAATGTGGAGTGAGAGAGAAAAAACATGGAGACATGGATACAGAGATGATACAAGGAAAGAAAGTGTCTAGGAGAATGAATTGCTAGGATATTGAGAAAGGGTAAAGAATCTGACAAAAGAAAATAAACAAAGGAATGACAGGTCCTTTTTCTGCCTGTTGGATTTCCTGACAGCCACAGCACTGTGTGCCTGCAGACTGGTTCAGCTCTATGACAATTGTTGAAGGCATTGGATTACAGTAATCGGAGGACAGTAATAAAACAGATTCTCATCACTGTTGTGAAGCAGCTTTTAGAAAAGGCTTGAGTTGCTTCACCATATCAGTTTCTAATTGTCTCAATTCCACCATTTAGCCAATATTTCAAACATTTTGCCTCATCATTATTTCTGTAATATCATTGCCAGACTCACTAACCAGATGCTTTGAATATGCCTTTACCCACAGGTCATTTTATGATAATTTATGTTTTTCATCACAACTGATGAAAACAAGCAGAATTTTTAAATCTTTCTTCTTTTCATGGCATTTATTTGCACTGGTATCAATAACCTCATAATTTTGAACTACAGAACACTTTGGCAGATGATTTCTTATTAATATTCTTAACAACAAGATATTGTAAATGCAAATGTTCAAATATAATCAGATAAAGATGTGTTTTATTTTGCTGTTTCATTCTCTCAAGAAAACAAATAAAAGTGGGAAATGATTTTCAGGAAATAAAGTGTGGACCCTTAGTATTACTTATTACTAAATAGACCCTGAAAGAAAAGCTCCTTCCCTCATGATATTCTCCAGATTTTTCACTTTATTCCCAGGGTCCAGATTCTGGAAGTACTAGGAAACAGCTGTGCTATCAAAGCATTCCTGTGCAGAGGTCTCAAACACATCAAAAATGCCAAACTGGAACTCAGCGTTCAAGAAAATTATTCCAAGCAAGTACACCTCAAGTTCAAACTGCATTTTTTGATAGAAATGGGGGAATATTCTTATTATAAAGGACCCAAAAAATTACTGAGAAGTCAGTTGCAAATTAGGAAGAGGTAGTGGGTAGCAGCAAGTCCCTAAGAAGGCACTGCATACTACTTCTAGCACAAGTAGACTTAAATGGAATGAAAATAAACAAAAATAAAAAATAAAAAAATGTATTCTGTTTATTATGGACATCAATTTTATTTTAATGATCTTAATTTTCACCATAGGCTTCTAGTGATGATGATTAGCAGCATTTCTCTTTATCCTGATGTACAGGAAAATATGTGTTTCTCTGGAAAGCAAATTGCACAGGATTAAGGAATCTGACTTCAAAGAACCAAATAGATTGATTTTTTTTTCCTTAATCTGTGATGCTCAAAACACTAAGTGATCAGAAAAAGAAAAATAGGAACTGTAATTTAATCAATGTTTTGAGAATGCATCAGTGTATTTGCCACACGTCTTTCTATCCTTATATTATTTCTATCATGTTCTAAGGAAATATTCAATTTGTAATTAATAATAAAATCAAATCAAGATCACAGAAAAAGAGACGATCTCATGGTCAAGTTATCCCTGACTTAACCTTGACCCACTGCTAGTAGCTCTCCTTGAACCCTACCAGTAAGTGCAGGGCTCTGGGAAACACAGTCATGTTATGGTAGAAATACTTCACAGTGCCCTTCATGTCCCTCATAGCTCTTGACTCTAGATGGTTTTCCTGGCATGACCCCTTTATGCCTGGACAACTTTTCTTTCCAAAATTCTTCCTTTGTCACCTGTCCATGCTTATATCCTCACCATATAGTCTATTTGCACCAGGGCTCTGTCCTGAGTTCCCTGCATTGCTCAACAGTTTGTAGCTGAGCTGCATAGCTGCAGGACAATAATTTTATTGCACTCAAATCCCCCTGGATTTCAACGGGACACTTGTAATAACTCAGCCTTCAACACTCCTGTATTTCATGTGTCTTCATCTTGTAGCACAATTAGCCATCTGAAAAGGTACCCCCAGAATCACTGAGCTGTGAGAAGAAAGGGACAAAGTTTAACTACACATGCTATGAGGAACCTGATAAACTTTTTAAAATAATACAGTTTGTGTGTGTGTGAAAAACAGATAGACTGTCCTTCACAAGAATAATTTGCTTTTAAACAGGGGTTCAGAAGGCAAGCACCCCAAAATCCAAGCATTCCTACCAAAAAAATATATGCACACAAACACTGAATGAAAAAGAAGAGAAATAATTGTTCAGAACTGTTTCTTGATATGAGGAACAATATGAGCAATTTAACACCAAATTTGCTACTAGGAGAACCTAGTAGTTAAATCCTTAGACAGCAAACAAGAGGAGAGATGTGGCAATTATTCTATAGAGTCATCTTTAAATAGATCTGAAAAGTATTAGCAATGTAAACTGATTTTTTTTTCATTTTGTGTAAAGAAATGTTGCGTAAGAAATTCTACTTCTCAACTGACTGAGATGCATTACAGACCCTTAAAGAAAGTTGGAACAAAATTTTTATAACACTAAGCAGAAGGACAAGCACAGTACAAGCTGGCAACCTTCAGAATCCTTTGACAGACAATAGTCCTCCAGATTCTGGAGCTAAATCAGGAAGATTCTGCTCTATTCCTTGGATGGCACAATGACCCCAATATTTCCACTCTGCTCAACACTTCAGATGATGCATTTTTGTCTAGAATAAAGTTAAAAATATTGAACATTATACACACAAAGTGAAAAAAAGTTTCTTTCAATACCATGTTAAATTTAATACTTCTATATCCTTCCTGTCAAATTAATCTGCTTGATTTATTATGATAGGGAAGACAAATTTGGAGAAAGGGAAAGAAAACCTAACAGCAAATTCATGTGAAGTCCACTGTTACCATACAAAGATAACAGTTTTTCCCAAGGAGGCTGTCTACAGTGAGATAGGTTTACTCTAAAATTTAATATCAGCTTTTATGGCTGAAAGAGAAAACCGAAACAAAACATGAGCATAAATGAAAGAAATTATACAAAAATTACTATAATTATGAACATCAAAGTTACTTATCAAAACTCCATCTTCTTTATGCTAATTATTTTCCCAACACATTATTCTGAATAGGATGAAGCCATCTCAGTCCTGAAAGAAAACTAGTGTTTTCCTGTTCCCTGATAATTAGTCATTCATATTTAGATAGTCTTCATTCACTGCTGCACAGGTGCCTCAACCTTTGCCACACAACGTTGAGCTGTATTTAAAGAAATACTCTTTGAATACTTTCATGGGAATAACAAAAAAACTGTATTAACAGCTTAATCACCCTGCTCTTTCCAAACAAGAGATCTGTCATGAGAAATTCATCCTTTTTTATTTTGTTTTTGTTAGAAACATGTACAAAACTGTTCTGACACTAAAATATGACAACGTTGTATCAGCAAGCCTGCTTCAGCAGCCCTGCTAATTTAACACCCTATTCAGCAGATATTCAATTTCTGTGGCTGTTGGCCATGAAGTTTCAGTGAACTTCTATGGGTTGGCACCTGCAAAGCTTAATTTCAATTCCATAAACATAAATTCCAGCCTTCCTCATTGCAGATATTTTAACTGCTGACTATGGCTATGACTCTCCCGCATGTCCTATTCACATAACTATATATAGCAGTCAGCATTATGTGTCCATCAGACTTGCTAACTTACAATTGGACAGACCACAAATACTGACATGTGAGTTGGAGGAAAATCAATTCAGAATGATGGAAATACAGGTGTGCTTAGAGATGTCAAAACTAAAAATGTTCTCTGATCAACGTATTCCCATCTGAAAAAGTTACTTCTGAAAAAAAAAATTCTCTCCCCAATGTCTTCTGAGCTACTACATAACCTCATGGGTAGAGCAATGCACCTGCATAACCCATTCACTCTCATGTGGTTTAACAAGACCAAGTCCAAGGCACTGCACCTGGGTTGGGGCAACCTACGGTACCAATCCAGGCTGGGGTTGAACAGGCTGAGCAGCCCTGCTGAGAAGGACATGGGGGTGCTGGTGGATGAGAGACTGGACATGCCCTGGCCATGTGTACTGGAAGCCCAGAAACCACCTGTGTCCTGGGCTGCATCCAAAGCAGTGTGGGCAGCAGGGGAGGGAGGGGATTCTGCCCCTGTGCTCTGCTCTGGTGAGACCCCACCTGCAGTGCTGCCTCCAGCTCTGGGGTCTCAGCACAGGAAGGACATGAATCTGTTGGAGGGAGCCCAGAGGAGGCTAACAAGGTGATTAAGAGGTATGGTAAACCTCTATTATGAGGGAAGGCTGAGATAATTGGATTTGCTCAGCCCAGAGAACAGAATGCTTAAGGGTGACCTAATTGTGACCTCCTGGTACATGAAGAAGGACTTTTCACAAGACCCTGCAGTGACAGGATGAGGGGGAATTATTTCAAACTGACAGAGAGTAAGTTTAGATTATGTATTAGGCAGAAATTTTTACTATGAGGGTGGTGAGGCACAGGAACAGGTTGCCCAGAGAAATTGTGTCTGTCCCATCCCTGGAAGTGTTCAAGGCCACGTTGGATAGAGCTCTGAGCAATCTGGGAGAGTGTGAGGTGTGTCCTGACCCTGGCAAGGGATTGGAGCTAGATGATTTTTAAGGTCCTTCCATTCTGTGCTTATGATTCTATGACTGTCCCATGAGCCAGGATCTTCTAACGGTGAGCTACCACTAGGATGCTGCACTACCTCAACCATAATGCACTTTAATCTCCCACTGACACCAATCAGTGCATCAAGACTAATTTAGTCTTAATAGGGGATTTACATAACATTCAATACCGAAAGAATGCTTCTGGATGCCAGGATTTCTGTTTTGATCATCCCAGCCAAAAAACATCTCAAAATCTCAAATCGGAGTGATTTTAATCAGCAATAGCTAAACAACACAATTCAATGTTCTCCTGGAAAACTGTCATAAAATACCTGATGTATTAGATAAAAAATGTCATTATTTTCACTGTTTCATCTGACTCAGGATTAAAAGCTAATGAAATAACCAGTGAGATAGCAGTCTGCTATTTTAGTAAACTTCCTACTTAAATGAGCATTATCCATTAACAGAAAAAGCAATTGTCATCATGAATGACAATTGATAATTGTCATCATTACTTTCAGTAAAAAAAAAGCATTAGCTGTATCACTGTAAATACATAATGTGAATGAGTGGATCAAGCCAATTTACAAGGCTATAGGAAAAGTTACAAAACGTTATCACCAGATAACATTGAGTGACTTACAGTGGTGCTTCCAATTCAATGCTGCTGGTTCTTTGCAATTTTGCAGGCCATTAAAAATATTAAAAAATGTTAAAATAATAAAATAAATATAAGTGGCTTGTTGCTGAAACAGTTAGGAGGAATTTCTACTGTTTATTCAATCTGGATTCTTGAATTGTTAGGTCTGTTCACGTACAGGTATCTGCATAGTACAGGTTTTATGGTAGTAGAGATACGTAAATGAGCTTTAAAACAAGCTCATGAGAAACTTAGAAACTGTCTCACTAAAGCAGGAAATGTGGCACGGTCTAATTAAACATGTAGAAATAAAGACTGACACATGGCACTTAGCAATTGATGTAGCCAAACTTTCACAATGGCTATGATGAAACATCACTGCAAGCATCTTTATTTCAGATGACCCAAAGTGGCACCCTTCTGAGTGGTCAACGAAGTCGCAAATGAATGAAACTCCTCCTACCTTAAAGCCAGGATAATAAAGAGCTGCATGAATTATTGTCTTTCCTAGTAAATATTAGAGGGGACAAGAGATTTATATGCTGTTACTAAATTGATATGGTTTGATCTCCTTAAAGAAAGGATATAGTTTTTGAATATACTTATTTTTATTATGCCTTGAAACATTGTATTTGATTCCAAAGGATGATTATTATGCACAAAAGACCTATACTTCCTTCTTGACCATCACCTAGTGTCACATGCCTGACTGCTGAAAGACAAACGACAAGCAGAACAGAGGTGGAAGCGCCGATAGTTGTACACCAGGAATGCTGAATCGTTAGGGTCCTCTAGGTCCTGTCTATCCATTTTGGCCAAGGTCTATTGCCTTGCCCAAAGCTGTTTGTCCATCTGAAACCTTTCACTGATTAGTTCTGTGGTGTCTTGACCTTGGCTGGCTGCTGGGTGCCCACCAAACCTGTACTATCACTCCCTCTCCTCAGTCACACAGAGGAGAGAATTAGGACAAAGTTTGTGGGTCAATGTAAAGGACAAGGAGATATCACTCAACAGTTACCATCAGGGGCAAAACAGACTTGCTTTGGGCAAACCAGTTTAATTTATTACAAATCAAATCAGAGTAGGATAGTAAGAAGTAAAACAAAATCTTAGAGAAGCACCTTCCCCCTCTTCTTTTAGGCCTCAGTTTCACTCTTGATTTTCATTTCCTCCTCCCCTGCAATGGCACAGGAGACTGGGGGGCTGTGGTCAGCTCATCAGCTGCTCCTTCCCCCTCAGGGGCAGGACTCCTCACACTCTTCCCATGCTCCAGCATGGGGTTCCTCTCAAGGAAGATATTCCTCCATAAACTTCTCCAACTGCAGCCCTTCCCATGGGCTTCAGTTCTTCATGAATTGCTCCAGTGTGTGTCCCTGTGGGGACCTGCCACCAAACCTCCCTGAGCATGGCTTCTCTCCCCATGGGGCAACAGCTCCTGCCAGGACCCTGCTCCAGGGAGGGCTTCCCACAGGGTCCCAGCCTTCTTTGGGCATCCACCTGCTGTGGTGTGGGGTCCTCCACGGGCTGCAGGTGGATTTCTGCATCTCTGTGGATCTCCATGGGCTGCAGAGGCACAGCTGCCTCATCATGGACTGCACCATGGGCTGCAAGGGAATCTCTGTTCCAGCACTTCCTGCCCCTCCTTTTCCACTGACCTGGGTGTCTGCAGAGTAGAACCTCTCCTATACTCTCACTCACATCTTTGCCTGCAGTTACCCAGGGTTTGTTTTTTTCCCTTCTTAAATATGATATCACCAGGGTGCTATCACCATCATTGATGGGCTCAGCCTTGGCCAGGGGTGAGTCCAACTTGGATCCAGCTGGCATTGGTTCTGTCAGACATGGGGGAAGCTTCTGGTAGCTTCTCACAGCAGCCACTCCTGTAGCCCTCCCCACTACCAAAACCTTGCCACACAAACTCAATACAGATTCATAAAATTTCAAACTAGAAATATTTGATAGGAATCTCCTGGAAGATCAAGAATAGAGTGAAGGACATGAGGATGAGAACAGAGCTAGAAAAGATAAGATGAATGACACCACATTGTCAAGAGATAATATGGAGAATGACATTGCACTATCAGCACTCAAGTGCAAGGTGCTGACAGAGCAACAAGAGAAAGAGAAATGGAAAAAAAAAACAAAACAGAAAGGAGGAAAATGTAGGAAGTCAGTATTTCAGATATCTTCTCACTGTAATTTGACATAGACCACTAATTCTTGTTGGCAGATTTCTACTGACTTCAGAGGGCTCACATAGTAGACTTCTAACACAGAGAATAAAGGTAGAGTTAAATAAGGACAGTGTGTATGGTATGGAGATAGAAATCAAGTTTGGAGCAGAAAATTCAAAACAGTTCATGGATTGGCTGAACAAAATAGATGTCATTAATATAGATATCCCCAGGTAAAACAGAATTTGAGGGTTATTATGCTAAATCATAGAAATTGAAATCTGTAATATTATCTCTTATAAACTGTAACTGGAAATTCATTCAAGTTTCCCAAAACTAGTCAGTCTTGTGGTCTATACACAGTGGCCTGCCTTTATTTCAAATATCAGTTGAAGTTCAAACTGCCCTTGCAGAGCTTAGCCTGGAAGAATATTGTAGAAGTACTCTGTGATCCACATAATGGTTAATCTAGGGGAATGTCTCTGTGTCATGGATGTCCTGTGATTGCTATTTAGTCAATATCTATGCAGTCAGTTTACAGTTAGTAGATGTGCCTGTAGTCAAGGCACATCAATCCTGAGTATATGTATGGTATATTGTCTTGTTTCATTGAAATATTAGATGCACCTGTTCAGGAACTGCAGCTTTATTAATATTAGAGTGCATGTCCAAGGGACTCTTCAAAGCTAAATGAGTATTCTGGTCCTGACTGCTGTCATTGATTGAGAAATCTGTGTTTTGACCAAGAGCCTATCTGAATACCAGTGAATATCAGAATACCATGGTGAACCACACCATGGATGGGATCTGCTCAGTGTGCTGTGCCTTGAGCATAGGTCCATTTCATATCTTCTATCTCAGATTTCCCAGCATCAGAAATAGGATTTTATGACTGGCTTTCTTCTTTTTTCAGGGCTATTAAGGAATAGTTATCTGTTTTACAAGTGCATTTCTTATAAGATGTGAAAAGAACTGGACCTTCCTCAGGGTAAAAAAAGCTCTTAAGCTTCTTGCTATGCATACAAGGAAGACCTGACATCTGACTCTGTGTCAGCAATTTGAATGTATCTAACTGCAACAAAAGTGTGTTGAATTTTTTTTCAGCCCTCCTACGCAGCATGATGAGCTTTTACAATGACTTGCTTCTCCATGGTACACTTCTGAGCAGTCCCCACAGTGATACTGAACTGTGGCAACCACCACTGTGGGATATTTTTGGAATCAGGAAAACCCCTCTGTTTTCCAGAATGCAATAAAATATACCACTGCTTGCATTTCAGTGAAAAATTCACAATCAGGTCTTAAGTCTTTCTTTCTTTTAAACTATTGGAAAATGAACAGCATGCCGAAGCTCCATTTTAACTGTTTTTTCTCATTAATTTGGCTTCATTTCACAAATGTAGGCTGCTTGTGCCAAGTTTTTATACACTGTTTTTACTTTCTCTCTCCAGTGTGCCAATAAAAATGTTTTTCATTTGAAGTCTTATATTTATTACTTTTGGTGTCACTTAAAGGAATAAATCTATCATGGAGCAAAGTGCAAGTCAATAAAGTAATGTACATACATCAGGAAAACTTCTTACCAGCTAAGGTAGCTACTGTTTTATGGAAAATAGAATTCTTTGAAATATACTGTAAGGTAATATTCTTAACTGTAGTTGTAAATTCTACAGTGAGCCAATAAAATTGTGCTTTTATGCTCTACTAAATGTCAGCTTTAAACATCCCAAGATGCCGTAGCCTATTTTAACCTCAAGTCTATAGAATTGCTCCTTTGGATTAAATGGAAAATACATGTTATCTATTTTTCCTTCAAAAATAAATTTAAAAAACCCCCTGTATTGTTAGTAGATCTTCTACAGAAAATCTGTAACAAAAACCTGTACTTCCTAATAGCCACAGACTTACTGAAGCTGTACAATTACATAAAATAATGACTTGGAGGGTAGCTGTAGAAATGAAATAGATACCCACAGCCACTTAAGCAATGTATCCTATCCTATTCTTTAGGATGGCTCACTGGAAGCCAGAATGAGCTATGCTCAGGCCAGAACCTCACCTTAACAGGGCCATCCTTTGAGTACCTAATGCAGTTGGCAGAAAGATGTAAGTCTATTTTTTTAAAATGCTTTGCTGGGAATTAAAAAAAAAAAACAACACAAAAAACAACAGACAGAAAAGGGATCCATTTGGTGGACAACTCTCATTGTGTGGGCTGAGCAGTTGGCTAGACAACCTTCATGCTGGCTTCTGTCAAAAATTATGACAGAACATCAAGTTGTCCACAGGAACACAATACCATCTGTAATGGACATTATGGGTGCTTTAAAAAATAGACAGATGAGCAGTCATATATAAATGTATGTATATTTCTGAATGTTATGGTCAGACAGATCCCCCTCAATTAATTTCCATTGGAAAACAGGCATTTTTTGCTCATTTGTATAGAACCTCTGCCACAGTTTAACCCCAGGCATCAACCAAGCCCCACAAAATCATTTGCTTACTCTCCCACTAGCAGGATGGGGATGGAATCGAAAGGGTAGAAGCCAGAAAACTTGTGGGTTGAGATAAAGACAGTTTAACAGGGAAAACAAAAGCCACATACTCAAATGAAGCAAAACAAGGAATTAATTCACTGTTTCCCATGGGTAGGCAGGTGTTCAGCCATCTCCAGGAGAGTAGGGCCCCATCACGTGTAATGGTCACTTGGGAAGACAAATGTCACTTTGGACATCCTCCACACTTTACACACTGAGCATGATGTCATGTGGTCTGGAATATCCCTTTGCTCAGTTGGGGTCACCTGTCCTGGCTGTGTCTCCTCCCAGTTTCCCATGCACCCCCAATTTCCTCACCAACATGGCAGTATGAGAAGCAGAAAAGGCCCTGACTCTGTGTAAGCCCTGCTCAGCAATAGGAAAAATATCTCTATATTATCATCCCTGTGTTCAGCATGAACCCAAAACACAGCCCCAGACTAGCTACTGTGAAGAAAATTAACTCTACATCAGCCAAAACCAGCACAACCTCTTAGAGTCTTCTTTAGGATAAGGAAAGGTATGCAAGACTTGGGTATTGCAAATAGCTTCTCTCAGACAGACCATATGTCCATGCCACAGCACACTGATTTCAGGCTTCTGGGTACATTGTGAATCAGTCACTTTCAGATTAAATTTGCTCAATGCACATGTAAAATGGTGTTTTGTTTGGATTTTATTACTGCCAGTTCTGCCAGAGCATCCTTAAATCTGAAAGCCAAGCTACTTTTTCTTCTCAGCTCATGCATTTCCAGTAGAAATGATGTATCTGATGGCCTCATTTTGCCTCTATTCAATTGGTAGTAGTCTTGTCCCTAATAAGGGCTTCCATCTGTGCAACTCTGCAGAAGATATGAGAGATGAGGAGATTACATATATAAAGGCAAATATACTATGGAAAAAGATGAAAACCATCCTCCTTTTGAATTGGTACAAAGACAGCAAAAATAAAAGAAACAACATACCTTACAACAGTTGCTTCCTTTAGGTGTGCAACAGGAACACTTAGATAAAGCAAAATCAGAAGTAATTTTCCCCAATCACTTCTCTGACAATTTCAGAATGACACCAATTTTGTGTATTTTGACCATGATCTGTGAAAGTTCATCAGCTTTTTTTTTTTTTTCTAGAGTGCTTAACAAAGCACCTCTTTTTGTGGTTTCTTTTCCTTTTTTTTTTCCTCTGTTATTTTTGCTGGTGCCATTTCTAGTTCTTCTAAACCCTCAGGTTTTTTCAGACTGAGTTTATTGTGTGGCATAAGGTCTCCAAGTACAATATACAATTCTTAAAAAGATAACCTCTATAAAATTCCTTTCACTGGTTGGTACTATTGTAAGAGTTGAGGTAGGGAAGTGACTGCAGATGTGCAAATATTTGGTAGCTAAATTATAATTACTTTAATATTGAGATTTTGCAATATTGAAAACAATAGAAAAACAGAACAGTTTTTACTGCCTTACCTACCAGTTGAAGAGGTTGCCAAGATTTCCAAGTGCTTGATGATGCACAGTGATACAGGTCAGAAGACTGATTACCAGCTAGCCCAAATGGCAGAAGAAAGCAGACATTTTTCAATTAGAGGAGAAATGAGACTGATTAATTTGCAGAAGAAATCTATCAAAAGAGAGTTTCTGCTCTAATGTTCTGCTTTGACTATGGCAATGAAGCACAAAGCCCTAAAAAAGATAATAGAGACAAATCACTAGTGATAAAAAAGAAGCCAAAAGATCCTCAGAATGTCTATGCAAGCAGATATTCATCAGCTCTTCACTGGAATGATTTCTGCTCAGCATTATTATTTGTGCTGCTCAGCTGCTCAGAAGCTCCAATTGTTATCGTTATCACCTTTGCTAGTGTGATCCAGAAGGAATTCATTCCTGCCTTAAGGAGCATACTTCTTTTAAAAGAAAACTCAGATACCTGGTATAAGAGCAGTACTGTCAACCTCATGAGATCTGAAGTACTACTAGATACATCCCAGGATGCTGGAAAATCTAGAAATGAAGCTCATCTCAAAGCTCAGCCTTGGTGACAAACTTACTCTTTCTCATCATTGTAGTGATAGGACAGGAGGAAATGGCATAGAAATGAGAGAGAAAAGGTTTAGATGAGATTTTAGGGAAAATTTCTTTGCTATAAGTGTGGTGAGGCATAGAACAGGTTACCCAGAGAGGCTGTGGATGTCTCATCCCTGGAAGTGTTCAAGGCCAAGCTGGGCAGTGCTCTGAGCAACCTAGTGTTGTGGAAGGTGTCCCCACTCATGGCAGGGGCCTTGGAATTATGTGATCTGTAAGGTCATTTACAACCCAGGCCATTATCAGTAATTATAGTGGGTTGAAATGAAATATACACTTTGGACATTATTTCTGAACAAATTTAAAACAATAAAGAGAAAAGGAAGTGAAATCTCTCTGCTGAGCACAGCAAAGGTGTGTAACAGACCTGGAGGACCTCTGCAGCATTGCTGTGGTTCCAGAGCACATGTAGAAGGGAAACGTAAAGGATAGTCTGATTCATTATCAGCAATGAGCCATTCTGCCCTGTGTCTGGGATGCTTCTGAAGAACTGGAGCACAGATTTATTAGGAGAGAAACCAACCAAAGAGAACACATTTCCCAGAACACATTTCCCATCCCCATTGCAACCCCCAAGTTCCAGACTGTGGTCCCTTAGAAACAAAACTAAGGCTAAAAGTCTTCCAGAAAATGGCTACGGACACTATCTTTCAATCCCAGAGTAATTTTAGTTTCTTGTTGGATCTGTCCCTTTCCACTCTCCCACAAGTGTCTTTGTGTTTAGTCCTTGTTGATGTCTGAAAGTGGCCATTGGCAAGAGTAGGGGCTAGAAATGGTCATTCACTCCTAGAAGGAAAAAGTTTGCTCATATTGATTTTCTTCATAGGTTCAGTGCAGTGTTCAATTCAAGGTTAAATACTTTGCTTTCATTATAAAATAGAAGTAAGGTATTACTGTTCATATCTGAAATGTAAGCAAACCTCTGTATATATACATTTACAATGCTGTTATTGTAATTGTTGGTTTTGAGTCTTCTCATTTACATATTCTTTCAGAACTTTCAAGTAGAAAAATTAGACTATTACTCCAGAGAGAAAATTCTGCTTTCTGATCAAGTCTGTTTCAAAACGTCAAAATTAAATCCATAACATGCAGAGGAGCGTGTCCCAGAAAAGAACCTTCCCTAACTTAAGTACTTTTTATGACCATTTAGTTCACCTTTGCGCTCTTCCTCCATTTCACGAAGATGACGTGAGTAATGATTATTATATTAGCTCTGGTACCATGAATGCTACAGCAGACTTGCAGCATAATTCTCTTCCTCCTTAGGGAATTGATATTTTTATTCACAATACAAGAAAACCTAGTTTGTTGACAGAATATTTTTTTCTCCATTTCTGCTTCTTTATTTTTTTTTATGTAATAAATTGATTAGGTAGACTAGCCAGTAGTTTCATAATCCTGTTCTGAGCCTACCAGAATTAATTACTGTTCACATAATACTATGCAGGAAGTATGTTTAAAAAGCAGAATACTCATTATGATATAATTTTCAAGGATGCTATCTACATGGTATAATTGCCAACAGTTATGGGGACAGATGCTTGCATATTGTGAAAGGGCAGGATAGCTTGCAGGTGAGGAGGTACCCAGAAATGCCAGTTGGTGCAATGCATGGTCCTACATGAGGTTCTCTCTCATTAGATCAGACTTCATCTGCCCTGGCTGCAAGTATCAGTGTTATATCAATAAGTGCAGAGGATGTTAAATAGCTACAGGATGGATTCATTCCAGTGATATGTGCAACAGCATTTACTGGTTTCATGATACCAAATGTCAGGCATGGTCAATGTCTGGTCCCAACACAGTCTGGTCTTCAACACAGTCCTTTGCACAAGACTTGAGACAGTTTTGATCCAAGTGCTTTACCTCAAATAGTCTAAAGGTAATAAAAAAGTAGATGAAAGTGTAGAAATCTGGAGACCTCTTTAGCACATATTTGCTGTTTAGTAAACATTTCTCAGCATCTACACTTTTGAAGTAAATGGATAGTTGCACTTAAAACTGGGCTTTCCTGTACATCTTGTCCAGCTTACTTTTGATATTGCATTTTTACCTGGTCTGTCCCTTTACTAATGAAGAGGAAAACCTCAGATCCTAGTAATGCACAAACACAAGCAGCTTTCATAAAGAACTTGCTAGCACACCCCAAAATTCTTTGGGAAGGCTCAATTTATTGCCTAGATAAATGATGACGGGCTTTATCTTCCTAAAAGCTCACTATGCCTTAAAAGTTAGCCAGTGATGATTTGAGTTCTTTCTATTACAACAGCCTCACTTATCCTTATACAGAGCTTGTCATTGTCATTGGGATTTTATTTTATTTTTTCATTAAACAAACATTGGAAGATGCTGCATCCAACACTGGGGTCCACAGCACAGGAAGGACATGGACCTCTTAGAGTGAGTCCAGAGGAGCCTGTCAAGTTGATTGGGGGATGGAGCACTTCTGCTATGAGGAAAGATTGAAAGATTTGGGATTTTCCAGCCTGGAAAAGAGAAGGATTTGAAGTGACCTAGTTGTGGTCTTCCAGTACCTGAAGCAACCAACAAGAAGAGATAACTTACAGGACTTACAGGCCTGGAGTGACAGGACAAGGGCAAATGGCTTCTAATGGACAGAGAATAGGTTTAATAGATATTAGGAAGAAATTCTTTATTGTGAAGATGGGAAGGCCCTGGAACGGGTTGCCCAGAGAAGCTGTGGATGCCTCATACCTAGAAGTGTTCAAGGACAGCCTGGATGGAGCTCTGAGGAACATGGTGTAGTGAAAGGTGTCCCTGCCCATGACAGGGGTGTTGGAACTAAGTGATCTTTAGGGTCCCTTCCAACCCAGGCCATTTTATGATTTTATGATGATTCTATGAAATCAGGGTGACTTTTGGAGAAGAATATTCTTCTTTGTCAAAATACTGACAAAGTCTTGCATTAAGCCAACATTTATATTCTTTTGTCACTTTTGTTTTGCACCTGTAGTGATCCACCTGAATACTGCACATGAGAAGATCTCTATAGCTATTAATGACTGTAACACATTAACAGCATTGGAAAGGGAAAGGCATACAAATCACTGTTAAAGGAGAAGTAGTGTCACAGCACTGGGATATGGCTAAATGTGACAAGATCTTCAGAGGCTATTAAATTAATGCTGTATCACATCGAACAAAGTAAAGTTAGCCAGTGATGATTCATGTCTTTTCCATCACAGCTTAATAAATGGATAAAGAAGTTATATTGATTTTCATGGATGAGCAAGTAGATCTGAAATCTGAAAACTTGATGAAATATAAATTATGAAATATGGACCACGTGTGATGATCTCATAACTGGGTGAGAAGTCTATCACTGCAAAGGTTTATTTTGACACACTATCAAAATAAGTTTCTTTGGTTTTTTCTTTTTAATACAGTTTGTCAGACTTCTCTTCATGCCATTAGGATTCTCTGAAGCCTTGGCTCTAACTGTAGAAAGCTCTAATGTAGAATACTTAGTTTGTCATAAAGGGGAATGTATTAATAAGAAAGCAGCAATGTGAAAAGGGCAGCTTCAGTCAACAGCACAGAATGAATTGTGACAAAAACTAAGTTTTTGCTGTTTTTTTTAAATGAGAACTTGACAATCAGCTTCCAGATTCATTGTAATTGAAATCATTAGGCAAAAATTCATTTTACCAAAAGAGATTTTTTACATACTAGTTTCCACTCAATTTACATTGTGGGGGATTTCAGCCACTATGCTTCCACAGATTGATGTTTCCAACAAAGATTTGTTTCTATAAAATCAATTTTGTTTTTCATAAAGCAGAAGGGAAACAACTCCAACTTGTAACTCACATTGATTTTTAACCAAAAACTAAAACTAAGAACTTTTCCACAGTAACTTTGACCAGCTTCTATTGGAACTATGACAATGTTTTACTAGTAAGCACTTGAAGATGGAATCAGACACTCTTAGTTATTTTATTGTGTTCTACATGGTCAGATCAAAAATATTGAAAAGAAGAGTATTGATTCATCAGAAATGCAGTATACAGGTTATTTGAGGATGCATTTACAATATCTGGAATGGAGAAAATCCTGCTAGAAATGGATTTGTGAAGAAGATCAACAAGCCATTGATAATGCTTTAACAACTGATGTTTTTAAT
>JAWWLZ010000001.1:12344228-12371075 GCA_035041345.1 Poliocrania exsul
TTGAATGTAAATCCCCTTACTCCCATTGGCCCAGAGCCAAACCCCCTCTTGTTTCTTGTTGGTGGGTTTTGAATCCCTCCAAGGTCCATATAAACCCCTGACCATCAGTAAATTCTCTTCTTCTCCTCCCCCTCCGGTGGTCTCTGTGTGTCCTTCTCAGGGACTCTTGGGGACCATGTGGTCAGGGAAAGCAGGAAGCACATTTTCTCCTAGGTAATGGAATAAACTCCAGGACCAGGAGAATCATCCATACCGTTGTAGATTGCATCCCTACAACAGACAGCACCAACGAGGCAGAAGGAACCCCAAAGGGACAGTTATTCAGAGGTCAAGAAGATGCAAAAGGGAGCTCAGCAGTCCCTTTTTTTCCTGACCTCTGCAAATTTCTTTGAGAAGTCAATAAGAAGCTTTTTGAGCCTTTGAAAAGAGAGTATGTTCCCCTTAAGCTCCCTAGTGCTCACTACTTTAGTTCTTTTTTATCTTCATGCCCATGGAGGATGGCACTGTAAGGACCTTCTAGGAAACAGTAGTGAGCAAAAAATTTTGCCCAATTTGTATCAGCAATGCTGTTGTTGTTGTTGTTGTTGTTATTATTATTATTATTTATTATTATCATCATCATCATCCCCAGGAGCTTATTCATATTGACGACAGAGGAATCCAACCCTTTCCAAAAGGCGTTCTCCCATTCCCTAGTGCCTTGGGCATTTCAGCTACCCAAATATGCCATGTGCATTCACATTGGTGGAGCATCAGCAAAGATATTTGTGAAACAACACTTCTAGTACTTCATATCTCCCAGAGACTCACTCCAAATTAAGACATATAACATAATTAAGTCTTGGCTTCCCTGTAAAACTACTGGCAATTTTGAACAGATCATGTGGCTCAAAGCAATCCCAGACACAACACAGCTCCATGAGGTCATGTGAGCCTGGGAAAGTATTTTAGATGGGATATCATATCAATCAAGATCAACAAAACCCCTGAAGTGATAGTGAGTTTGAATTATTTGCTGAAAGAGGATTTCAAAATCTTTGGTAATTCCAGTCAGCAGCAGGTCTCTTGGCCTTAAAGCAAGAAGGGCAAGGTATGTGACACACTTGAGATCAGAACAGGATGCTTTGAGATTTCTCACGTTTTGTTACTAATAAAAACTAGATTTAAGGTGTTCAGATGCTCAAAACTTTTGAAATACAGCTCCTGTAACAGATAGCAGAACCTCTCATTTCTAGCTTCTGTGTTTCAAGATGGAAAAATTTTTTATGTGAATGGACAATTGGGGAAGAATACTTAAAGAGAGACAAGAAACCCAAAATTTAAAGTAAAAATTAATTTTCACTGATATATTCCTACAGTACTGCTTGTAAGCAGTTGCAAGTTCTCAAAGATCCCTTACAGTTTATTTTACTTAATATGCTTAGGAAAGTGCTAGAAACAAAGTACCTTGCTGCATATGTAATTTAACTCATACTTTTATTCTGGTGTTTTTAACACCTAAACAAGAACAATTCTTCCCTGAGTTAATTCAGCACCACAACACACCCATAGCCAATTCTACCAACTAAGAGCACTAATTCTATCACAGTTCCATGAACCTTCTTGGCTGCAATTTCTTATCCATCTTACTGAAAAACACTCTCTGGTTTTGTATATGAGGCAGCTGGAACAGCCACAAACACTAAGATGTTTTGCATTTAATGATTTAATCAATTTTTCTCCCTGCTCTCTCTACAGAGATGAAAGAGGACCACGTGTAGAGAACAAACATTGGTGGAATAGAAGCTGGGACAATAAAGAGGGGTAAAAAGGAGATAAAGCAGTATCGAAAGGAAAAGAATCAACTAGTGATAGATCATGATGTACTGAAGGCAAGTTATCTCCATGAGTGAGAAATTTACTCCTAACTTGAAGAATAACAAATATTTAAACAATATGTATGTGTCTTGGGTTGAGCTGGCAAAATGCCAGCTGCCCTATACAGTGTCAGATCTTCCCTCCCCCACTGAGAAAAGGGTGGAAAGGAAAAAAAAAACCCTCAAACTAGGTTTAAAACTTAAACTAATTATATATATTTATATAGAAAAGAGAAAAATTAAAAGTAAACTACAATATAAGACACAGTTACACAAGTTAGAAATAACCAGAAATAACTCCCCACTCCCCACTGAACGCAAATCCCACTATTCTAGATAAAAATCACTCCAGAGAACTCAATCCCCAGAGGAACAGATTCAAGCAGAGAGAAAGACTAAGAACAAACATTTTACTTCCCTAAGATAACATGATAGTAAGCCAGTGCTCTGGGCCTGGGCCTCCCCGTCCCTCCTGGGACAGCACGGTGCGTCCTCCTGGGACCACAGTCTGAAGGAACTGACTAAGCCACTCCCACACTGGCTCTTACACTTTGAGATCATGTTGGAATATGGTATGAAAGAAGTCAGCTGTCGGCTAGCTCAGCCCAGCTCAAGTCAGCTGACAGTCCCAGGCCTAGTCTGAAATCTAAAGCTTAAATTTAGGCCTACCTAGCTAAACCCATAACAGTATGAAAGAAAGAAGAGATTTTGTCCTTAGTCTGATCTTTCAAAAATGAATGAAAAGATTTTCTGTTACTGCTTTTAATTTCAATTCTTGTGAGTAGTCCCACTAGTTTGATACTTGTAAATTGCTGACCTGTATGAAAGTAATAGACACTCTATAGTAATTTTTAGCCTTTTTCCTTCTATTTTATGGTAACTGCTTATTTACTTTTATTACACTGATCTTTGAAAATCAACTAGCTTTTATTGTTAGTTGAGAAGTACATTTAGCTCACCAAAGTGCTTGTTTGCTTGTTAGCAGGCTTTTGGTAAAGAAGAGAATACAAACATATTCAGAGACTTACTCAAGTAACCTTCATTTAGGTAGATCCCAAAAGGATAAGAGTAATCCTTAACTATCTTGCCTGTGGCCTAGACATATGGTGGAAGCTTTGTTAGTAATACTAACTTGCAATTTCACTGTATCCATTCCCTAATATCTGAGTTTTTCTACAACCTCTTTACAAAACAGAAGGTAAGTTTAGACTACATACAGAGTAATGGCCTGGTGATTTCAAAAAAACAACAAACATTCAAATGATTTTTCTATAGTGAGTTTCCTCCAAGAGGACATGGAGTAATTTCCATCCCATCCCCTCAGAGACACTGTCTGTCATTTGACATTCGACTCAGGAGAGCTGAACGCATTCCAAGTTTGGAAACTCATGAAGCCATGGGGTCAGGTTGTGCAATATAGTGTTTGACAAGAATTATTTTAATGAGCAGATATCCTTAAGGTATGCTACATATTTAAGGTCAGAGTATGCATTGCACAAGCTTATTACATAGAACTTTCAGTGCAGCAAGTGCAACCAGCATTCTTGTCGTGTCAATGACTGTTTTTGCTTAGGTGTAGCTAAGACAAAATCCCTCAGATATTTTTTTTTAAGTATATGTCCTCTTGCAATGAAAAAACCTTCCTCAAATGTTTTAAGAAACAGAATAATCTCCTCTTCTATAAAGCTATGCACTTTTTTCAGGCTTTTACCAATCAAATTTTTCATACATGAATTCTTATTTCTCTAATGTTGAGATTTCTTTTTGTGATGAGGATGCCATCAGTTCTCTTTCCCTGGACAAATCTTTCCACCTTCAAAACTACTGAAGTTTTGATTCAACAACATAATCTCATGAGATTATTTAGCCTTCGAAGGGACGAAATAAAATCTATGGATTAGACTTTCTAGAGATGATGATTCTGTATTACATGAATGTTATTCATTAAACTAGCTGATGCAGGGTATGTTTTGCTTGGATTAAATTCCTCCCAAGTCCACTTGAAGAAGTTGTAGGGGCAAGGGGATGCAAAGAAAGGAGGAAAACAGAACAATTTAAGAGCAGTACCTTGTTCAGTTGGTGTCAGTTGCCAAAGTTCAGGTTTGGACAGAGGCATGAGAGCCAAGTCTTCAGAGTTCCTGGCATCCCTAACATCGATTAAACCTCATTGGGAATGCAAGAACAGTTGTTATAACTAGCATTCCTGCTTCTGCAGGGTATGGAGGATCACAAATAGCTTAGCTCATGAAAAGATGCTAGTATGTGTCTAGAAGAAAATGAATTCTCTTTCCTGCTGAATCAGCCACCTTATCACTGCAAAGCTGAATTAGCAACAATTGACATCTGCAACTGCACTAATCCCAGCTCTCCAGGAATTAGAAACCTGAAACAGCAAAGAGTCACTGCCACCCTTTTACCACCATCCAAATCACTGGAAGTTATGAGACCATCGTAGTTCTTACTGAAGGCAGATCTATGATGAAGCTACTCATTAGAGAAGTAATCACCTGAGGTATAGGTAGCCTTCCATCTGGGAAACATCACCAGTTGTTCAAAGGAGTAAATCCATGGATGTCACTAGTTTAGTGTTACATATTAGGTTACAACAGCAATATGACATTTGGCTTTGCTTCTCTCAGATCTGCAGCATCACAGCTCGTTAGATTCCTGTCAGAGAACTAGTTCATATTACTGAGCCAGACTGTCTACTCTTTCAAATGAAATGCTGAAAGGCCTATAAGAAAGGCAGGGAACACCATAGGTACAGCAATGTAGGATATGAACGAAAGGTGACTACCTTACTGTGCAAATACTGAGCATTTTCCTTAATTGGAATATTAAAGGTTACATGTGCATGATGTAACATGTCTGTGCTTTTGCAGGTTTTGCCTTATTTGCAGCTAGCTAGCACTCTAGTTTTACTTCACCTCATCCTCTTTCTCTTTCTCGAGGTGTAGAAGCAACTCATCTTCACTACAGAAACCTTTTACTTTGAAACTGTATGCACAAAACTCCCAAATATACACAAGTCTGAGACACTGCTCTTGCATTTCTGTTTCAGGTGGTCCTGATTCCATTAACTTACAGTCCACACAGCTCATCCAGCAGAGGTGCAAGGAATCATCTCTGCACATGTACTGTGAGTGTATCCAGCCTGATGTTAAGCATAGTCAGGTCTGCTTTGACACAATGTGCAAGATATCATCTTTTACTCCCTCTGATTCAGAAGCAAACACATCAGGTAGGCTGGCTAACAGATGAGAGCTGACCTATACCAGCCAGGAGGAACAGGCTCAAACAGCTACTTAGATGAAGTAGACTTGGAGTTATGTCACCAGTATCAACATTGCCCCTTTCTTCTGCTGCTTGGAAGAGACCAAGAGAGCAAGTGCACCACAAACTTGATAATACAAAGCTTCAAGCTTAGTGACAGCTCTTCCTAACAAATTGCATGATTTGATCAGAATACATTAGAAGACAGAACAAGGTTGTAGAACAGAGGCATGTAGTTTTGGGTTTTTGGTTTTTTGGTTTTTTTTGGTTTTTTTTGTTTGTTTGTTTGTTTGTTTTCCTGCTAATCAAATGCTGATTTCAGCTTAGGTCATTAAAAACCTGAGACACTGTGATTTCGGCTTAGGTCATTAAAAACCTGAGACACTGACAAAAGCGAAGATGGAGTGACAAGCAGGACTCCTTGTTCTACCTAGACCTTCCCAGAGAAGGAAAGAGAGAAGACAAGACATTCGTACCACTCACAGCTGCCTGAGTACTCTCATTTCTTCACCTCATGGTAGATCCCATGTCTCAGCATGAGGAAGCAGCAGAACCTGAAAAGGAAAATCATCTTACTGGTGAATTGAGTTGAAAAAGTACTGTGTGGCAAGAAACAAAGAAGGTTCTGCATGTGGCCATATCCTTGCTCTTTAGGAGATCAGAACTAAGCAGCACTGCAGAGTTGCTTTCATGGCATTATAGGACTTACAGAACATGATTCAGACTTATAAGGAGAAGCAAGAATGAGTTGCAGGCCTCAGTATCAGCAGAGTTCAGGAAACCTAGTGCTGAAGGAAGAGGGTCAAGATAGGCTAACATTGCAGGATACTTGAATTAACACCTACAGAATTATCAAATTTAGATAACAGGGTAACGAGTAGAGAAATAGAGTAAGTGTCTTTAGAGCTGAGGAAAACGGAGAGATGCATCACAAAGAAGAGCTTAGAAGGAAACAAACAACATCCCTCAAAATAATACTCCTTTTTCTCCAACAGGCTAGTTGAAACTCTTCTTTTGGTAGGTAAAAATGCCTCCTACAGAAAGAAGAAACAGCAAAACACAACCCACAACTCAGGTTCCAAAGGGAAAGGAAAGATCCTGAGACTAATCAGACAACCTCTAATGCTGAGCAGACCTTACAGTCATCAATCTTTATTGGTCATCACATCTCCTTTGAATCACATTTTCTTTTCAAATGCCTGAAAGCAGCTGAGAGGGAAAGAATGGGTGTATTGGCCTGGTAGTCATGCTTCAAGAAACAGAGAATGTTTGTAGGAGAAAATAATTACAAAATCTGGTCAAATAATCAAACACAGGTCATGGCAAGAAGGAACTGTGCAGTGCATCTTTCATGCAGGGTACCGTGGCAAGGCTTATGCAAATAGTGTTAGTATCTGTAATACATATAGACATCAGCAGTCAAAGAAGGGCCTGCCATCATCTCTGGTACTCAGGAAAAACAGGGTAACACTGTGAAAGAGGAATATTAATCCTAATGCTTCTACACTCACAAATCTTCTAGTGATATTAGACAAACACCAGTAAGCAGCACTTAAGTTCTCATTCAGGTAAATCTGGTAAAGATACACAGATACTTGTTCTCACTCAGATATAGAACTTAATCTCTTCCAGCAGAAGCCACATGGACTTTGAAGCTGGGCATAAGTAGTACGCAAATATTGCAACATCCTTGTTGCTTCCCCTGAGAGGACAGAGAAAAAAAGGGCTAGAAACTTGACTCAGCTGTGAATTCTGATGAACCGCTACCTTTATCCAGAAAGATGAATTTTCTAACAAAACCTGTTTGCTATTACCTCCTTACCTTGAATAAGTTCTCATAATAAAGCTTTAAAGTTGTCAAAATGCTCATCTTGGCAGTTTGAAACATAACTTACTATCTTGGTTTGGGGCAGAACTGCTGCTCACTTAGAGTTAGTATTTTGCATTTGGTTTGAGAATCAGGTTTCATTAACATGCACAGAGTTCTATTTTACTGATTAGTCTGATCCAAACCCAAGAAATATTAATAAGCTGGGTCTATAGCCAGGAAGATTTTGCTGAAGAACCATATTTAATAGGACTTTAAAGGGGAAAGAAACATGTTATTTTAATAGATGCAAGATAATCACAGTTTAAGAATGCTTAAAAAAAATTTACCATTTTTGTGCTGATAACTACAAAAAGTTCAGTGGTCTTTAAGAAATCCCATTTAACTAAACCATTCTGCATTTTTTTAAGCTGCTTCTGCCATAGGTTACATCTAAATGGATTATAATAGAAGGGAATTAAATTACTTTGGTCCTCCTTGGCAGAACTTGGTGTAGCTGTCAGTCCTACTGCATTGCACGTACAGCCACAGCGGCGTTTTGTGCTGTGCAATGCAGCACTATGCAGAAATTCCCAAGTTAGTGCTGAATTAGCTGGCTTCAGAGCTGCACAGACTGAGGTGGGAACACTGCCATGATAACTGGGGTAGTGCTGGCCCCAGCTAGGCAGACCCTAATCCACAGGCAGTTTGGGAATTCCTAAGCAGCACCATATCGTGCAGGCTAGACATACATTTTAACACACTTGAATACCAAGTAACGGTACATTTCCTTTCTTTTCTCCTGCTCCTCTTTTTTTTTGTTTTGACCTGCATTAAATTTATGGTTGGATGGTACCTCAGATACTGCTAAAAGGGATGAGGGAACCTTAAATTTTTTCTAAACCCTT
Organism: Poliocrania exsul; assembly: GCA_035041345.1. Classification (NCBI taxonomy): domain Eukaryota; kingdom Metazoa; phylum Chordata; class Aves; order Passeriformes; family Thamnophilidae; genus Poliocrania; species Poliocrania exsul. The sequence continues at coordinate 12,352,073 of JAWWLZ010000001.1, forward strand.
CCTTCCTTTAATACATCATGTATTTTCTCAAAAGTTTTTAACATCAGTACTGAATTCTTTTCCATAACTATGGAATAAAAAACCCATTAAAAATATAATGCCATTATAGTCCCAAGAAAATTGACAGGAGAAACTAAGTAGCTTAAACCATTTTTGGAAGCCAATGAGACATGAAATTGATAGAGGTCTAGAAAACTTATTTAATAAATTACCCATGTGCAAGACATTGCCTTCTCCTCCTACTTTCAGTTGTGTACCAGAACAGCTTCAAAGACTAAGCTTATGGGCAAATGAGAACTTTAGATATGAGTGGGAAAACTGAAAACAAAACAGTCATTCCTGAGAAATAAACTCTGCCAACAGCTATAACTTGGATTTTTAACAGCACTGCATGAAAGCAAAGTAGAGAGCACTAGCACTTTGAGGAATTGCAAAGTAGAGGAGCTCTTAGGTCCTCTTAAATCCAAAAGGAAACTATTCCAACAAATTAAGTTTCTTTTCTCCTCATCTAGGCTTGCTTGAAAATTGATTAGTGATACTGAATAGTAGCCGTATTTTAAAATTGATCAAATCTGGTCTTTAAAGTGTTCAAAAAGCAATAAGGGGAAACACATCAGCATTTAATGATCATAGTTATTCTAAAATTTGTAGGCTAAATACCACCAAGCTATCAAATGATTTAGCTACCTTATGGAATAACATTGTTCAAGTTTACCTATTTTCTTCTTTGATTTGTGAAATAATTTGACTTAGACTAAAAGTTACCTTAGAAAAGTACCTAGCCCTGATTTGAAGATAGCAACATTTTGAAAGCTTTGTGTGCAGCTAAGCTATCCTTTTTCCAATATTTTAGTTTCCAGATTAGGAATCAAGTCTTTGAAATGTGCCAAACACAACTGGCCTTCAAAGAGTCATTACATGGACATACAAGTTACCAGGATTTAGTCATAATTATTGTAAACTTTTAATGCACTGGATGTTATTCACATTCTAGGTACCAGAACCTTGAAATATGCATCACTAGGCTGTAAAGTTAGAATAAAATTACTGTATTTGTTAAAGTTTTAGGTTGCCCAGTCACTTCACAATCACAATGCTGCCATGTCTAATGTTCATATGTTGTGGATGAAACTGCAGAGGGAATCTATTACAAAAAACATAAACCTCATTCCAGTGAGTCTTGTTTCCATCCTTTAGAAGACCCAGGCAAACAATTGCAAATTATGCCGTTGCAATGTCTGGGAAGCAATTATTTTTAACTGAAAGTGAAATCACTATTTCCTGAAAAAAAAAGAAATCTACTTCAGCTATGAAAGAGATAGGGAGAAGGAGAGAGTTTAATAAGCAGCATCTTAACTGATGTGAATTGGCACTGCAAGGAAATTTCCCCTGATGCAACATCACAGGGCTCTGCGTTTTCTGCAGGAAAGAAAGCAGCAAGTGGCTGCAACTAAGATGAACAGAAGCCTGGAAAGTTTCTGCAGATAATTATGAAAATGCAGTTTGGTCGCAACTCAGCTGAAATTACTTTTTTTTTTTTTCCCCCAGGAGACTTGTGTGATGAACTGTACAACAAAGATCAGCAGAATGCCAGGAGCTGTTACTGTATACCCAAATTTGGCTAATAAACCAGCATAAAGCATGTCAGAAAGGTGATGCATAACTTGCTAAAGACAGAATTTGTTCTGTTTCCCTCTGCATGGTGTTAACTCCATTGAAAAGAGATGGTGTGGATGCCTGGAGACTTTCTTTAGCTGTGCAAATATACAACTATATCATTCCGAAGTGGCTTTAGGGGCTGGCAACCTAACAAAGTTTGCAAAGGTGTAAGAAAAAGAAAGAAAACTTTTTCAATACCTATGGCTGGTATTTAACATAAGATTCCCAGCACAATTTAGAGGATTTTGTCTCTTACTATCCATATGTCATTTCTGAGACAGCAGGATACTTTACATTCTGGAAAACTTGTAGCATCTTTCTAACTTTTCCCAACTCCTGGGCTAGACATCCCTTGAGATCCAAGAAAATTTAAAGAAATCTGAACTCCTTTACATTATTCATTGTAGGTTTTGATCATGCTCTTCTCTTTCTGCAAACCATCAGATGTACATAAAGGAAAGGTTGAATCTCAGATGCCGTGGAGATCCAAGGTAACTTCTCCATTTCAGAATCTATTGTTCACTATCATCACAGCTCAACTTACCTAGAGAAGTAGAGAAAAATTAGCTATTAACTGGAAGCATAAATCCACCTGGAAAAAAATCTGTATCAGTCAAGCAAACAAATAACTCTGCTATTAAATGAAAAAAGTTCGTAGCAAAACACAGCAGTGCTTGAAATAATTTTCCATTGTGACTTATAAACTTCAAATATTGGGTTTTGTTTGGTTTTGTTTGGTTTTGTTTGTTTTCAGTAAAAAACTAATCCCAGGTAGTTTTAAGGCAGCTAGGAATCCATCAAGTGTTTTTAAATCCATAGTAATCTGAGATGTATTGACTTCGAAACCTGGCTATAAACATCCAAAGGGAAAATGACTTACCAATATGCCATATAAATATATATGATCTCTAGTTGAGTTCTGGGAAAGATGAAGTTGACTGGCAAACCATCAAACAAGTTGCATACAAGGTGTCCTTTAAATACATCTGTAATGAACTATCTCATTTAAAAGCAAAGCATTTGCAAGTACATGAGTAATCACTGAAATATATAAAGTGTATTTGTACAAAAAACCTCAACATGACTCTGAAGAGCAAACATGTATTTAAGGTGGTCCTTTGAAGAGGTCCAGAGAATTACCAGCGTATTTTTAGAGTGACAGCAACGTGAATTTGACGATAGTATCTTCTAGGGCAGAGAAAAAAGGGGACTTTACAGTATATATACTGTATATTCCAGTGTATATTCTTGCTTTCCAGGAATATACCTGTACATGTGGATATACATTTCCCCATTTTCAAGTTGGCAGTGGGACATTTTTATTCTTGCTGTGGAAAACACAGACCAGGAAGGTCTATAGAGGCTTTAGAAGATAGGAAATCCAGACAGATCTGGGTCTGGATCACAATCACCAGCCAATGGAACACTGACTAACCCCGAGTGACCGGGCAATCGGGGCTTGGAGAGACCCGCCGCCCCGAGTGCCCCCGGAGAGCATCGGGCCGCACAGCGGGCACCTGTGCTGCGGTCTGGGGTACCTGAGCGGTGCCTCTCCAGAGGAGAGGCCGAGGGCAGGAGAGGCTTCGGCTGGGGCTGGGGCAGGGACTGGGACTGGGACTGGGACTGGGACTGGGACTGGGACTGGGACTGGGACTGGGACGGAGGGAAAGCTGGGGAAGGAATTGGGGCTGGGGGTGCCGGGGGACTCGGGAGGCTGGGGAAGGGGTTGGGGCTGGGGCTGGTGCTGGGGCAGGGTCTGGGGCTGGGGGCGGTGCGGGGGCGGTCCCTCGGCGAGGGGAGCAGATAAAGGCAGGGCGGCGGGCGGAGGGGTGCTGGCGGTGGGCAGCGGCACAGCGGGCTGTACGGAGCTGTTTCTCCGGCGGGCATCGACCTGCCCTAAGCGCGTCTCGGAGGGAGCCGGCAGCGGGGCACAGCCATGGGCGCCGCAGGAGGGCTGGGGCTGGTGGCCGTGCTGGCGGCAGCTGTGCTGTGCGGGGCCGGGGGGCTCGCCGGGCGCGTCCTCAGCGGTGAGTGCGGTGAGGGGGCCGGTGCGGGAATCCAGCGCTCGCAGGACCGGGAAACCCGAGGGGAAGACCCGGGACCGAGCCCGGTGGTGGAAGGACTCGCGTGTAGGCGAGCGCTGGAAGCGCCTCCCGGGCGCACCTGCCCGGCCGCGGGGCCGCTGCCGGAGCGCTGCTGTCCCGCCGGGGCCATCCCGGGGCTGCGCACTCGGCCGAGCTGCAAACAGCCCCAGGTTTGGGGCTCAGGGCTCCTGCGGCAGCCTGGAGTCTGTTCCTGCCCCTTGTTGTTAGAGCTGCTTGATTGCGGGCGCGCTCCAGCTCCGTTCAAATTGTTTAAAAAGACGGAATATGTGCTCTCTACAGCGTCTTCCCGAGGAACAGCTGCACATTGAGTTTTGTTGGCATCTGTACAGCGATATTTCTTCTTTGTTTGTAAGATTGTCAGGAGGATAAAGCAAACTTGTGAGAGCATGTGGCATAAATAGTTTTGTAATGTGTAGGTGCATCCACAACTCTGAGCAGAAGGGAAGACACTACTTCAGAAGTCTATGTCTAACATTAAAGCTTAGGTTTAATTTAAGAGCTGTGGCCTCACATTGTGTGTTTCCAGTGTACAGGTGCATATGCCCAGAAGCTGCTAAATGTAATGAAAAGGCTATTTTTAATTGTACTTCGGCTCAGACTCTCGAAAGTAAAGCTAACAGCTTCTTGGAAGCATGTGGCATGTGCCAGCATATCCATGCATTTACCTGGAAACAAAAGATTTATGTGCTCCACTATGCTCATTAACAAGTTATGAAAGTACATCTCTGTATATGTAGGTAAGACCATCTCTCTTTATGAACTGATTCCAGAACAATGCATATTATTTGTATACAATTGTTTTAGAGGCTGTAACAGTAGCATGTCAGGAAAAACTTTTTTTGCAGGTTTTTTTTTGTGGGAGACATTTGATTGCTGAATTTGAGTAACTTTCTTTGCTGCTAGTGGAATGCAGTCACTAGCCATTTTGATTGTGTTTTATTTGAAACATGTTCATGTGAAGAACTGTGATGTGCTGTTGGGTTTTTGGTGGAACAGTATCTTCATGAAACAATAGCTAAGTAACAGTACTTCCAACATTTTGTAAAAGCTTGGTTGCCTGAAGAGTACCCTGAAGTACTTCATCTACCTCCATTATAATGTGAATTGTACGGGTTTATATGATACATCAAAGCTCTTTGTGTAAGAATTTATATGAATGGTATGTAATACTGTATTTTTAAGGAATAGTGAAGGTTAATCATCCACAAGATGCATTTTGTATTAGTGCTGGAGTCCATGTGTGACAGAGGAAACCCAGTCCTTTAATCTTCTAGCTGAAGCTTCTGTGTTTCAGTTAGAAGTAGCAAACTGAGTAGAGCTTCAGCTTTTAAAGCAATGTCTGAGATGTGTAATGCTTAGTCAAACTGTTCCTAGATGCATATGAGGCTTGGGGTTTTGAAAGAATACAGGCTCTGCCCCATTTCCGTGAAGCATTTCAAAGCTATAATGAGCTTATATAATGTCAATGTATTATGCAGCTAATACTTGGCTGGGAGAATACAGGAGAAGATTTGAAGCCACTTACAGAAGGAATCATTTATGTACTATTAGTTTATTAACTGAAGTTGTATTCATTAGTTAAGGGTTCCCTAGATAATAACAGCCAAATATTTAGTGTGCATCTGCCAGATAATCTAATGTACTGACAGAAGAACTCTTCTTCCCTCCCCTCCCCCCTCCACCTCTCTTCTCTCAAGGGCCACACCCCTATCCTGGCACATGCACAGCGGTAGGTCTACTGCTAGTAGCAGCTGACACTTTTTCAGACAAGAAATAGTGCTATTGAGTAGTTGGGCAGTGTGTGCTGCACATGGCTCCCATCTAGCTTATCTCTCTTGTATACGAACCAACAGTTTGTGCTTAAAAAAGCTTATGTTTGAAACCATAAGTCTATATTTTTAATAGACCTGTTCCTGGAAAATTGCTAATTTAAACTTCAGTCATGATAAATAACCTGGAGCAATTGGAAATCTCACTGTTCTTGTTCTAAATAAATATTTTTATTATCACTCACATAGAAGTTTTTTGTGAAAATAGTTTGAGTGCTGGTTGAACCTTGGTGAAAGAGTCCCATTTACTGCTGCAGCAGACCTGGCAATAATTGCAAATTTGCAACCATTTTGACCAGTGTCAAGAGGGCAGAGAAGGAGGGCCTGTGTTTTCAAAATGCCATTTCTTTATGTGAAGCATTTCTGTTCCTCTTTCCAAGTATGTTAATTTTCCTCTGATATAATGAAACCTATTGTTAGCATCAAATAATTCATATTTGTGCTATTTCTTTATCATCTTTAATTAGGTAAGTTTTAAAGAGCAGTAATGCAAAATGTTTTGCAATTTTTAGTGTTGTTAGACAGATGATTTGTGAGCAGTGCTCACAGCCTCCATATAAGACACTCTAGTGTTGCCAGAGAGTTGATTCCTAAAGAAAAAAACCCAAAGCAGGCTCAGGAAAAAATGCTGAGTCTGCCTTGCTGTCCCATGACATCATAAAGAACATGAAGTGATGATAATGCAGTTTGCAAAGATGCAATTACTTTAAGTATCTATTGGGCAGGAGAGATGCAAGCTAAACTTACTACTAATCATTTAACAGCCTATGTATTAATCATAGATGTTATAGTTTAATGACTGCTGTTCGCTGTCTACTTGTATTTCTAGGGCTTTTTAAATTTTGCTTGTTGCTATGCATCAATAGAAGATTAAATAGTGATGCAGTATTTTAAAACACTATGTATCTATTTTGGAGTAGAACTATTTGAATATATAAAACACTAAATGAGGAAAAACATTTGGTGGGTCATGAAATGAGTTGCCTCTAAACTACAGACTTATTTGCTTCAGATGCCTTTAGGGAAGTTAATTTAGAATGCTTATGAACGGATTTGAGTTGGACATAAAGTATTGTAAGGTAAGAAAATTAAAAAGTGTCTTCATGGGTATTGAATAGAGATAGCAAATCCTTTCTAAAAAGAGTTAGTTAAGGAAATTAATAATTTAATTTGATTTGGCTTGGCCTTCTTATTACACCTGAGTTTTTTTCTGTCAGACTTCAAGTATTTTCTATAGATGAAACCTTCTACTGTGAGGTGGGGGTTTTTTGTTTTGTTTTTCTTTTTTTTTTGACATGAGCTTTAGTTTTAGGCTACGTTTGTAGCTCAGAATTTGAAAAAGTATAGCCTAAACACCCACCCCCCCCGCCCCAGCCTGTCTTGTGCAACAGGTGTGTGTTGAACACATTTTATTATATATACCCAGCATTCAGTTCCATGCTTGAAAAGCTTTTCATGCACATGTATGCCCACATGGTACAAGATCTTTTTGCTCAGTTGTAGATCACAGTGATCACTAAACCTGGGATTTGGAGAACTGCAGGAGAAGCTAGGCATTTAAATCCCATCGACTGCTTTATCAGTTCCTCTCCTTACCCACCTGTTCTGAGCAGTGTCTTCTTGGGGACAAATCAATGATCTGGGCTCTTAAAGTGAAATTAGATGATGACTTTTAAATGTAATGCATATTTCTGTTAAACACACCTTGCTCTTCACCAAGAAATTCCACAATACCCTGTGAAATGAGAATACAGTTTTGATAATGGGAGATTTGTGATGGTGGATGAGTCCTTATAGAGCAGGTTAGAAATATCAAAGTATTTGAATCAGTTTCAGGAGTCACATTTCTGTAGTAGAGGTGATTTCCCCTTTATCAGCCCTGTTAAGGTTACCCTGCTTGGCAGGTTGCCAAAATTGTGGTTCTGCTCAGGGTCTAAGTGGAGTGATGGTAAATTCTAGTGCTGTGCCTCAGGTTGAGCATGCTGCTTCTCCAGGAATACAACTTTTCCCTCACAATGACTTGTTCAAAAATAGAGGAAGGCTTTGCAATTCTCAAACACATGATTGTGAAGCCCCAATACTCCACTTGGCTGAAGAGCCCAAGAGGAAATACCTACCATGGAGGGAGCTATGGTAAATAACATCTGGGATGGTATAGATAGTCTGCTTGTCTTTCACATGGCTTTTCTTGCTCCCAGTGAGACAAGGCAGGTGTGCTGTCCCAGTGCAGCAGCCAGGTGCAAAAATGTCTCTTTTCTTGATGAAGTTATGTTTTCTACCTTGACTTTATTCTATGTGGTTCAGGACTGATCCTGTATAGATCAAGCTTCTTGATTATAAGATGTTTGCAGGAGAACATGCTTTGGTTCATAAAGGGCTACAGCACTATTTTGCTGAAAGTAATTCTCATAATGGCTTTCTCTTTGGAAATTTGATGGATCAGAAAAGACTGTATACTACTAATGTAAAATAAGTAAGATGAAACAATGATTTGATAGTAATTGCTACACTAATCTCATAGTAATACCTGTCACTCACTAGTTGGAAATTGAGTCTCTTGCTGAAGCAGTCCCTGCTCTCACCACTGACAGACAGCAGGACCTTCAGTTCCAAGGAATCTTAAGAAATGGGGCCTAACTAAACAGTTGGCATGGTTCTAATGAAATGTAAATGTAGCTGCAATATCCAGCTAATGACTCTTTATTAGGCTCACTTTATAAGCAGTAAAGGGGAAAAAATGTAGTTTTAGAGTAGTTTTAATTTAATTTTGCTTTAGATCTTGAAAATGCCAGAGATGCACCCTGAAAATGCGTTTCATTCAGTTGTCTACACAGTGAGGTCAGTGAGCCAGCTTAGATATGGATTGGTACATTGGGAGTAACTAAAGTTTGGTGAGATGGATCCCACTTTATCTCAACAGTTTCTTTCCATACAGGACTGTATACATGTAATGTGAATTAATCAGTCATGCTTTACCTATTTGACTTTTTCTCTTAGTCTAAATTATCTTTTATAATATTCTAACATATTTCTCTTGCTCTCAAAGTTTCCTTCTGTTTTTGACTTAAGTGAACTGTCACCAACTCTAAGATTCCATGTGGATTGGCTTTTCCCTCTTTCTTAGGAGAAGCTAGATGAGCCTGTTGACTCTTATTTGTGGAACTGCTGCAAAAATAAGACACTCTGCACTCTTGTACTGACATGCACGTATGGTGTTCCACCCTAGGAAACTCTTAAGTCTGTAAACCAAGGAAATTGATACAATTTCGTGTCCATATTTGTATTACTTAAATGTATGGAAACTACAGATATTTTGTTAACAAATCCACGAGAATACATTTATTTGAAAAAAGACATTCAAATATCCCTGAAAGAGTGAGAATGGATGATGATTGCTCTGAAGAATATTTGGGAAATTTTCCCTTTTCTCCCCTTTTTCTTCATTTAATTGACATAGGACAGATCTATTGACCACAGGAGATTTAAGTTTAATATTAGGAAAAAGTTCTTTACCCAGAGGGTGGTTGGACACTGAAACAGGCTCCCCAGTGGTCACAGCACCCATTCTGCCAGAGCTGTGACTCTTGGGCTATCCTGTGCAGGAGCAAGAATGGGAATTGATCCTTGGAGGTCCCTTCCAACTGAGAGATATTCTAAGACTAAAGATTTATGAACTATTTCCTTCTAGAGGCAAAAATAAGAAATGACTCATCAGCAGAAATTTTCAGAAGTGTTTAAATTTATGCCTAGGAGAAAGCCTGTTGAGGGAACCTACTGATTTTTATAAAATTGTGTGTTTGTGAAAATGTCTGCTGTTTTGGGACAGGAGAATATTAATATTCTCTGCTCCCCTAGGCTGGGACCGTTTTTGTCATGTCTAGTCTGTTAAAAACAACTTCTTGGCCCCCATAGATTTTTCTGGAAAATCTGATCTGGGCTTCATGACTGCACAAAAAAACTATTGATGAAGTGACTTAATTTGAATCATAGAATGGCTGGGGTTGGAAGGGACCTTAAAGATCATCTTGTTCCAACTCCTCTGCCAAGGACAGAGACAGCTCCCTCTAGACCAGGGTGCTCAGAGTCCTTTCCAGCCTGGCCTTGAACACATCCCAGAATGGGGCATCCACACTTACTCTGGGCCAGTCTTGTGAGTATTTATGCCTTTTTTTATGTAACAGCTACAACGATGAAACACTTGGTGTGCCTTTAGGTAATGATAAATATATATAAAATTATTGTTAGTGTGTGTTTATAAAACTTAAGAGAAAAAACCAATAAAGTGAAAACACTGTTAAGAGCTTCAGTAGTAAGTGGTTTTGTTTTTTTGTGTTGTTTTTGTTTTTTGTTTGTTTGTTGTTGTTTTTTGTTTTGGTTTGGTTTTTTTTAAGCTCTTGGTAAATAATGCACATCCTGGAGCAGGCTTGTAGATGTGTAGATCTTCCCAACACACCATATTTCCTCATATTTTGAATAAGTTTAAATAGGTTCCATTGACACTTGGGTGTTATCATTGGCCTTCTTGTGTCCATGAAAGCAAATAGAGTTATTCGTGCCCATGAAGAGTGTTATTTTTTGGGTAAAACTGTAATTTTTAACAGACGCAATTCATTGTTAGGGAATTGTTTATGCTTTGTGTCCTGTGCTCATGGTGATGCTTTTCTCATTGTCATCAGATGCAGATTGTATGGTTTGAAGTGCAAGCTGATCCTCTCTGGGTGCCAGCACTGGGTTTCTAAGTGCTTTGTCCTCATCATGTCTAGTGATGCCAAAGAGCCTGCATTGCTCACAGTGACAGCGTTGCTGGACCTCTCAAAAGCAAACAAGGGAAAAGTATAGGTCTGACACCGATCTCTGTTCCTTCTCAACACGGGAAAAGAGAAGGCAACTTGCAGATGGTTATCTTAGCAGCTGTGTTGGCACTTGGTGTGAACCCGAGGACAGTGCAGCTACATACTGGCCCCTTATAGAAGCAAATGGCTGCCTGCCATGATCACCCTGTGATATATACCTGTAAAGTTCACATGATCAGAAGAGAAGGAAGCAGTTATTACAGGAAAAGCTAAATGGATCTCATGCTTTTAATTTATGATGTGTTATATATCTGAAACAGAGCTGATGCCAAAAAGAATGTGTTTCACTTAGAAGAAAGGAAAGCTGTTAGGGCTGTAATGATTTGACCAGAGAGGGGGGAGGAAATACTTTTTGAGAAATATTTTATAGATTTGTTTTCTTTTTGACACTGAGTTATGAACTGAATCAGTGACTAAAACCTTTTAATAAAAATGGATATTTATTTTTCAGTAGAAGACACTTATCCTGTATTGATTTACATAATTGTAATTGTATGTTTTCCTGCAGTGGTAGTTATGGAGGGTAAAGTGTTGATTAGCTTCTAATGAGATTTAGACATCAAACTACTTCTTTACAAATCCTTTATCAGTGGCCTGAGTTCCCTGCTGTGTGTGCCAGGGAGAAGCTAAGTATAAGAAATAAATGTGTGTTATTTTCTTTGTGAAATGAGTATATCAACCTGTCACTGCTTTGTGAAGATGGTAGCTTTCATTCCATTTCCCAGTACATTGAGAGTAAGTCTGTATCTGAAACACATCACTGATTTTGAGAATTCAGACAAACTTTTAGCCTGCTCTGGGAAAGAAAAGTCCTCCTAGCATCTGTTTAACACAATGAAAAGTGTTTTGCAGGACAAGGGATCCTACCTTGCATCTTCCCAAGATGTAGAACAGTGTAGGTTCTGAGCACATAGAGGCTTTGACAAACCTCCCCCAAAATAATGTTGACATAAGTGTTCATTTGTATATTTTAATAATGAGCAATTTTGCTGCAATATGCAGGGAAGCGTCAGGCTCAATTTTAATTGCATTTGTACTCAGCTGGATGGCAAAAATCTAAGTGTTAGTGATTATTAATATTTAATATTTAAATCAGGACTACATAATACTCCTTTACAAAAGGACTGTATCCTTTTGACTTCCTGATCTGGTAAAAGTGTAACTATTATGGGCCTATTGAGAACAGTCATTATTCAGAAATAACAAGTCAACTCTTTGTCCCCAAAAGTGCACAAGGAAGTGTGATAGTTTAAGTAGTTAAGGATAACATACAGCTGAAACCCCAATTTCAGCAATAAATGAACTTCCCATGGTAAAAGAGAAAATGAAAAAGAAAGGGACTGGATTGGGACAAATGCTTCTTGTTTAATGTCATATATTTTGCATAACTGTATGAAATTTCTGGATGAATGATATAATACAATACTTTCTTTTCACTTAAAACTTCTGTTGTCCCTGTTTTTTTCATTTTGCAAGATTTGCTTTAATCCTAGAGATGGTTTTTTAGCTGATGTCTGAGGACCTCTAGCATCATCTTTGCTAATTCACAAGATATGAAATGGTTAATGATTAAAGATAGATTCGGCCTGTATTTGAGAGAGAATGGAAAGAATTTGACTTTTACTGGTCATTTTATACATGCCATCTATGCATGTATAATTTTTATATGTTAATGACCAAGAATTTAGTGAGAAAAGGACTCCATTACAAGAGGTATTGCAAGAAATCTGACTGATAGATGAATTTTGCTTAAGAGAAGTTGGAGCCAACCTCCATTAAGCCACCTTAGACACTGTCTACATGCTATTGGTTCTGATATGATGCTTACAGAGTGTCTCCCTGTACACATATCTACCTGAAGTACAGCTACTAGATAGGCAAATATGATCCTCAGTTATTTTATATAAGCCATTAAAAATGACTTGGAACCTTTGAAAGTTTTTCACATTAGAAAAATCACTTAAGAAAAGCTGCATGATGACAATTAGGCATAACCTCTAATCCGGAAGAAGCATAAGTCAGTAATGAATGTCTCTTCTCTCTGCAGGCTTGGTTATTAGGAGGGTTGGAGGAAAAAATACCTACTAGGGTATGAAAGAGACAGCTATGAAGATATTAATATGGATGCAGGCTGGTTTATGATCTGTACAGGAGTTTGCACTTGAATGGCAAATTTAGGAGCATGTGGAATTCCTTAAGCTGCTCAGAAGCTGAGAAATATTGGTGATTTGAATACTGACTCACCTGGAGAATGTGTCTTACTGTTACAAACTTTTGGAAAGAAGATGACAATTTGCTTTTATCATAAATGAAGACAGAATGTAATTGTGAAATGTTATCAGAGTATTTTTTCCAAGAGTAATATGAATCATAAAACAATTAAATTCAGTGACTGGACACAAATATGATGCAGTAAAACATCAACAGGAGTAACATAATATAGCAAAACATGACCAGCAGCTGAACCCAATCAAAATCTGACGGGATGATCCAAAAATCATTTGATGAGCTGCATCAACTTTGAACCAAAATGTGATTAGGGAAATCTAATACCTTTTAGGCTCTTACTGGCCACATTTTGAGGTGCATTACTGGGACTTGGCAGGGAGCACCCTGTGACATGGGGAAAGGTGAAAACAAATTGTACCCAGTGTTACCCAGTCCCTGAGGTCACTCTGCTCATGCAGGCTTGAGACCAAGACCAATCTTCATAACACAAGCAGAGGAATACTATCTAACCAGTGGAATATTTTAGTTTAATTTATGAAGAATTCTTTTTTGCTATTTCATTATCACTTTCGTCCTTGTGTCTTTGTTTTGTCACTTTATTTTCAGAGAGGTCTCTATCAGACTCATGCTGCTCTGGTTTAGTATTAAATATTTCATATTTCTTTCTACCAAGTATTCTTCTATGTTCTCTGCTGAATCTATTATCTTGAAAAGAAAGTCACCATATGAAAACGTAATGGACTTTACTACCTCAGGCTTTATACATTCCTTTTTGTCTCTCCTCACATGTGCTGTGCACATGCAGTGGCTGTTCCCCACTAATCTAGATGAATGCTGATGGTAGGGACCCTGGACTGTAGGTTAGTTTGTGAGATTTGAGAGGAAGAGGAGTGTGATTTGTCAGCCAAATTTGTTACCTCCCATCTTCAAAGACTCCAGCTAAGCTATGGGTGTTACTCAAAATAATCTTTGTGCCCTTCATGGGCCCAATGAAGTTTAGTTAGAACTAATCCTGTTGCTCTTAGGGAGAATAGTCTTTGACCTCGGTATTTTATCAGCAGTTTTGCTTCTAAATGACACTTTGCTATAACTTTTGTCATGACAGAAATCCAGGAACCTATTATCTCTGTTTAATGAAACATCATTATTAACACATAATGGAGATATAATTGATTGAAATACCAGCTGAGAATTTGCTTGTTTCTCTTTTTCTTGAAGGAGAGTTTTGGTTTTTGTTTTTTTTCCCTTACAGAATTATCTGCAGAAAAGTTTTAATGAGTAATTTAATTAAAAACTGTCTTTGTTCTAATGTTGATATCAAAACATGCTATTCTGGAGCTGCTATGTGACACCCCATGATGAAAACTGGTCCATATGGATGGGAATGGTAACTAGTGCTTCTTAGAGCAAGTACTCTACCCTTGCTTTCATCAGCTAATGGGATGGTAAGACAAAGTAAATGTAAGGGAAGTCCAGCCAGTTCAGGTCCTCTGCATTAGGTGACTAGAACTGCTAAGGCAGAGGGAACAGGGCCAGAGATGTGTTGTATGGCTGGTGTTTGCGGGAGAGGCAGAAGCAACAAACTTGGAGAAATTTCCAGTAAGGAAACTGGGGACACCTAATCTTGCAGTTTTGTAACAGCAAAAAAGTGAAAACCAGTATTTTGTCTCTGAGTTGTTACTCAACACTGTGCTCTTTCCTCAACAGGTGAGAAAGCAATTGTTGCTTGAAAGGTAAGGAGTGGGTTCGTGTCACCAAGCCAAGTATGTCTTTGGCTTGCTTATATTCCTGCTTCTGACCAGGGTCTGGACTGTTCTGCTTAGGTGAGGGAAGGTTCTTCAAGGATTGAGGAACTGATACACTTGATGAAAGAAAGGATATAAGCATTCCGCCTTCACATCTGCAGATAGTCAGATAGGGTTGGTCGAAACCTTAATTTTTCAGCATTTGTAGGGGGAAAGAGTGAGAATGAGTTCTTAGGTCTTATAAAATTAGTTAGATTTTCAGTCTCACACTGAAGGAAGGACAAAATACAATAACATGCTCTTCTTTTTTTCTTTCTGGATACTGTGTTGTGACACAATGTTTTCCTTCAGGTTTTCTTTCACCCCTCAAGTATCACATGGCAGATCTTGTGGAAAGGTTGTAAATGCCTAACTTGCCTCTATTTATTCAGATTGCTTAGAATCTTAATGTGATTCATTCCAATGGTCTTTCTTACAAATCTAGTTTCTAGTCAATTGTGACAGAAAAATTGTAATTCAAATTATGCAGCTGAAATAACAAAATGTTGCTTTAAAATTAACCGTGGAGTCTTTGCTGCAAAGAGGTTAGAGTAAGGTAAAATAACATGTAGTTAATGTTTCCATACTTATCTTGTCAGCTGTACGATGGCATCCATTCTGTCATTTTTTCATGGGGAAAATTGTGCTTTGTAGTTCAGAAATAAGTAGTGAGAGAGAGTGCTAAAAAAAATGAAGCTTAGAAACCTGACATCTCAGTGTGTTCTGAGAAGAGCACTAAAATGTCAACTGATTTGCCGACTATTAAGGCACAACTGCAAATTTTCCATTAACACATTTATCTGCCACAGTGGAGCTAGTTCAAAGTCCCCTTCAAAAGAAGAAAGAAAAGATCCAGAGTCAGTCACTGCCTAAACACAGCAATTAAATTAACTAGAACAAGAGAAATTCACAGCTTCTTGCAGAAAGCTTACTACTCTGCCTCATGTATTTCATTCAGACTGTATGAGTCTATGGGTCTTAATGTCAATTATTTCTTGGTTCCATGCTGTTTTCTGTGTTGGTTTCTAGAGGTATATTCTTGCAGAATTGATCAGCCTGTAAGGAGGAAATAATTTCTTTTGCTACAGGTGTAGAAAGCAACAAATGAAGGAGCAGGAATTTAGGAGCTGGACTGCATGCAAATTTTCACTTGTTCAATTACATCACTTTATAAGACTTGATTTTAGAGTTATTTAACACTGCACAAACATCTACAATAACACTGGCATCCTTATAGGGGCTCAGAAACAGCACTTGCCATGACTCAGTGACTCTGATCTTTGAGATCTTTTCCAACCTAAATGATTCTATTAAGAAACATGAGTCTTCATGCAGCAGCTGACTGGGATTTGAGTACCCTGAAGAAGCTTGGCCAGGTAGCCAGCAAGGACCATTTGTTCTGCTAGGAAGGTAATTTGATTCAGGTTTTTGGAGAGCCACAGAAGAGCAGAGACTGTGCATGAGAACAGAGATTAAGGGAAGCTCTTCAACCACCTGAGAAACACATAGGGATGGGCACTGGATGTGGGTATTATAGCTGGAAAACCAGGTGTTTTCCCACGAAGGAGGCACAGCACAGAAATTGAGATTGATGCTGGTCAGCCCAGTCATCTCAGTTGGTTGAATATTCCTGCAGGAGTGAAACTGTGACTGGAATATTTTGATAGCTGAATTTGCTCATAACTTATGACTTGGTTTCAAGGAGTAGTATGTATACAGAATGAAAGGGATCATGGGAGAGTTTATTTCTAAAAATTGTCTGAGGAAAATAAAGACAAGACAATGAACCAAGGACTCTCCCTAAATTTGCATATACATCTTGAATTAATTCTTGGAAACTACAGGGAAACATGTGGTCACTTTTTCTTGTAAGTGATTAATGTGCCACAAAATTCAGTGCTAGCCTTTGGATGTTTGCACTGTGATATCCAGATGTATACTCTGGCAATAAGCCATTGTCACTCACCCAGTGGTGAGAGTCAAAATGTTGATCAGCTCCCCCTTCCCTGTGCACTCGATCCTGTCAGTGAGACAGAACTCCTGGGGAAAATTGATCATGTTAACAAAATTTGAATTGCAGTATTATAGATTAAGGGAATGCGGAGGGATTTCACATGCAGCTTCTATTCTTGCACTTCCCACTTTTGAGCATTTAGAGTTATCCCTTTTTACTTTGATAACAGGGGCATTTTTTTATTCTGTTCAAAGAAGTCTTAGGAATAAGCCCATTATTTTATATGCATGTCTCTTTAAGGGTCTGCCCCTCAGTTCTTCAGCTAGGACTGTGGCTCTTAATACATTGATTGATAACAAGGTTCTTGACCTGTATGAATAAAGGGAAATGGCAAGAAGGGAATTGGGACATATACAGTGTTACAAGGATGTTATCTGAGAAAGTCCAAGTAGGTGCTCTCTTCTTGAACTTGGACCCTGGCTTTTTCCATGGATATCTGTGGAACAAGCTTGTCCTTTTTCTTGACCTGTTCTTGTTCTTTTGTTATTTTGGTGGATTAACTATTGATAACTCAATTTTCAGAAGTCTGTCTGCCAAATAATAATAAACTGCAAAGATGCTTCTCTTAACTGACAGTCCTTCTCCCAGACCAACTGTGATATGGTATCATAAGAAGTTTTACGAGCTTTGTTTGTTTGTGGGGGTATTTTTTGAAAAATAATTGTGGGAAATCATGGAAAGCCAAGCATAGTATAACCCTAGTGTCCACATAATTTAGCTTTCCAAGACAAAGATAATGCCCAAAAATGAGTTATTTTCAGATTTAGCTGAGAGTCAAGAGCTATTCCTATTTTTATGTTCCATTATTAATGCAGCTTTGATACAGCCTACTTAGTTTCTGTAAGTTATTGAAATTGTGCACTCTGCAAATACAGAGGTGTCTTCAGTCAGTTCTTGTGCTGTATGTAATCTGCTATGGGAATTATGCTACTTATTAAATAAAAAAGGAAACAACTCTAAAGCAAGAAGAATGAACTTTATTATAGCTTTTAGGGTTTTCTATTTACTTTTTTTTATTCTTTGTGTATAGAAAAACAGTGGCTTAAAAAGATAAAGTACAATTTAATTTATAGGATGCTGCTGCTGTTTCCCAGTGACAAATTACAAGTGGGTTTTTTGATTTTTTTTTTTAAACAGGATAAATCTTGTTCAAAGGTAATATCAAATGGTTTGCTTAAGAGTGGGACTAAACACAAAATTTTCTAATTCAAATCTGTCATGGTACTATACTATGATATACTCTCCTTGTGGAATTATCCAATCAAATGATGAAATTTGTTGATTTTTATACAATCTAGATAATGTCTGATAGTTCTTATTGCTTTGGCATCCTTCACTAATTCTTACTTATCAAAATAACCTCTCCTACTTTTCTTCTCTAATGATAAATTTCCACTCTGGAAATATGTTGTGGGGTTTTTTTATTGTTTTTTTTTTCTTTGTTTTGTTTTGTTTTTTTAAGTAGTAGTTATGTTTAGAAGCCTTCTCTTCTCCTGAAGTAACATACTGGAGTTCAGTTGGAGCTGATATGGGAGCATGGTAATTCCTTGTCTTTTATATCTTGAATAAACTCTAGAAAATCTCATTAGTTGGAGATCATTATTTTCCCTTTTTTTTGGAAAAGGCATATATCTTTTTCAGCCAAGGCACTGGACAGAATAAGTAGTATTTCTTTGGCTTTTGATTCTTTCCACAGACATAATAACTCTGAAGGGCAAAGGGAAAGTGGTGTGAATGCAGTAGATCTAGTGCTTTCTGAAGGCATCACAGGGCTTCTTTATGGGATCCGGATGGTTGTGATATCTGATGATATCTGGAGTATCTCTTGGTGTGGTAAGGCATGTTTACAGTGTGGCCACCTTCTCCAGCACCTCCAGTGCCTGGACCCCCTCCTGGCTGGCTACTGGTGCCACCCTGGTACCCAGAGCCTCTCTCTGAGCTGAAGGATGTGGCTGCAACTTCTCCCCTTGATGGTTCAACAAGTAGCAAAGCTGAGCAGATATTCCATTGCTATGCAGACAGGACATGGCTGTCACACAGATTGACACAAATAACAGCAACCAAGTGCATCACCCATTTAAGCACGGACAGCCAGGCCCCCTCCTCCTCCTCAACTGGTAGGAGGGCACTAGGGAAGGCATGTGTTCAGTCACACACACCATTTTACATGTGACTGACTCCTTTAATACCCTTTTCTGTCTGTTCCTCCTTTGTTGCTCCCCATTCCTTAACCTCATGAGATTGCATAGTCCCCTCAACATCCTTATGAAGTAGCAAAGTCCTGTTTGCCTACGCTTTCTTCATAGCTCACCAATTAGTGTGTCTGACAAGCTCCTCTTTTTTTCCCTTGTTTTTCTCCATGCTGTTTTCATGTTCGATCTGTCTCTATATTTTGTCCCTTTTATTATTATTAATTTTTACACTGAAAAAGTCATTGACCAGATACTGTAAAGAAACAAATATTCTCCTTCCACATGCTCTTACATATTGTACTTAGGCACATATAGTGAAGAGTAGCTATAAGTTCCTT
>JAWWLZ010000001.1:12371175-12385345 GCA_035041345.1 Poliocrania exsul
AAACAAATATTCTCCTTCCACATGCTCTTACATATTGTACTTAGGCACATATAGTGAAGAGTAGCTATAAGTTCCTTGTGAATACAGTCTCTCCAGGATAGATAGCAGAATTAAAAAAACTGCTAGCTTCTTGCCACTAAAATTGAGAATTTTAATCTTTTTTTTTTTTTTTTTTAAATCAAATAGCTTTGATTGCAAAATGAAAGTGGAGTTGGTCCCTTACTATGAAATACTGAAGAAAATACTCACCAAACAGATCTTGGCTTTAAGTGAGGGGCCTGATGGTACAGTCATTAGAGAAGGGAATATTTTTCTAGAAGGTAGTGGGAATCTTCAGTGTTTTAAAGAGTTTCACAGGTCTTGGGAAGAAAGTAATAGATTCCCATGAACTGTGTGATATTTGCAATTTAAATTAGAGCAAAGGATTTCAGTAGTGCCAGTATATCACCATGAATCTTTTCAGAGAAGAAAAAAAATCTCTTGACCTCCATCAGTATATTCATCATGTGCTATATTTCTTTCTTTCTGACAGTTTTGCCATTCATTACTGTACTCTAAACCATCTCATATTTTTTTTTTTCCAGGTCAAAAGGTGTGCTATGGTGCCTTCAAGCATTCATGTTACAAGTTAGCATATTTCCAGGACTTGTCTAGACGTGTGGGCTTCCAGGAGGCTCGCCAAGCTTGTGAAATGGATGGTGGTGCTTTACTGAGCTTGGAAAGTGAAGCTGAGCAGCAGCTAATAGAAAACATGTTACAAAACCTCACAAAATCAGGCTCTGGGATCTCTGATGGTGATTTCTGGATTGGACTGTGGAGAAGTGGTGACGGACTAGCCACATCAAGTCTTTGCCCTGACCTCTACCAGTGGGCTGATGGAAGTATTTCACCCTTCAGGTAAGTCTGGAAAAGTGCTTATTGAGAAAGTTTCATGGAAACAAATGGAGATTGAAATGCCCAGCAAGCCAAGTGTTCTAGAAGGAAGCTTGAACACTTGCTGCCTCATGAAGTTAGAGGAGTTCTTCTTTAACATCTCCAGATGAAGGAAAGCTGGCAACCAGGCTTTGAATTTTGAAGCTGTGAAAGGGTAGCATATTGTGGCTTCAGCCTGCAGTTTTCTTTGCTCCCATCTAATAAGCTTGTCCCTGTATGGCTTTTGAAGGTTTGTTCTACCTCACATGGAATCTTTAGATGTGGTCTGAAAGCAGGCAGGCAAATCATGCAAGACTGGCTATCTCAAATCAGGGAGCCAGCCACCAAGTAAATCAATGCATGTTACTTAGTGTGAATTGTTCTGTTTCTATCCTTTTTGAAAAGCCCTTCATTTCCTGATTAACCCAAAGGCCAGAGCAGCAGCAACTCACAGAACTCAGGACAAGGGGAAAATTAAGAGTCAAATAGCCAGGAAAGCAGAACAGTAGGGTTTTATTTCTGCAGAGGTGCTTTGACTGATCAGAATTTTTTAAGATCCAGAGTTGTGGAGCTTGAGGCTTAAACTCTTCTCACAGAGGAATTGTGGGAAATGCAGCATATATTTGCAGAGGATGTTAGTGCTGGGATTGATGTACCTTCATTGATGTAAACTCTTTTTAGCATTCTGATGAACCTTACCTTCAAAATTTGAAAGTTTGTTATTATGTGTACCACTAGAAACTGGTATACAGATGAGCCTTCCTGTGGAAGTGAAGCCTGTGTGGTGATGTATCATCAGCCAACTGCAAACCCTGGTCTGGGAGGACCATACCTTTATCAATGGAATGATGATAGATGCAACATGAAGCACAATTTTATCTGCAAATATGCCCCAGGTAGGTGAAGGTAAAGTTATATTTCACAGGTGGGACATTACCTTAGAAAAACAGTTTTCTCAGTTTTGTAAGAGAATCTGCGAGTGTCTTGTGGCTTGTAGTACTGGTTCCTCTGGTGTGTCCTGAGCTGACATTAACAGGAATATGATATATCAATATTAATTATTAAAATAAGTGCTTAATAAGTTTAAATAAACCTGTTTGTATCTAATAAGAATGTTTTCAAGGTTATCTTCACTATCATAGATTCCCAGGTTTGCTCAGATTTAATTGATTCCGATTATTTAATTCTCTACAAAATGTTTTAAGTGGCCATTTTCCTCTTTCCTTTCTCACTAACAAGTAGCATGACTAAGACATCTCTTGATCCTACTGTAAAAAATATTATTCTGTCCTTGTAGTGGCAGACCTGCCATTTTTTACTAACTTACTTGTGATGGTTGTTTCAAATAGTTTTGGCTTGAAGAATGAAGGCTAGAATGGTAGAGAAAAAATTCTGCATTCATCCATGTAAACTTTAGATATGAAAAGCAGATGCATGCTAGTTGAGATGGTGACAGAAAAAGCCAGATCTTAGGCAATTTGGCTGTACTTCCAGACATGACATAAATTCTGTGTATGTCAAGAGAGGAAACATAAGCTATAAACTAGAACATTGTGCAAAACTAGAAAAAAAATGAGAAAAATAAACTTTCAACTTTGAGCCTGTAACACTTTCTTACATTTGGTGGTACTGATAGTAAATGAAAACATGGTTTTCAGCAGGATCATATAAATATTTTCAAATAATTTGGTCTGTTTTTTCTAAATTAAGCTGAAAGTCAGAATGTATATGAAATTATGTATCAGTTTCATTAATTAATTAATACAAGCACGTGAAAGTGGGCCCATGGGAATCTCATGAGCTTTAATAAGACCAAGTCTAAGGTGCTGCATGTGGTTTGGGGCAACCCCTGGTATCGATCCAGGCTGGGGGATGAACAGATCTAGAGCAGCCCTGCTGAGAAGGACGTGGGGATGCTGGTGGGTGAGAGGCTGGACACGCCCCTGCCATGTGCACTGGGAGCCCAGAAACCACCTGTGTCCTGGGCTGCATCCAAAGCAGTGTGGGCAGCAGGGGAGGGAGGGGATTCTGCCCCTCTACTCTGCTCTGGTGAGACCCCACCTGCAGTGCGGCCTCCAGCTCTGGGGTCCCAGCACAGGAATGACATGGACCTGTTGAACTGAATCCAGAGGTGGCCACTAAGATGATCAGAGGGATGGAGGACCTCTGCTATGAGGAAAGGCTGAGAGAATTGGGACTGTTCAGCTTGGAAAAGAGAAGGCTTCAGAGTGGCCTAACTGTGGTCTTCCAGTACTTGAAGGGAACCTACAAGAAAGATGGGGAGAGACTTTTGTCAGGGGCATGTAGTGACAGGACAAGGAAGAATGACTTCAAACTGAAAGAGATGTTTAGAATAGGTATTAGCAGGAAGTTCTTTGCTTTGAGCATGTTAAGACACTGGAACAGGTTGCCCAGAGAAGTTGTGGCTGCCCCATCCTTAGAAATGTTTAAGGCCAGGTTGGATGGAGCTCTGAGCAACCAGATCTAGTGAAAGGTGTCCCTGCCTGTGCCAGGGGTGTTGGAATCAGGTGATCTTTGGGGTCCCATCCAACCCAAGCCATGCTATGGTTCTATGAAATCCTGCTCATAGCAGCTATTTGACCTACCTAATTCCGCAGTTTTCTACTTGCTTTCTCAATGTTCACAATCTGTCTGTAGAGATCCGGGCTATTTTCTTCCTCTCATTTTGGGTGACAGATAGCTTTTTTACTTTCTAGTCTTTTAAAGAGGATATTAAAGTCAATTAATAGTTCAAGAAAATATTGAATATTTGGAAGGCTTGGTATACCCACACATTTTAGCTCCACCCCCTAAACCTGTTCCTGCTTTTAAAATTATTAGTGAATATCATTATTTTATGATGATCAGCTATCATATTTATCTGTCATAGCCCCTTCAAGGAAATGTAACATATACATTTTCATCACTTGTATAACTGAGGACAATTATTTTAAATAAGATAATATAAAGGTTTTATGTCATTAAAAATAAAAAAAGTCAGAAAGTGCAGGTTTAATTATAAAGGTTCAGTTTCACATATATTTCATGTCTTTAAAAAAATCAGTGCAATAATGATTCTGTAATAGTGAACTGCTTACCATTCTTGTTGAAATGAGATAAAGAATTGCTTTTTCTATTGCTCTCACCATCTGAAAAAAATGCCAGGTATTTTGGATTGGCAGAAAACAATGTGATAACAGTAACAATAAAAATGCATTTATATTTCTTTCACCACATAGAAATAGGTTACTAGTGTATAATAAGGCATATAAGGCAAAAAATATGTAGATAGATAATTGTTAGGATTGACATTGTTATGCAGCTAAATACAGTACTACTGAATTTGTAGCTATTTATTTTTCATGCTCTTGGAATTGTGCTCTTTAGCAAACCAGATTATTCTCCAGAAATGCATTTTTCTGTCACATGGAGGAAAGGAGTGTATGCATAAATGTATATAAATAGGTATATGGCATTTCTTTCTCTGCCTGAAGAAAGTACCCCAGTGTGTTTAAGAAAATAACATTTGCCATCTCAAACCGAGTGAGACTTACAAATGACCTTTTTTCCCTCCCAAATCACCGTAAAAGCTTCATCAGCTATTTGCAATACAAAATACATTCATTTTACCAGGAGTATCAAAGTGCCACATGCATATTGATTTTCAGTTTGTTATCAGAGGGTCTTGTTTTTCCACAGCTTTTCTGTCTGTATTGAGTATGTGGTGTATGATACCAGTCGCAAGCCAAAACAGCTCATAGGTGACTGTGATGAAGTTGAATGTAATTGTAACAGCAGCAGGTTCAAGGCAGCCCTGACCAAGCAGCAATTCTTTCATTTTTCTAAGCCATTTTTATAGTGCCTCCCTTAACAGTATTTACTGGCTTTAGATCATATTGATCATTCAGCAATCTTAAATTTAATTATAGGTTGGTAATTGCAACCACATTTATTTTCTGTCTAGCTCCTGTGGGTTTGATTAGGCAATCAAATTAAAAAGTCCTCTTCTGCTGCCTAGGGACAGAACTTCATTCTTTGGGGTATTTTGGTATCTTTCTTTATATATGGTTAGATATAGGCATTTTTTACCAGAGTAGGTGAAATAATTGCCTTTTTCTGGTAGGCTTCATTGCTGCTTTGATTTCTCCCAGCAGTTTATCAAGACACTCTGAGCTGCAGGCTCACAGCACTTTAAATTAGTATAATCTCATGATAAAGAGTGCTGTTCAAACAATCATGCAGATTGCACCCCTATCCCCTGTATGAGGTAATTAATTCTGTAATCTTTGTAAACTTTTAATTGCAACAATAACCATATGTAAACTTACAAGCCTCTGCAATGCAACTCAGAGCTGTGAATTTGTTCTTCAGTTTCTGATGCCTTACACGAAATACAATATCATTTGTCTTTTAGTGATTTCACTTCCTTATGAAAATTTATTAGAAGAAATCCATGGTTTGGATTTTAGGGCTGCCTGTTGCAAACCCAAACTACATGAAGCTGACATCTAACTTCATAAACTTGTGCTGCTTTCTTTTGCTTTGTAGCCAATATTCTATAAGCATTATTTTGAAAATGTGAATAAGATCTAAGTGCAATTCAAGAATACTTTTTTTTAATATTGTTTTAGGATTGTCTACACAAATGAAATTGAGTATGTTAGGAGTTTATTCAGCACAAGAAATTAAGCAGAGGTCACCAAGAGTTGGAACTAGAATAAACTGTAGCACTTTTCTAAGGAGCAAAAAGTATGAACTAGAAATGATTTGACAGTTTGCAAATAGTCTTTGGTAAGAAGATGAAATGCTGAAGAATTAAGCAGTTATTATTTGGGGGACTGTATTTCTGTGATACTGCATGCAAAATAATGAAAACATCTGTTTTATTGCACACATTATTCACTCTTCAACAATCGATTTCAAATATTGATTTAACAGATAATGTCTTAGAAAAAGAATTAGGAGACAGAGCGGAGCCAGATTACGGTAAGAAATTTTGAAACATTAAACTGAGTTGCAATGGTAAATACATAATTGTAAGGATAGCTTACAGAAACCTCCAAAATTGCTCAAGTTTAACAGGCACAGTTTAAAACTGGAACATAGGAAAAAGAAATCCTTTAGAGAGCAATAGTTACAAATATATGGCTATTAAGAATAGCACTGCTCATAATTCTTGTTCCAGATGTAATCCCAATTTTGTAATAAAATCCTGTTTACATGTATATATCCAGCAGTTTAGTCAGTAATAAAAATGTTCATTTTTCACATATAAATTAAAATGTAATTACTGTTAATTTATTTAACAATATAACAGCCATATTTTTACTCACTATTTTCCTAAAATGTCTGATATCCTTTTCAGATACTTTTCCGACAGTGCCAGCAGGAAATCCTTATGACACAAGCAAACCAGAAGATCAGTATCATATTATTGCTACTGAAACAGGTAAAGTGTTCATATGAATTCAGTGTTCTGGTAAAAGTATTAACAGTGAACTCTGTTAAATTAATATTTAACAGTTTCTATTATTGTCAAGGGGAGGAAACAGACTGTTTCCCCTGAAAGTGCCCTGAAAATGTATACATTTGAATAACACTTCAAGAGTTTTACTCATTCCTCTTTGTAACTATGGAAACAAATTATTTCCTTGTCTCCCCAAACTTTAACCTGAATCTACAGTCTGCATTATTTCTCATGAGATGCAAAATCACCAGTGTTCCCCCAGCTATGGAGCATCTCCTTCTAGGCTGTGGTAACCAGTTCCTTGCCTCTTTCCATCTCCTCCCCACCTCTTCCCCAGAATGTGTTTTATATCTGATACTTTTGACTCCTTAAAAAAAAAAAAAACAAACGAATCTTTCCTAGCAGACATGACATGAATTTTCCAGTTATCTACAGGATAAGCACTGTGCCATAGCTCCTCCAGAAACCCCGTGTTTTAAGGAATACCACATGCTAAGAGAAGTTGTGTCCTTTGTTGATATTTCTAGCAGAGATGACACTTGATATTTTGGAAATGGGTGCCTACTGCCTAGGTGCTTGCTGTAGTCCCTCAATTACTTAATTTAGCAATTTCTGTCCTGAATGGAGTCTCAAGGTTCATGAAAATGTCACATGGCCTTAGTACAAGGAACTGAATGTCCTTAAGGAGCAACTCTGAATTTTGCAGGATTGTATTATGGGATTATGGAAAGTTGGTGCTTTGTTTCCACACTGGTTATATGGATTTGAGTCAGCTTCCTAAGTGATTTTTCCATTGTTTCTAACTCCAGAGGAATTGACATATTGATGTGCTGTGTTTTGAAATCAGTAATACCATTTATATAAATGATGCAAATCACTCTATCTAAAACTCCTAAACAAACTCAACCTGAACATTCACATTTATTCTTGCTAGTGAAAAATATTTTCAAAAGAGGACATTAGATAAGAAACTTTCCACAATTTGTAGGTTAAACATATACTGGTATAAAACATGGGCATATAGTTACTGAAAAACAGTCTGGAAGTTGCAGACCCCATCCTTTATTGTAGACAGATAAGAGTCTCAGCTTGTACCACTTCACACTCTTTTTGTCCAGGAACCTGCAGGAGAGCACCTTTGGCTATCCTGATTAGTCAGGAATAGTGTATGTCTGTCTTTTGAAGGGAAAGAGGAGACAAGAGCCAGTCTCGTTCCTCCTGTGGTCCTGCATGGGTAGGAATCCAACATACAAGGGCAGCTGAGTCTACAGGTTATATGGACTGTAAAAATAATATGCTGAGAAATGTACTCTGTTAAAATACTTGAATTTTCAAATAAAAATTTAGAAAAATTAGAATTTAAGATCTTAATATGTTTTTCACACCACTCAACAAATGCTGTTTTATTCTTGATACTGCTGAGTTATCGCTTTACCTTTTCCTAAAGAAGGAATATATGTGGGTTTTTTGTGTAAGTTAATGTATTTCTGATATTTCACTCCACATTTTTGCTCCCATGCTTAAGAGCATTTAACATGGGAGACATTAATGAGAACTTTTGTCTCGTAGGTATAATTCCGAATCTAATTTATGTTGTAATACCCACTATACCACTTCTGCTGTTGATACTGGTGGCTTTTGGGACTTGCTGTTTCCAGATGCTTCATAAAAGGTAAAATATACTCATCCATAATGGTCTTAAAATGCAGAATTTGTATTTCCATTGGCAAGCTACTCATGCTGAAAGGCTGCTTACATCTGTCCCCAAATATGCAAATAAGCATCTTTTCATCTATTAAAATCTAAGTAGTTTACAGCTGTTACAGCTGAACATTCACCTTCAGGCTTTTCCATAACATGCTGAAATAATTCCAGGTCTCAAAGTATACTGCAGTTAGGACTTCACCTCTTTGAAGGTGTTTTTTGCAGACCATTTGATAGGCTGAGCTATATCCTGATAACCACCCATACAGCATCTGGGCTGTGGGAAAGAATAGTGGGATCCTCACAGATAAAGGGTGAACTCAAGGACTTGCTTCACTTTCTGACTTAAAGTGCAGCGTTTTTCCAAGGATAGACTTAAGGGCCAGCAGCTGTTTAATGTTTCACTGCACATACCATAGCAGCAACAGATGGATCAGTGGAACAGAGAAATTGAAAACCAAAAGCAAACCCATGCTGTGAGCCACAGACCAGTGTGACATCCTTTGTACATCATGTATTGCCAAAGAAGATGCATAAAGTAAATAGATACTTATATATATATGTATTATCAGAGAGATGAATTATTATGCAAAAAGGAATCGTTTCAGCCTATGAAAAGGGATGTGTTTTGATTCATGCTTTAAAATTCTTTGGACTTTACATTTTTCTCAAAATTTGATATACTAACATATGACAACATACAATTTTTTCCTTTTTTTCCTGAACTAATCTTCCTAAAATTTTCAAGGATCTTTTTCTTTCTCTTTTTTTTCAGGATGTGTTCCCAAGTTCATGTAATCCAGAAAAGTTTAAACTGAAATGTTTTATAAATAGATGCTATTTTAATAAAATACCAAGAATAATAAACTGATTCACAATTTGTTATCCCTCTTGAAAAGCAGGAATAGTAGTAAGGAATATGATATCTCTGTTTTAAGAAATTAGAAAAAAAAGTCCTCCTTATTTTTGATCTTTATTTTTCTTTGTTCTTTTTATTTAATATTTTCTACCAATAGTTGAGGTATTTTATTTCAGGTGAGAAAACACTTCAAATCTGAAGGCTGTTTCTGTCTGAATGAGTGTACAGTGATATGTGCAGCACTCCTTAGTAATGTGTCTCATTGAAACAACTAATCATAAAGAAAAGATATTATGCAGTCTGAATCATAATCTAGATTGTGTCTTTATTTTATGCACCTTCCAATAAAGAAAAGGAAAATGTTCACTTTCCAACATCTCATGACAGACAAATAAATGCTTGTGAAAGGTTTTATCCAAACATAGCACTGGGGCTGTAGAAATTTGGAAGCTCAAAGTAAAAGAGTAATAAAGAAATAATATGTATAACAATAGCAGTTATATAGTAATTGAAATCTGGAGCCCTTATTACAATGGCCCTGGATTTTCTGGTGAGTATGACATATGTGTTTATACCTTTTAGGGTAGGTCTTTCTTTTTCCGGAAAAGTTTCAACCCTAAGATACTCCTGGGAAAACAATGAGAGATTCATGACCCACTGAAATCAATAGAAATAGTGGTGTTGACTTCAGTGGGCTTTGATCAGGCCTTTGATGCTATAGCAGTTCATCCAGATGTAATTCATCTGAACTTCCAAGACATAAAAATTGCATGACACAGCTGTTGGAAATTCTCCTTGGAAGATAGTCCCTTTTGTGTTAGCTGATTAGTTTGATAGGTTATATGATATAAAAATGAGGAAGAAAATAGTTTTGAATCAAAAGAGAGGATTTTTTTCCCCTCCAGAACATTCATTTTGTGTTGTATCAAAACTTTTAATTAAAGAAATTACACCATTTTTAAACAATTTTAATAAAATCTATTACCAAAAATGAAGTATTTATCTGTTGAAACAAAACTTTGGTTTTTTAAAAGAATATTTTCCCATCTATTTTCAACTGTATTTCCACCTTGCAAAATCACAAGGTCATCAAAAGTATGCAGTTCTTGCTCAAAAAGAGGCAATGGCTTGAACTCATGGTCTGGATGCTTCCGAGCTCTAGGAAAGGGATTTTGTCCTGCTGGGGAAGGAGGAATCCCCAACTTTCCACATGAACCTGACTTCTCATTCTTTTTTAGGCTTCCACAGCATGGTGACCTTTCCTCTGAAAGACACAATCCATGGCCAACCAGGACATGCCTAGCTTGAAAGGTCATGACTAATTTTGCCTGGCTTTGGGCTCTTAAAGGGTAGTAATAAGGAAAACAAAACCTTGTCCCTGTAGCTAGCAGAACTGATCAGCTCATTCATGCTTAGATACTCTCCCTTTCATTTCTTCCAGGGAAGCAAGGAGAAACTGCTTCAAAGACCCATCTCCATTATCATCTGAATGCCTTGCAGAAAGTTTAAATTCCAACCTGGTATATTTCTCAGTTTCTATGATTGCTTTTGATGGTCAAAACAGCAATATGCTCAAGCTATTTATTGCATTTTCCTTACCTTTCTTACTAAAATATATTTCTTGAACCAGATGTATAGCTGGTGAAAATCAGTGTAGCTTTGCTGAAGAAAAGATAATTTTATACATCTCAAGTTCTGATCCAAGGTATTTAGAAATTGTTCTCGCTATGTGGCAAGGACTCTCCATTCAAAGTATTTCAGCATTAATTTACCAAATATACCTGCTTTTGCTAAATTAATCTGGAAGGAAGTAGTGAATCAGTTTCTTTAAGGAAGAAACATTGAAACTACTTGATTCATTGTAATTGCTTTGTTCATAGCATTGTGGCCTGATCTAAAGTTCACTGAAGCCAATGGGAGTTTTTTCAATTACTCCAATGGGCTCAGGTACATAATGCATTGCTTTGTAGGACCTCAGAGGTAAGTCTGGAGGGACTAAAAACTACTGTACCACTCAGCTCTCTCAAAGTACATGTTAAATCAACTCAGACTCACTTGCTTTTACAAACCAGGAAAGGAGTAAACTGAAAATTCAGAAAACTGAATGTATAGGACTGTTGGGACTCTCAAGTTTCCAGCTTACAGAGTAATGTATGGCTATTTCTCCTTTTCTGGTTTTTACTTAATTGTAAAAAAAAAACCCATCAGTGTGAAATAGTCTAGAAAGGGATTAAAATATTTTGATTGAAATGGAGCTGCAGTGGCTCATGGAGTGCCTCTTTCCAGTAGACTGCACTGCACTGTCAACTGCCAATGTGAGTGAGGGAAGGTGGTGCATTGTGGCAGTCGTAGCCATGGGGAGAGGCTGGTCTAAACTTGCAGGGTACCTCAGGGTTCCCTGTAAAAATTAGTGAACGCTTTTGCAGTATTGTGGAATATGTACTTTTGGAAACAGTTTTATCCATCCAACACCCCCCATGCTCCAGCCACTACTGAATGAAAACTAGCCCTGAGGAAGCTTTCTACTAGTCATTCATTGCTAGGAGTCTGATTCATGCACCATCACTTCATCAGGTGTCAGGTCAAGCCCTGGAGGGAAGAGGCTTTCTGACACTGACACCCTTTAGTGTTCTGGGGCCACAGGGATGCAGGTCCAGGGTGCAAGTGAGCAGGGTTGGGGTACCCTCTGGAGTGGGTGGGCTGCACCCTGATCACTTGAATGGGAACTGGAAAAAACCCTCAAAATAAAATAAAGATGGGCCAAGTTAGTACAGTTCCTGTGAGTAGCACTTCTAAGCAGGGTAGTCTGGTAACTTTGGTAACAGTTGCTTACCAGTGGTGCCACTGTGGATGGGGAACCTGCTCTGTGAAAGCAACACAGGTGGCCTTCAAATACGGGGAGGAAACACTCAGGTCTGATCACAAACCTGAATTGGGACTGCAAAGGTGCACATGGCACTGAAAATAGTTTGTTTTTATTTTTCAGTAAAGGAAGAACAAAAACCAGTCCAAACCAGTCCACACTGTGGATTTCAAAGACGCCTAGGAAGGACAGTAGCATGGAGGTATAATGATTTACTGACTGAAAAGAAAGCAAAAATAACATTTTGCAGTGAGGCTGTATTTATAATGTCGTCAAAGAACATTAGCTTGGAATGGCTTGAAAATGCAAAGGATCTACAAGAATGAACTGTAAGCTCCCCCTTGAGGCAAATGTTCAGATCATTTTTTTATATAATGTTTGTTTATTAATTCAGTAACAAAATATGCCATGCTAAATAAAGGGTATGTGTTTATTTTGCTAAGAGATATAAGTTAGCTAGTTGTAAGCAATGAAATGAACAGAACGTTTGAAGTTTTTATGGGGAAATATCCACATTGTATATCAGTTTTAAGACTGTTTGTAGTTAAACCCTCTTTGTTTTCTTGAGTCTCTCATGCATTGTAACCTACTCGATGTACTGTAAATGGAACTGACAATTTTACAGTGTAACAATTATTTATCTTTGCATAAAAGTTTGATACAAAATATTTGTTTAGTATTTATTTGCACATTTAACAAAGTTTTTGGTCCTCAGGCACAAATATTTTATTAAATATTAGCATGTTTGCTGACAGAGCTACAATGCTGTAATGTCAACCTGATGTGGTAAAAATCAAGGATTCGTCAAAGTAATTTGTTATTATAGAATGAATTCACTTTGCCAGGGAATGACCATAACTTTTTGACATATTGGCCCAAGCTTCACATAAATAAATGGGCAAGTGATGCCTCATTAATCAGGTGTCCCTTGAAGCTAGATATTAGTTATTATTGAAGCAAAATTATTTTTTTTTAAACTTTTCTGATGTAAAAAAAATTCACACTAGGCAAGAGTTTAAGATTGAAATTACCATTTCAGTAAGTCTGTTTAAAAGAGACATTAAAGATAATTTAAATATAGCTAATATTTTATTAGGAATAATGTAATGTTGGAACAAAGAGAAGACAAATGGCTTTTCTTGGAAGTGGCACTAATAGATTGATCCCAAAGTTTCTCGCACTATGATCTAGAAAAGCATTAATTATGTTAATTGATGGACAGATTTAGAGGTAACTGTGATGCATTTAAAGTCTGCATTTAGAGTTATGATTAACATCATTAAGGTCTATTCTCTCTGGTTCCTTAAGAGCTTTCTGTGCCTTAAGAATGGTTTCACCAGTCATTAGGAACAGCCCTGGGGTGGTGGCAATAGCACTCTGGCTGATTTGTTGGTGACAGCCTGGTGCTGTAGCAGAAAGTTAAGGGGTTTTACTGCAGTTGCAGCAAGAGTTCAAGAGCGTGAGTTCAACCTTGTCGGCTTCAACACACATTCCACACTACCACTGGGTGGGTGCTGGGGAGAGACCAACCAAAGTAAGTTGGGTTGCTGCACTGTGCTGGCTGATGTTAAACACATGTTTAGAGACAAATGAGTGAGTTAAGAAAAAATATTTGAGAGTTTAATGCTACTAATACTAAAAGTGCAATTAGTTGCTGATGCACTTTTGGAAGCATCCTAAAGTTGTTTTTATGCTATGTTTTTACTTCCTCTTCAAAGAAGCCTTCTTCTGTATTTCATGTTAAGTATTGTTACTTCTACTGAAAATATTCTGTAGTTTTTCCACTCAGTCACAACTTCTTTTTTCAATCCCCTACTTCAATTTCCTTTGTAGTGAGAAAATACTTTGATCCTGCATGATCAGAAAGACTAGAATTGTTTTTCTCCTGACATAAGTATTGCTCAACTCAGATGAGGGCAAGAGAGACCTCTTTCTTGGGAACAATTGTGATAAAAAGAACTTGGTTATTTTTATGATATTGAATGATTTATTCCCTTTAACTCAAGGATTTCTTCATGTTTCAAGTTTCCAAAGGACATGTTAGGATGTAGCAATTGATATTATGGTTAGTGCAGAAGAAGTGACTTCCATGCAACAATTAGGATAATGCAAATACCTTCAGATGCGTTCCTTACAGCGTGAAAGACAGTCCTCTTCCAACAGTCCTGGCTCTCTGGGGAGATCCCAGATGATTGGAAGTTGGTGAATGTCACCCCAATCCACAAAAAGGACTGCAAGCAGGACCCTGGCAATTACAGGCTTGTCAGCCTGACCTTGGTGCCTGGCAGGGCTATGGAGCAGATCATCCTGAGTGCAATCACACAGCACCTTCAGGATGGACAAGGGATTAGACCCAGCCAGCATG
>JAWWLZ010000001.1:12390075-12403557 GCA_035041345.1 Poliocrania exsul
CTGTAACCCAGTCACTGATTAAATGGTGCTTGTTAACTGAATCTTGTCTTTCATTTGTGTAATGGGACTGAATGTGATTATAATTAAATCAAGGTTACTAAAATCAATGACTATGAACTCACTGTGGGGAGATATAAGGGATAACTAAAGGTTTGAGAGCTTGGATTGTCCAGTGTTTCCTCACTATTCATTGTACAACTTTGACTGAGTATTTCAAGTTTTTATAAATGATTTATTTTACTAATTCCTACACAAAATTTTAAATGCAATTTTATTGTGAAATGTAGAAGGCAATGCATTCAAGCAACTGTAGAAGTGAAATGGCATGTTTACTGTTTCACAGAGACTCCAAATCTGGAGCATTTTGGCATACAAACAGAACATACATTTCACACTGCAGTCAGTTTGCTTGACTTCTGGGGAAAATAATTTTCACATTGTCAGAAAAACTAATCTTCCCCCTCCCCCACACAATATCTGGAAACAAGATGTACATCTTTCATGTTGAGAAAATTGTCATCACAACTTCTAAGAGGATGTAATAAGGTTAGTTCATAATTTAATGATCTTTGATATGTATGTTTTTTCTAATAAATCACTCTGTCACTTTGTTTTAGAGAAGGAATGGTGGACTGGGATAGTTCTCAAATTTTCTTATGGAGGAATATCTCTCTAAACTATTAGACCTTAGGAACTCCTGCAGAATCAGGAACAAGCTTTCCCTCACAGCTGCATTCTTGTCATAATTTTCCAAGCAAATGACCCACCTTCATTCTTAATGTCACCCCAGCCAGCAATGGAGCAGTTAATTCCTGGTAAAAACTGTTGATTTTTTTCTGGTAAGCAGATAGGTTGTATGTAATCTGTGAATGAGAAACAAGCAATTTCAACCTCTTTCCTGTATTCAAGTCATTATGAAGTCATGTAGGAATATGTGCATTAATTGAAACCCACTTTTTGGGCAAGATATCCAAAGACTACTGGGCTGACTGCAGGATGATTAGGTTGTAAAAAAAGTACAGCCACACCACCACCCTCATGCTTCGCACAGTTTTGCATAACAATCTCTTTTATGGGAAAATAACAATTTACCTGTATATTGCACTTTGTGTTGTAGGTGCATTAGAGCAATATCACTATCTTTTGTTTCCTTCATGTAATGAGGGTTCATAATTATTCGATCGATGTTTCGAACTACTGTTGAAGGCTCAGTCAGATCTGACTGAGCATAGAGGCCAAGGACTGCTTGCCATCGAGATGGTTTTAATTGCCTCCTAGAAGTTGCAAGGAGTAATCAAAATTATGAATGATTAAGGAAAATTTTGAAAAATATGTGTTAGATAAAATGCTGATCTGTAACCTCATGATAATTCATAGCATTTGCACATTTAGACAAAATAGATGTGCTTACAATTTCATGATAGTAATAGTATCTTTAACATCCATGCTGCAGATATATGTTGTTGATTTTTTTTTGTGGTAAGCTTATAATGCATTATTTATAATTAATTAATCAGACAGTGGTGCAGAGGAGGAAAATGCATTAACTAAATTACTATGGTTTCTTAAACACTATGAAGAATACTGCTGACTGCCCACCAAGCAATTAATATTGGTCCCAGTTAGAAAATTGCAATGGAATATCTAAAGAATAATAGCCCTAGGATGTCACTGGAAATGCTGCTGCTCACAGATTCAGAAAATTGGTCTCTTAATTTTTTAATCTAAATAAAAAAAATGCTAAAACAAAATAATAATCTGCAATTTTTTTCCTGAGCTATGCATGCTGGTTTGAGGCTGTTTTTGTCAGAGAACTCAATTATTTGCTATTATATAATCAACCAGTTTATACTTTCAAAAATATATTTTCAGCCTGATTGTTGTAATGAATTGGTTTCTGCTAATCTTTTGCTTTGGTATCAAGGGATTTCTTTGTTCTAAACTAAGAGTGTTTAAGTTAATTGTTCAGAATTAAGGTGTGAAACAGCAAGCTTCAATTTAGGAAAATTCTAGAAAAGACAAGATGCTAAATTTAAGTGAAAATAGAAAGGTGAGTCAAGTGAAAAGGAAGTATTAAGGCCGTTGTGGGTTTATTGTATGGAAACTAAGAGGTCTTGGTCCTTCTCATTTCAGTGTCTTTGTGTGGAATGTAGCTCCTTCCATGGAATGAGGCAGCATTACTATTTTGGCACGGTCTCCACTGCCTTACTATTTAACTATTTATAATGAAAGCTTTACTGTAATTTTCAATACTAATCCTTTTTTTTTTTCATTCCAGTTCCTAAGTGTCTTCTATAAAACTTGTTTTTATTATAGATGTTATGAATGTAAACCCTAGAAAATATTTAAATAGGCATCACTTATTTGAATGGTACAAATACCACCATCTAGAGGATATCCAATATTGCCTTATCAATGCACATAAATCAAGATTCATTCCAGTGATGCACAGTAAATCTTGATCAATCTATGATAATATACAGTAGGAACAGGCAATACGGAGTTTACCTTTATGGGGTATGATGTCATCCTTTATAACACTGGCAGGGATTCAACTAGTGTATGGAGGCCCTCATTAATTATAGATTAAGTACTAATGCTCAGTATTGATACCATATATTTAAAGTGCAATTCTTTGTTGTTCAGAAAATGCTGCTTAGTATCCATGATTCTCTGCATTAAAGTAGGGACTGAGGGTTTACTAAAAAGGTGCTTTTAGCTGAGCCCAAAAGTGATTCAAAACACAGTAATTAAACAGTGAGCTAGTTGTTATTTTTTTATATCAGTGTCACAATTTATTCATAATCTGACACCTCCTCAGTGAGCTTGCACATAAAACAAGTGTTCCACTATCTTTAAAATAAAAAAAGTGAGTATGGATGTCATACGACCATGCCAGCTAGTTGGAAAGATGGTCTGGACTCAGTGAAGAGAAAGAGGCACTTCTGAATTTATTTGAAATTTTTTCTTTTTCTAAAATAAATTTTCTAATTTATTCTAAAGTAGACATCTAGAAGCTCTCTGAAAAGTGCTTCTTCCCAGAGATGTCAGTAGGATCCTTTGAAAATGTGATTTACTCTGTACAGGACTGATCAGTCTCTCAGGTCATACTTCAACCCAGGTTTAGTGGTGACTACCCAGCATTCGGATAGTTGATGTTGGGGGTGCATGTCAGTGTGTTACTTCTGAGTGCAATGAACTTTACCCATATACACAATGTGCTGCTGTCACCAGCCACTCGTCACTGACAAGGGAAGCTCCACAAACAGGCAGTAAATTAAAATGGAGTGAAACTATCCAAGGCCAAGCCTCTCTTCTGGCATCACTTCCACCTATAATCTTTGCTGTGTTGTTGTGAGTTACCAGGTGTTTTCCACAAGCTAGAATAAAGAAGGGGATATAGTTCATTTTATTAGACTTGTCAATATTCTTAGAAAAAATAGTCTTTGTAGAACCTGAACTGCTATTCAAAAATACTGTGGAAAAAAGTTGGGTGTTTTATAGCTGAAATCAAGATGCAACTTTATAACTTGGATTTAGATGTGTTCTTTCCTCACACCTTCTGGATTTTTTATATATGTTTTTGATATAGATCCATCTCTAGTGTATACTTAACACTGAAAACAAGTGAAGACTGTAATTTTTCCTGTGTTTATATCATTATTATAGCATTTATAGTCCCATCCCTAATCTTTCCATTCAAGCTATAAACATCAGGCTTTATGGTCTGAACAATTTGATTTTTCTGTGAAATATTCCTGGAGTCTGTGTACTTACGTTGAATGTTACATTGCAGATGAATCACCAGGTTGTTCAAACAGTGTTCTCTAGAAGGAAAGTGCAATTAAATCACAAGTACCTGCACACAAGATAATTCTAAATGACTGCCAAATGTATATACACACACACACATACATAAAAGTATATAATCATATATATATGTACATTAGTTTATCAGTATCCAACTGTTAAATAAAATAGTTTATCCTACATGATTATTTTTGAATTGTAAATACACAACATTATGCAATATATAAGATTAAATTTACATATTCCCCTCCAATAAGCACTTAATTGGTTTATGTTACAGAAATAAATGTAGACTTCTTTGTGTTTTAGGGAGATAAGTAATCTGTCTGTGACAGACTCCCAGTAAAATTGTAACTGGTATTTTTTTTCTATCTTTTGAGATGATTTCAATAACTTACCACTAGAGATCAGTGTGACCAAAGAATTTAAAAGGCTAGTTTGATACTACTGTATCATTTTACTAAGATAATAATGCACTATAAAATACATAGCTGCATGTGCGAGGTTAGAAATTATTTAGCAGAGTTATAAAGCCAGAGTCTGAAGAGGACAAGAACACAGATCAAAGCTACTCAGGCATTTCTGATACCGAGAGGTTTTAAGTTCATAGCTTGTAATGAATCTAAACCACTTGGGAGTGTGTATGTTACCAATTTGGGTCTGATACACACAGGAATCCATCAGAGAGAAAAACAAACAAATGGTTTGTTTACAGTGTGCATTTCCACATCATTTTTAAATAAGAAAAGGGAAGGATACTTTGAACATGATACAGTATGATATATCACTCACCATGTTTCCCCTAAAATCTGATATCTCTTGTGGGGGAAATAGAGCCTTATGTGATCCAGCATTTTCCCAGTGGCATAGTGGTACAAAAAAGAAAGTGGGAACTGTAACCACCCAGAACCAACTCAGTTAAAAGGTCATCACAGAGGGGTAAGAACAAGATATCCTTCCAGCCCTGAATAGTCTCCCATCACCATATTTTAAAGCTGTAATTTAAAAAGTGGAAACCAAATTCTGCAATTTGTACTCAAATCTGTGTTGACTCCATAGAGGTGTCCCTTTCTAGCAAGACAAACATCAAGGAGGACAATCAGAAATGTATAAATCCACAGGAAATCAATACCATCTTCTGCATAAACTTCATAGCAACTGGGTACTCTTGACCAAGCTCCCTCCACAGACTTTAAAATAGTGGTCAGCAGTGCTGACTGCATATTAGCTCCTTTATCTATGTGATCCTATGCTTTCCTATAGGTAGATGCATAAACTAGCCAAACTAGTGCTCGGGATGTCAGATTTGTCCCTGCAATTTTACGTTAAAGCAGGGAGAGACATCTACCAAGGGGCTGTGTCCCATCACCGGTATCTTCTGGTTTCTTTAGAAGTTACTTCATGTGCCTCTGATTTTTCTTCCTGAAGCTGTCTCTCAGTAGGAAAAGCACTTCCTTGCCTGCTTTTCAGCCCACCACTCCTCATCTGCCTCTTGGTCAGTATAGCAGGGGCCAAAAGGCAGCAGAGGCACTGTATGTGCTGGATACTCAGCCTGTGTGCCTCTTGAGTGTCAGCTATGAAACAGCTTGTCAGGCAAAAATCTGGAGTAGTTAGGATATCTGTGAGTATGATCATCACATAGAACTGGCAAAACCAATTATCTCTGTGGAATCTGCTCACAAGGCAGAATTCTGTGCTGTTGCAAAGCTATCCTGCCAAAAATCACATTACCTAAGGGCATCAGAGAACACTTTTGCTGTCTCTGTCACTGCAGCTTTCAAGTCCTATTATATGTGCCCTCCTTTGTTTCAATAGTGGATGCACATGAATAAAGACCAAAGGCAATGTGAGAAATACATTTTATAACTAGATTATGAATTAATGAATTTGGTTGTTTTAATTATCAAATCTGTATGATCTTTCTATCATTCATTACATGTACAAAAGTAGTGTGTGAGTCTGTAATAGTGTCATCATCTAAAAGGATTCCTATCAGCTGTTCATATGAAAAATGGTAAAAGATACCTATTTCTGTACAGAAATAAATGAATTTATTCAATTTCCTCTTGCATTAATCACTTTTTAGTGTTTAATAGCTATTAAGAGAAGAAATCTTTGTATCATTCCTGCTCTTCGATATGTCTTGTGGCAATTCTTGTTTAGACATCCATTCAAGAAAAAAAGAAAAATAGCTTGTGGTGATATTCCATTATTTTAAGATACTTTCACCATCAGTGAGAATAATAAATAAATACTTGGGACTAACAGAGTATAATTAGAACATAAAATATATCTTTTAACTTTTTTCCCCTGTAGATAAAATAAAGCATAGAAAAATAAGAATTCTCTCCTTCTTTATTACTATGTGGTATGTTTATAAAGTAAAACTGAAGGAATATGGACTATTGTTGTCCTCAACATGGTTTCAGCATTTTAGCAGTTAGACAGTAATTTTCTGCCTCAATGCATTTGGTAAGATTCCAGAAAAAAACATGTATAGTAAGACCTCTTACAAGCAGAAAGACAGTAATTGAAGTTATTCTATATTTTTTAAAATTGATGATGGCAAGCCTTTCTCTTTGGGATGTGTATTGTAAATCCCAGAATTCCCTGAGAATACACTCCTGTGCTACTATAACATTTTCATTTAATCTACAAGAAGATACCAATTTGTAGGACCCTTCAGAACCACTTCAGCTGTTACTTGGACTGACAAAGATTAGAATAGAATCAAATGTATTCAGAGGATCATCTCATCTAATAATTCACTTCTAAATGTGGAGACAAATCCAGAAGTAATTTTTGAGTGGGGAATTTTGTCTAATTACAAATACCTCTCTGTGGATTGTTTACCTTAGCAATTCACACTGAGTCCAAAGTCTGTATCAATAAAGTCAACAGATTATAGAGTGTGACTCATCCTATTTCAAGAGATACCTTGACAGTATTTCCACAGTAAATGGTTAAGACTTCACTTAAGATTTTATTGAATACTAGCTAAGAATGTAGCAAGCATCTCTTTCCTTTTTAACTTACAATAGACAGACAAGAAGTGGAAGACCTGCCCAGTGTTATACACAACTCATCCACAGACAGATAATAAAACCTAGATATGTTTATAGCCCAGACCTTATACAGAATCATGTTACCTCTCAGATAAATTTGAACTAGAAATTATTGTATCAATGATCACCACTATACTTTTAAATTACCATTTGCATGAGGAAGAAAACTCACTCTACCCACCTTTTTGTAAATATTAGGCTGTGGTTTGCCCCTTTGGTGATGTTGACAAATGGGCCATCTCCATTGAATAATACAGTTGATGACGTATTTGCATCCCTGGAAGGAAAAGATGTGTATATTTTTAGATATTTACCCTGTTCCACCAGTGAAGTGATATTTGGGAAATGATTATACTGATGGAATAAACAGCATTTCCCCCCTCCCTCCGAAATAATGGCTATTTAACAGGAGATTTTTGAGGCTTGAAACTCATATGGATTA
Source organism: Poliocrania exsul (assembly GCA_035041345.1). NCBI lineage: Eukaryota > Metazoa > Chordata > Aves > Passeriformes > Thamnophilidae > Poliocrania > Poliocrania exsul. Next base: position 12,397,393 of record JAWWLZ010000001.1, read on the forward strand.
AAATGTGACTCACTTCTTCTAGTCTTACATCTTATTTCAAGATTTCTAATGCTACAACAATATTGAGAGAGAAATTAATTGTTTTAACAGCACTAAATATCAATTTTTGCTTTTCTGTGCCACAATGAAGGGTTTACAATACCATTTCTTAAATATATAAAGATAAACTTAGTATGCAAAACAGAGCAGCAATAGCTGGACCTTGGAGTATCACAGTCTTGCTTTTTGGGGGGGAGCGTAATGATGCAATACTGTCTAGAAAAGAAATGAAACTTTATATTGTGAAGAATGTAATGGAGTAAATACTACTTTCCTTAAAAGTTAAGTTTCACCTCATGTATCTGTTGAAATCAAAATAACTGTACAGTAAGTCAAGGGTGTTGTGTTTGCTGTTGAACTGGATAGTTCCTCTGAAGTGGGATATATTCATAGAATTTGAGTAGTTTGGGTTGGAGGGGACCTTTAAAGGTCATCTGGTCAGTTTAAAAGTTATCAATTAGTCTGTTCCTCAGCTGACATTGTTTTGTAGCAATGGCTTTTTGAACACTAAGAAGTCTGTGTACTATTGGTGACATGAATTGTTTTGATGTTTCTAAACTGTATCCAGATTTACTTTATAGCCCATTCTGCATCATATACCTGGTCATACTACATATGACCAGCTTGGAACATATACCCATTTGCTTTCCCTTGAGGAAATATGAAAAAAAAAACAAAAAAAACCAACAAAAAACCAACTATATCAGTGCCTAGACTACATAATTTTTGGGGTGATGACAGCATAGTCCCATCTGACCCCCTAGCCATACATATCACAGGAGCAAGAGGAGAACCACTTATGCAGGTATAATACACGAGGAGCAAAGTGTGTATGAAAGAAGTATCATCTCTCCTCTTCAAGTGCTGGGAAGCATGAAGTCTAGAATCTGCCTGCAGATCAGCTGTGTATGGAGACTAAGATAAGGTATAGGGGAAAGGAAGTGTTCAACAGCCCTACTGCGCCGCTAGGAGAGCTGTGAGCCACCCGCTGCAAAAGTCTCTATTGCCGCATTTCTCAGCCTGGAAGTGACAAAGTCCACTTAGTTCTCTCTCTCTCTCTCTCTCTCTCTCTCTCTCTCTCTCTCTCTCTCTCTCTCTCTAAATATATGAAGAGTGTCTGTACACTCCAGACTAGGGTACAGAATTTTCCCAGTGTAAACACTAGTACACTAATATGTACTCCAGAGATTGCCCCAGAACACTGATTTGACCTTTTAGACAGTCTGGGAGAGTAGTAAAGTGCCAACTCAGGAAGGCCTAAAAGAAGTTTTGTTCACATGTGGATTCATGTGAAAAGCTTCTATTTTCTAATTGCTTGCGTGCATACGATATTTAGTATGAAAATTTGAAAACTATAAATAAAACTAACCTCTCTATACTTTCTGGGTTTGAAATGAAGGCTCTTAAGCCATGGGTTTAAGGCAAGTTTCGTAGTGTCTGATCCTGAATGAATCCGTGGGGCTACAAATCTCAAAAAATCATAAACATTCCACCTGGGGCTTTCAGATCAAGGCACATATTATTACTTGATGAAAACTGACATGAAATTAAGTTTATCAACAAATTATAAGGACTATCTTAGTTCTGGTTCAATGCTGCAAACAGAGTATGAACACACTGAGAACCAGATTCTTTCTTACACCCAGCACATGACTTGCTTTAGTGAGGATAAAAACCTAATTGACCCATAAATCTCAAACAACACATTGTATTCCAATGAATTAAATATCTTCTCAAGAATTTTGCAAGAATTTTACAGTTCAGTAAAGACCCACCTGGCTCTGGTCTCAGAGAAACAAGCATGTTTCACACCAGACCAGTGGAATAGTGAAAAGTTCAATGTATGATTTTCTTGGTTCCAGGAAATAAGATGCTGGTAATACTCAGAATTTAACTGTGCTGTCAGATGGGCACAGCTACAAGTACATGCTGAGCAAAGTATTGTTTTCAGGTTTCTCAGGAGTATCAGTTTGTTCACCTTGTACCCAAGACTCATTAAGAATATTTGGAAATTATTTGCCTAAGCTATATTTTGTAAATGAACATATAGACTTGCCTCCAGATTTGTTTCCTGTTTGGCACATATCACAAATGTAACAGTCCCATATTTGAAAAATGGAGGCAAAAGGATTCACGCATGTGGTTTATAAGAACATGTGTAGAACATGGCACTTGCTAGCCCAGTTACATAAATAATCAGGAGATGCTACGGGACTCCTATCATCTCAGTCCGTTTAATAAATCAAACAGCAAATGAGATTAGCAAATGTATAATCAATTAACAGTAAAGGCAAATTGTCCTGGATGAACCTTAGCCTCTTTCTCTAATAAAGCATGATTCTGGGTTGTAATTCAGCACAGGAGCACGAGCTGTAGCCTACTCAGGATCTGTTACTACAAACATTCATTTAGCAACAAATATGGTGACACTTATTAACAAATATTCTGCTACAGGGGGATTCAAGGAAGGCAGAAATAGTGCGATGCTTACAGGAGTTACATATGTACACATTAATGTATATATACACACCGATATATATGCATACACACACAAACACATTCACACACAGAGATGATGATGATAGATATAGATAGATAGATAGATAGATAGATAGATTTAGATAGATTTAGATATAGATATATGTACACGTGAGAATTTTATCCTATTCTGGAGCATCAGTAACAGCACTAGAACACAGGTTACAAAACACATGATACAATTTATATTTAAAAATACCTTTTCTTGTCATTAGGAATATTTAATAAGAATATCTAATAAACTGAGAAATAGAATTAAAAAGCAATAACCAGGAAACTTAAGAGGAATTTTTTTAGCAAATGCATCTGACAGATTGCCACAGAATGTTATGGTGACAAAAACATAAGGAATTTTTAAAAGGTGCTAAAAAGCACCATGGAAGGCAAAGTTCGTTGAAGCCTATCAAATCTAAAAACGCAATTTAAAGCAATAGACAAGTTGAAAAGGGAAATGAGGCAGAGGAGGAAGAAGGTTACTGGCCACTCTAAAGAAGAAAGTATTTGACTAGAAGAACATTTAGACATAGTTTGTGTGTTCTTATATGCACACTTAAAAGAGAAAACTACATATGTAAATTACAGTCAGGATTTGGGAACGTATCTGTCTGATATTTTTGTAAACGCAATACCTACTCAAAGGGAAAAACTTAAACCCCCCAACAAACTAGCACATATTCATCCAATGATTAAAAGGTAGTTTTGAAATAACACTTGGATATTTTTCAAGTCTTCCTATGTCTGTGATTGCTACATTTAATTTATTAAAAGGGCATCTGAAGGCATTTTTATTTAGTCAGAGATCAAAATAATGAATTGCAGGCTTAGAATTTAATTTGATTATTACTTGGATGAGTGACATTACCTAAAAACTTCAGCACTGCACAAAAGCTAGTTATTGTTCAGTGCATAGCAGTGAAGTTTCATGCAATGTAAGTAGGGCCAGAGTTTAGGCCATGAATTTTACTATAGATTGAAAAATGCAACACCACTGCATTCAACCCTCCCCACCTTTCCCCTGAAAATTATTCTGAACAGTGACTGAAGCCAAATCTGTTTTTCCATCATATACTTCCTTCCTCCCTCCCTACTCTAAATATGTCTCAAGAGAAATGCAGTTTGCAGTTTTCTCTCCCAACAGCTCAGATCTAATGATAGGTATGAAATGTATTTGGAGCCCAATAGCAGAATATCTTGAATTTACTGGAAATGAACACCAGTAGGATAAAAGAGCAGCCAAGGCTGCTGTTTGCTCCAGATTTACTCTTGAGCCATTCTTATAAAAGTGGTGACACAAGTGATGACATAAAGTGATAAAGAACTAATACCTTCACATCACTCTCCTAATGTTCTCCAATATGTCTCCTCATGCCCAGTCTGCCGTATTCAGTCACCAATCCTCTAGGGAATGCCATGAAAACAGAGTTTACAACACTTACAAATATGCTGGCACATCAAGAACCTTCACTTGACAGAGAAAGATATATTTGTAATTTTTTTTTGGATACTAAAGACAGTAATTTGAGGGGGAAGATGCCAATATACATTCAACAAATCTACTAACAAATGACAGTGAATATTTCTCACTCACCCTAACCCCAACAGCTGGCAAACACTGTCTGAAATCTCTTCATTCCAATCATCTGCACATGCCAGGTGCCATGTCTTCCCAATTCTGGCCTCTAACAGCCCTTCGGTGATTAGAGAACCATTAAGTAATCTCACTGTAGAAAAGGATGGACAAAAGCATTTTAGATAGGTGGTAAACCATGTTCTTCCCCACCCCAAGCAGACAGAAATGTAATATAAACAGATTTATTACACAAAAAAAAAAGTTAAAATGCATTACAGCAGCAATAAACCCAGCATCTCCAGGATGTTGTGTTCCCACAAGAAGGAAATGTTGTTGTCTCCTTCTATATTTCTGCCACAGGAGGGTTTCATGCCCTGTACTTTGCAAATGTCTTAGAAATAGACAATTAAAAGTACATTTTCTGTCAGCTCTAACTTGGTTTTTTTTCTTAATCGCCATTATAAAATTTTCAGATAGTGTGTGAATATATGATGCTCAGTAACACTGATTTTAAATAAGGTTAAAATAAGAGTTGACAGAAAAAAAATGGACTTCCTAGTTCCAATTGCTATGAGTTTTTACTGTTTCCATTTTACTTCACTGATTTAGTTAAAACACACACAAATAATAAAAGCTCACTGAAAGTCAGTCTTTCTATCAAAACTTTTCCCAAAACCAAATATTCAGAACAAAAGATTTTGGTGAAAAATCTCAGACTATGAGCATAGTCCCAAGGCAGCTGGTCCATAAGGCCAACAAAATCTCAAATATGTATATATAATACTTATAAAAATTTTAATATATAATAGTAAAAAAATATATTATTAGAAGGTCAACAAAATCTCATATTTGCCTTAGGAGCTACAGCTGCATTTCAGGCAGATGGCAATTATTACCATCTTGAAGTAGGGAAAAACATGCAATGCATTGAAATTTACTGGTAACCAAAATTAAACAACAACAACAACAACAACCAAACTAAACAAAACAAACCAACAAAAAAACCCAACCCCAAACCATCTTAGTTGTCCAGAAAACCCTTTGCCACTAAAATTCTTTCACAAAAAGTGCCTAATCTAGTAAATAAGAAAAATAGATTTTTAAGAATGCCTCTTTGACACACAAAGTACACGAATGAAAGAAGTGATATGCAATTATTAATTAATGGTTGATCTCAGTGATGAGAAATTTCTGAGCAGTCTTGAAAAATTTCATCATTGTATATACTGCAATATTTCTCCAGATTACATTTGACACCTGTCTTCTGCTTGAACTATAATTTCTTTTCTCCTCATCAGATCTGTGTTCTTCTCCAAATACATTGCTGGTAAGGATAAAGAGAGTAATTGAGCATTCAACAGCTGATTAATTTAAATACCATATATTTTAGCATCCTGCCTTTTCTTTGCAGTCCCTGGGAAGTTTCAGAAGTTGGGGTATTTGAAAAGACAGTTTATCTACTTCAAATTGCCATTTCTGTTAATAAATTGAAATTGGTTTCAGGAAAATGAGCAAGGCTTTTGGACACTGAAAAGACTCAATATGAGGATTTCTAATTGAATTTTCATTTTGTTTTAAGATGTAGATTGATTCAGCTAAAGTTTGGATTAAATGGGTTTTTGGAAACAATTCTCCCAGTCTTTTCATATGAGCTAATTTGTTATGAAGTAACAGACATTTGGTGGCAAAATAAATCTTTTGGAAAATGTACATCACGTTACTGTAAATGACAGTTACCTTGTTCAAATCTTTTTTAGCAGTGACTGGAAAAACCCAGTCAAGTTTTCTTTGTCTAAGAAGAAACTGAAGTGATTTTATTCCATACAATTTAAAAGAAGAATGTTTGTAACAAAATAGGCAAGAGCACTAATGCGAAGGGTCAATCTGTGTCTTCAGACATCCATCCATCCATCCATCCATCCATCCATCCATCCATCCATCCATCCATCCATCCATCCATCCATCATCTATCTATCTATCTATCTATCTATCTATCTATCTATCTATCTATCTATCTA
>JAWWLZ010000001.1:12403657-12416934 GCA_035041345.1 Poliocrania exsul
CATCCATCCATCCATCCATCCATCATCTATCTATCTATCTATCTATCTATCTATCTATCTATCTATCTATCTATCTATCTATCTGCTAGCTAGCTAGCTAGCTGTCTGTCTGTCTGTCTGTCTATCTATATCACACATGTAAAAGACGTTGAAATCAATTAGGACTGCCAGGACATATCCAAGGATGTATCTGATCCCTAGTAGATCTTTTTAAAACAAAGGAAGATGGTACTGTATTAAGTTTAAAGATGACTTTTAATACTTCCGTTAGTGCTCCACAGTAGGTTATCAGAACAGCACTGTCAGAAACAGCAGTTTAACTTCTGTGCTAGGCCCAACATGATTTTAAAGTTAGTTTTACATCTGAGTTATTGTTTAGAGAATGTTATTTCTCTGTTTTGTGAAATGAATTCATACAGCAATGCCTCCAAGGTAGAGTCCATGGAGGGTGCCATGTGTTATGGTTTGGTTTCACAGCCACAAAACTATTTTGGAAATTCCATCAAGAAGACTCTTACTCTCTACTCTGCACTACAGAATTTATATAGCTGCAAAATTTAAATTAATTACAAAAAAACCTGGGAGAATTTGGAAATATCAATGGATACAGAAGAAATGCACATGTTGAATTTTCATTTAATTCTGAGGCCATTGTAAGAAGCTACAGTTTTCAGCACAGAGGAACTTCCTACCTTCTCGAGATCTTCACCAGATTACACACACTATCTCAGAAAAGTGGCTTTGATTTTCTTGCCCTGAGAAACTCCTTGAGATACTGCTGTGCAAACTGGCATGGCCTGCATGCATCTACAGTATTCTACATTTGCTGACCTTTGAAGTCTGTTTTCCTAGGCAATTCCTGCCAAATCTGCATGGCTTATACTGGATGTTGGGAAAACTTTCTTCACCAAAAGGGTTGTCAAGCATTGGAACAGGCTGCCCAGGGAAGTGGTGGAGTCACCATCCATGGAGGTTTTTTTAAAAAATGTGCAGATGTGGCACTGAGGGACATGGATTTGTGGTGGAATTTGCAGTGTTGGATTAATGGCTGGACTTGATCTTGAGTGTTTTCCAAACTAAATGATTCTATGATTCTTTATATGAAGGAAACCTTACTGCACTTTGCTTCATCAGAGCCATCTTCACAGTCGCGTTTGTTGTCACAAAGGTTATTCAATGGTATACACTGCCCATTACCACACTGATGCTCCTCAACTGTGCAAGCTCCTAAAGGAAAACAAGAGAGGAAAATTAATCCCTAATTATGAGGAAAATTGATGTTCACTGGAGATCTTAACAGTCCACCTGAAAGAAAAATTGAGTGCACAGTACACAAAACCTCTGATTTCCTTTTCTTTCCATTTCCATCCACCTCTCTTTCAAAATAAAGACAATTTTTCAGATAACTAGAAGCTAGTTATAAATTAGAATAAAATCTATACCATTACACTTTGGAGTTTCTACTAGAGATAGTTAGCATTGCTCAGTTACTAGTGTTCTTCTATCATGTGTAATAAACCTTGGAGGGAAAAGTCAAATTCTGTCAAAAGTAACTAATGATGTCAAGTTTGAAAATGTAGACACCTTAAATTATGTCAAGCCAATCATACAAGCAAAGAGGCACTGAAAGCCAAGAGTGTCCATCGGAAACCTGTTTGTGAGGAAATGGAAGAGACAAAAGTAAAAGAAATGAATGAGGAAAGCAGTCACAAAAATAGGATTAAGCTACACAATAAAAATATGAGACAGAGAGTAAATATAAAGTTATAACCCTTTCTATGGCCAAAATGTATTCTAAATTTTTCCATTCAATATATTTACAGGAAATGTAGAGTCATAAACTCAAATTCTATTGAAAAAATTGTTTATTTTCTTTACTTTCCTGAACTTAATGAAATATTTAATTATCTAATAAATATTATTAATCTATTATTATATATTTAATTATTTAAGGCAGGATAATTGTCTTGCTTCTGATTTTTTAATAGAAAATTGTTCATTCATCAGTCAGCATGGCTGTACCAAATGGACGTAAAATAATATGTTTTATAAAAGCCCTGAGTCAGATTTTCACACATTCAATGTCCATAACTAATGAAAAATATTCCATAGAACTTAGTTATCCCTTATACAGGTTTTTTATTAAATTGCCAAAAGTATTTCTGTTCAAATGATACTTCCTTTTCAAACACTCAATACTTCATGGAAAAATAAAATACAAAGAAAACTCTTCTAAAATGAATTTATTTGCTAACTATCCTTTTATCCTTTGCATGCCAAGGATATTAGTCTCCATCCTTTGGCTGTGAAGATCATGAATAAGCATAATTCTTTTCCAAATGGAACCTTTTTAATATATTTAACAATAACTGGCAATGGCCACTCTGACAACTCTGCCTTGCTAAGCTCAATCTTTATTTTACAACAAAACATGGGCAAAGCTGGCTCAGCAAAAATGCTGAACCAGCAAAAAAGAAAAAGCAGAGAAGTGTTGGACTGCACAAAGGTGATAGAGAAGGCAGGACAAGAAACAGCAAAATGGTCATATGTACCTATAAACCAACCTTTCATTCTCACACAATTGGATGAAACTGAGTTAATTTTACAAATGTAAACCAATGTTGAAATTTTTTTTAAATATTAAGAAAATTCAATTTTATTACTCAATCTATAAAAAATCTTCAACTATTTAAATATGTTGGGAGACATTTGCTTTTTCTGATAGTTAAAGACTGTAAATTCTTCTGTTTATATAAATGAAAAGTACTTCACAAATCCCTCAATATCTTCTGCTTTTTACTTCTCTGTTTTTCTGCTATCATACTTCCACAGAAGTAATACAAAGCCTCTAATTAATTCTGTCAAGATTTGGCCTAGAGTTGGTGCAATTATTTGTCCTGGTAAGAACATTCCGTGTAATTTGCATTTGGCTCCATTTTGTGTATTTTCTGAGGGCTGATTGCTGAATTATGAGTGACAAGTCTAATTCCAGTGTCCAGTGAAATCAAGGGGCTTTCAGAAGAAGACTGGCTGGGACCAGAAATGCTGCTGGGCAAATATTTCATAGACTACTCTTCCCATATTATTCACATGTTCGGGACCAAAATTTAAATATGCGAGAGGGACCATATTGAACATATTGATCAGAGTTACCATATAAAATCTTCTTTTCTAGTGGATATGATCAATAATAAATATTTTACAAATTAATTCAAACACACATTAATGACAGCCTCAAATGAGTCACAAAATTATGTTCTTTTCTGGAGTTTGTATAGGGAATAGTTAGTATTTGCCTTTAATATTTGAATAGATTTTGGTCAAAGTACTAATCTCAATTTTTCATATAACAGCAAAGAGTTGTAGATGATACAGACAATTACTCTAAAGAAAGAAAACTACCACTTTTCATGTTAGAAAACATAAAGTGTAAATGAGTACTAGGCTTTTTCTCTTTAAATTTTGCATATTTCTATTGAGGGCTGACAGTCACCTTCCATTCTCCACTTTTTCTCAAATGTGTATGACCAGTGCTATAACCTCTTAAATACAAAGTTCAGCTGCTTACTTAGATTGTAGCCAGTAGTAAAGTTTGCAAGAAATCCCTTCCTTGCTCCAGACTTGTCCGTACGGAGGATTACTGTCATCTGGTTTCTTGTAGAGAAGACATCTGGCAATGGGCCGTGTTCTGTGTAGACAGCTGTTCACCAGGAGAACATGGACACATTTGAGCTGTTTTGTTTACATGTTTTGGGTTCAAAAGCAAACACTGCCACCACATTAATGCAGTCCTATCTGCAATCAGACTGCAGTGGTCAAAGCCCAACCCCAAATCTATCTTATCTGCAGAGAAAAATAACATTCAACTAAGATATTAAGCTTCTGCTTGTCCACATATAAACAGTCTGATTTATTGAGAAGTTAGTTTCATACAGACTGCATGGGAAGCTGTGTGTGAAAATGTTTTGGAAATGTGATGTCACATATAGTATGCTTTCTCAAATTTTCCTCCTAATTTCTGAAACTCAAAAAATGTGAATAAATGTAGAATGAAATAAGAAAGATTTAATTTCCTTTATATTATATCCATCAGTTTGCTCCAGCTGTCTGATTAATTTTTCTACCCAGTACTGCTACTTGCCCAAAAGTAAGGAATCTGGTCCTCTGCCATCTCTGATTTCAACCACATCATCAACACTGTCCAGATCAAAAACCTGAAAATGTAGTTGAATGTTTTTTCCATTTTCAGCATTTAAGTACCACACACCTAGAAAGAGTAACACAAACACACACATCACCTTTTCAGTAGTTACAACTGTTGTGTGACTGGGGGGGAACTCTCTGCTAAACTATTAAGAATCACTTAAGAGACTTAGAAGTCTAAATCATATTTTTAAAAGCAACTTATGTTGTCAGGATCCAAAATTCAACAGACTCTCATTTTAAAAACACTTTTGAAAACTAATTTTAGGTTCCTACAACAGACATACATGTATTTTTAATCATTCATGTCAACTGTGAGTTTCCCTAAAGTAGTAAAACTCACTTTTTTCTGACTGTAACAATGTCACAATTAGTCTTGTCACTTTTGTCTTATTTGATAGTAAGATAATTTTTATGATCAGTCACAGAAGCCTGTCTTTCAAGTGAGATAGCTTTTTGCTTCTGTTTACCTTATACTTGTTTCTGTTTACCTTATACGTTCTCATATTTAATCTAAGGGTAAATAATATGGAAAACTTGTAAAAAAAGTAGAAAGAAAAAATAGCAACCATTTTAAAATATTTTCATAGGATGAAAAGTATTTTCTCACTAGTAGGAATCTCATTTAGGAACTTGTAAAATGAATACTGGAAAGTCAAGCCATTTCGCAGCAAACAGAGACACAAAATGACAACTCTTATGATTACCATCCCAACACAATTCCCCTGTTAAAGGTGAAGTAATAAATAATTAAATTTCATTAAGAAGCAGCAACAAAACTCTCTTCCTCACTTTATCCACCAACAGCACATAGTGGACCCCCTTGAAGCATTCACTTCTGCCAGCTGTAGCTTAATCTAAACCAAGTACTATCAGTAGAATAACAATGTCTTCTAACTAGTATGTTAAGAAATATTCAATAAAGAGAAGCTTCCTTGCAAAATGCATGGATACATTCTTTGCCTCGATAAGACTTTAGCTATTGAACAGAACTGATATTAACCTGGCAAATACGTAGAGCTGTAATGGTAAAATGGGGACTTTCTGCAACTATTGTGTTGTTGAACTGACAGAAATACATTTAACATAATAGGCATGATGAGATTGACCTGTCTGTATCCATGCCATGGGGTTATGCCCATCTTCATCCCTTTTTAATCAGCTGACACATTTCCTTTACTTCCGCTAAATGTCATATAGAATTTAGTTAAAATATCCCACTCATATAGCTTAGATTTTTTTGTTTGGTTGGTTGGTTGTTTGACAGCTTCTGATTTGGAAAAGTAGATTTTGTATCTGGTTTCATATGGTTAAATTTATCCTTAAGATTTGGAAAAGAATGACTTACAAGAAGCTCGATTAGGGTAATTGTTTGGAAAGTTTTCAGAGCTGAATGTACTGTTTGGCTCCCAGAGTTCCACTGGCCCTCCACAGTCAGCTGAAAAAGAAAACATTTCAAAACCATAATTAACCTATTGTCTTACTTTTTCAGTCTTCTGTAACAACAATAATTTGCACAAATAACATTATGCAGAGGGTATTCAAGCCTACTCCATTGCTGTAAGAGTTAAGCTATTGGTATAAAACTTGAACAATGAGTTGTGAGAAGCTAACACCCTGGTAAGGACACAGAGCACTGAAGAAACAAGGTGGGTAAGAATTCCCTGTCCTTGTTAGTTACAGTGTCTGGCAGAGCTGCTGACACATAAAATTGATGCTATAGTATTATCTATTGCTATAGTTCATATATTGCAGTTTGTGAAGTTATGGTGCCCTGGTGCACAACTGCATTGAACCCTGATGGTGCCATGAGAAGTCACAGGAAGGACTCAGTCTGTCTTTCATTTCATGATTATTTTTATGGAACATTACTGCATGTGCACACTGACACACACTTGTTAAGCTGCATAAAGAATATATGATTCTTAGCTAGTATCACCTGATAATATGAGCAGAGCAAAAATAGCTTTCTTAGCAGCAAAACAGGGGCAACTTATGATGCAATTTGATCTGGTGTTGACTACACATAAGTCACATTATTAATGGTCTTTCTCTTGTATGGAAAAATGAGAGAAGAAATTCAATTTACTCATGTCTGGGAAAAATGTCTTAAAAATTTCCAGTGATCTTTAAATAGAAATTCATATGGAATTATTCATACAGCTGTTACTCATTAGAGAACCAAAAAGTAATCAGTACCAACAATCTTGGTTCTTTGATTAAGCATAACAGATGATTTTCTCAACATTTAAAAAAATTATATATGACCTATTCATAAATTCCTCTGTGCTTTGGCCAAACTTCAATTTATATTGACATACACATCTTAAGTGTGCAATCTACACTGTAATTTCCACACTGTTGTTGGTGTTAAAAGGCAGGTTATAAATGAACATGAAGATGAAAGCAATCTATGTTTTAGATGAAAGTGTAAGCTGGTAGTCTTGTGCAAAAGACAAAAGCAATTCCAGCTTCCCTATGCCACCACCAAAAGTATTTTTTTTATGTTTCAATGAGCTTTTGTGGCACTGTCAATGATGCCAGTGCCTCTTATTAAAGCTCTAATGCTAGTAAAAGAAATTCACTCAGCTCAAATTCTTTTATCTCTTGTTTATAGACATGACATTTGTAGTGAAACCTTTAGTGGTAGTAAGCTTGCACCATATCCATCAAAGTAATTTCATAATTCTTTGAAGATGATTAATAACATTCGGTTTTTTCATCAGAGTTAGCATGTCTATAGCATGTCTCAACAAAGTTATGAGAACAGCAACAGCTTAGACTGTGCTTTTGTATCATGTTGAAGGACAGTTTGGATCCTCTCTAATCTCTTTCATAAGAGGATATATGCCATATGACAGCATCCTTTTTGAATATTAATATTTTATCACCATATTTTGGATAAAGAGCTATAGTTTGAACAACATTTCTTTGGTGTTTTGACAGCAGCACTCAGCTCTCTTTTACCACAGAATCGTTCTGCTACTAATCATTAGATTGATGCTAACTTGTGAAGTGTGTTTACTCACAGCACCTGAAAGATGGATGGAGGTGGCAGACATCAGCATCTCTCCACAGAATTACTTTAATGAAAACTGCAATTAAAATTCCCAAACTCATTTTGGTAAATTATGACTGAAATGACTACTACTATTAAAATTTAATTTTGCTGACAGAGACATCTTGTTGAACTTTGCCTCCCTATGTCTTATGATGGAGCTCTAAAACTGCATTTTGCTCTCATATTTAGAAGGTTTGTTTTCTTACCTGTCCTGATGCAGTAGATTTAGAGGTGACAAATTTGATAGAATGACAATATCAATACGCAGTGTTTCAACACAAATACAGTGCTAACAGTTTTTTCCTAGTATTTTAATTTTAGACCATTCTTATTTACTATATCCTGTCAAGAGAACAATTAGCTGTGCTTTGTAAGTGACAGTAAATACAATAAGGGAAAGTCCTGGAACATTCTCACTGTTTGTTTTAATGATTTGCAGCCACCTGAGAACAGGCCTTTTGTAGGAATCTTTTCTCTCTTCTCTCCACCCCCACATTTCCATCTCCTTTCACAATAAATTATAAAGTTGTATCAGATAGTTTAATGATTTTTTTCAACAAAGTCTGTTTGTATTACTATTTACTTTGATGTGCTTGGACTTGGTTAAGAGCATACATTATTTTTCTTCATTGTTTTATATACATTTTCCATCTATTTTTTCAGAGCAAATATTGCCTTTTCCCTTTTTAATGTAACCAGATATAGTAGGACTAACATTACAACTAAATGAATATTGGAAAAAAACAAATTAATTGTGCTCCTTGTTTTGGGTAATACCTCCATTTTGGGTATCAGACACTCATACAGTTTGTGCTCCATTCTTAAACCATTCAAGCACTATTACAAATTCTTTTCCTTAAATATGAGAATTTTCAGTGTGCATGTGCTCTCAGACCTTGGTGACCTTTCACCATTGAGACCTCTAGTGATACTAACGTGACTTTGCTCATTTTCTTATTCCCCTGCTACCTTACCTATAATTTCAAGTATAGAGGTTATGATCTTCCTTCTCTTCTTCCTTCACTTTCAGTCATGTCCTGGAAGGTTTACTGATTAAAGCTTTTTGAGACAAATTCTGAATTCTTTAATTATCCTCCACTTTTCAAGTTTTGGAAGATAGCTTAAGCTGTGATTTTACCAGTTCTTTTGCTATCAATGGGATCACAGGCAGGGAACTTAATCCATAGTATGTTATCCTGAATATAATTTTGTGATGCTTATGAGAGGTTTTATAAAACTGAAGGCTGAAAATTCTGAATCACACATACAAAAATAAAGTAATAGGAAATTAACTGCAATTTAGTGTTTACTTACTAGGAACTGAAGCAGTAGTAGGAACAGTTGGCACTGCAGTTGGCTCGATATAATTGCTTCCATTGCACTTTCCCTTTGTCAGGCCAATATCATCCACAGCAATATCACTTGGACTACGCCTTTTAAAGGCATCTAAAATAACCTGAAATTCAGAGGGAAAAAAATTAGAACTTTAAAATTTAATAAGCCATTTTTCAGCCTCTTATGCTGAACTGTTCTGTCTTCTTGAATGCTCTTATTTCCACTGTAATCTACACTGGTGATGCAGTCAGGGGAGGACATCAAGGATGAGACACAGTTCCTGGCAAAATAAAATAGCACTATGCAAACTCAGAGAATCATTCTAAGGAATGCAGCAACTTCTCCATACAAATGATGAACATGATTTAAAAATATTCAACACCTTTGCTTTTTATATATAAACCCACGGAATTTTTGAAACAAAATTCTGCATTACTCATCTGCCCAAAACGTCTCCTGAAGTAATGGCATATCTCCAAGAAAAACAGAAATTCAACAAATTTCTTCATTATTGCGCTTTAATATCCACAAATTTAAAGTAATCCTGCAACCAAGGAATTAGTGCTGGTGAAACACAGTTAGGTATAGCAATCTTCCTGAGATCATAAACCACACATTTGCTGGAAATCTGATGCAGCCAGGTCATAGATGCATTTACTTCCTTAGATGTTAAATGTATCTTTCTGGCAGTGTTTTTGCATTAATCAAAACTACCACAGAAGGGCAAACCACCCCAAATACCTATAATAAAAAATTGTTTTCAAAAGAGAGGTGCTGAAGGAATTGTCTAGATTAAATCTCCTCCATATGTTTACAGATAAGTTAGGTCAGTTGTTAACCATGTGATGCCAAAAAACATTTCCATCTGCAACACACTCTCAGTGAACTGATTTGGAATCTGAAGTTATTTAATTTACATCTCCTCATGTCTAAGGGGCTCTAAGAAACCCAGTCTAGTGGAAGGTGTCCCAGCCCAAGGAGGGAGGTTGGAATGAGATGATCTTTAAAGTCCCTTCCAACCCATTCTGTGATTCTATGACTCTTCTGCATGCTGACATTTATTTGATGACATGCATTGGTAAATAATACTAGGCAGTATCTTTGGAGCTGTAGATCACTGGGCTCATTTCACAGGAAACCCTGATATCAGTTTAGCTAAAATAAATTTTTAAAAGAATTAGCAGTTTAACAAACCTTAAAATCAGATGTTTCATTTAAAGTTACTTGTCCATAATTCCATTTGTTTCCATAGTTTCCTTCTTTCTTGAAAATTACCTTTTCCAAACCATACTCATTTTTTATGCTGACTCTTAAAAGGTAAACATTAGCACCGTACATGAAATACCTATAGGGAGGAAAGCAATTCTGTTATTATTGGAAAAAAGTGAAATTGCATGAAAAAATGTCACTCTTTTTATTTAATTTTATAACCAGTTTTAAGGAACTAGGACTAATTTACAGTGAGCAGAAAAATAAAATATATCACACTTTTAGATTGCACCAGGAATTTACTTGGTGCTTCACTATATTTTCTGCAGAGGCCTAGTTAAGCTTCATGACAAAGAAATGCTTCAGGGATTCTTCATGTCACTTTTGTATAAATACTGGATGCAGCGTGAAAGGGAAAATCCATTAAAACTTACTGCAAGAATCAAAGTTACAAAGGAGTTAGAGTTTCAGGCCTGGAGTTGAGGCTGATTGTGGAAAACCAAATAGAAGCAGGTTTGTATTGCTGGCACACCAGCTTGGATTAACATTTTATATGAGAGAAAGATCCTTGGTTATATTCTTAAACAAAGTATAGGTTTAGGAATTACATAATACCAAAAGCTTAAGCAATATGTGTCTGAAGAGACCAAAGGCAAACTAAGAATCCGGACTCGGTCTTCTGCAAATCCCATTCCAATGGGTGTTGAAATATAAAATCCTGCAAGAGAAAGATCACATTTTAGCCAGAACAGAATTACTTTATTATTATTATTAAATTGGAGTTTTTACATTTAAAGTTATCTCAAACATAGATAGTGTTGCATGATTTGGAAGATCCCTGAAACAGTAGATATGAATGATTCTCCCAAGATATATTCATCAGTCAATGACATATGAGCTTTTAAGCTTGTTGGATATTCCCCAGAACCAGACCAGAAATGGAAAACTAGTCCTTTTCAAGTCAGTGGAAGCTCTGCCTTATATTTAGTGAAGGCAGCAATTATACTTCACTTTCTGTCTTTCTGTTTGATATTTTTTCTGATTTTGCAGAAGAATTTCCTAAAATTTTCATACTTTTTATCCACATAAAAATGAGAAACATGGATTGCAATTTGAGAGGGTGAGAGAATGACCACATGAATATTTTATAGAAAGGAGAAGCATTATAAAGGACCAAAAAAGCAAATGTTATTTGTGAAATTGAGCTTGTAGCTTTTTCTGAGCTAATTCATTGTAGCTGAGAATTTGGACCTCTTTCTGCCATATGAGGCCAGTCCACAGAAGCTTTGTCATTCATCACAAGAAAAGCAAACTTAGGCAGTTCTAAAATAAATTTCTTGCTTTATTTATCTATTCTAAATCATACATATATATGCAAATGTTATATTAATGGAATCTAAAAAGAAATGTAATTACAATTATATAATTTAAATTATATATACTGTATTCTGTTATTTATAATTCTAGATTAGCTGGTTTTTTCATATGGGAGGTTAAAATAACTGAAAATTAGTCTGAAAGCTGAACCAGGCATTTAACTCCCTGTGTTGACTTATAAAACAAGCATTAAAACATACATGGTGTCTAGCTTTATGAAAAAGGTCTTCACATATTCAAAGTGACAGTTCTCTGTCTTTGTTTCATTAATTCTCTGAGCATGCAGAATCAATTTCTGAGTGTGTATCAAAGTCCTTTACTTTGCAAGAGCAGAAAACCAAAAATAAAGTTTCTCTCAATGTGTGGAATAGCCCGATATTAATGATGAAACTCACATTTTTACTCCAAATACAGGTCCTAGAAAATTATATATACAGTATAGTAGAAACGTTTCATATGGAAACATTACATACGGAAACATTACATATGTCAGCTTAGATTTAGCACAGGGAAACAGAGAGCACCTAAAATAAATTATAATTCTCAAGAGAGTTAGAAATTATTGCCAAGGATTTCATTAACCATGTTTTATGTTCTTTCATCTGATTTTTACTCTAGGAGCCAAGTGGGAAGATAAAAAAGTGTTCTGAAGATTGTTTAGAAAATGGGCATTTGCTCAGAGAGAGGTGAATAATTTCTATCTGATAAAGTGGAGAATATTATTTTTCTTTCCCCACGAGTAACTTCTTCCAGAATAATTTGCTCTTCTCTCAAAATCCAGATTATGTTAGTTTTAGATAAACTGACAAATCAGCTGAGAAAGTGATTGTTTAGTTTTACTATTGAAGCAGAAAATAAAATTTTTGGAGTCTAATTCTGGGATAAGGATTCATGATAGACATTCAAAATCTGATTCCTATCAGTATTGTCTCCTCAATTAAGCTCCACTTTTTGATATGATCACTCTTTTAATTAAATTATTTAACTGTAACACTTCCTGGAGTATTTATGTGTTTGGCACAAGTATTGGCAATTACTGTGTTTAGTGTGATATAACTGGGGATACAGATGGCCCTTGTACACTGGAGGTTAACTTTATGTTAAATGAAAACAATTCAGTGACAACCATGAGGATATCAACAGTAGATAGGAATGAAATGGGGTTCCCTAAAATGTAATTATACCTTTTTTGACTCAAGGTAAACATGAGCAGTTTTGACCTATAACACTGTTGCATAATAGAAATTCCTTTTTCAGATAAGGCAGCATTGAAACCTTTCAGTACCTCACACTTTATCCAGTTTACATATTCCTTTATTTCTTCCTGTATTTCCATAAGGTCCAATCAGTTTTTACCCAGTAGTCCTGACTGATTTTTATGGCAGAATAAAATGACATCCTAGTCACACCTCAGTGAAGAATCCATTGTACAGTGATATAACATAAGCTAAATCGAGGTTCTCCTTTAATCTGCAAGAAAATTTTTTTTGATCTTACCTGAAAAGTTGCCAAATGTATGATCAAACTCAGGACCGCTCATTGGGGGAAAGGTAGGACCCTGAACTCTGTCCCAGTCTGAATCATCATCTAAATCTTGTATCCAGTAACAAAAGCCATCTTCAAAAGTGCAATTGACTTTCTCGTAATCTGTGAATAAGAACCTCCAGTAAATAAAAATTACAGAGACATTGAGTATTTTCTCAGAGTTACATAAGAAAGAGAGATGAAAAATGTAAATTTTTAAGTATAATTGTGAACTGGAGCCCATGGTGACTCAATTCTGTCTTCTATGCAATGCAACGTAATTACTCAGCTGTCATTTGTACTTGTAAACAAAATGTTATCACTGAAAGGTGATCTAAAATACTCTTGCACTCTATTCACTAACCTTCATTTCTGATCCTTCACCAGTGATGTGATGGGTCAATGAGAGAGCCCTGGCAAAGGTAACACTAAGGG
This sequence comes from Poliocrania exsul, assembly GCA_035041345.1. Classification (NCBI taxonomy): domain Eukaryota; kingdom Metazoa; phylum Chordata; class Aves; order Passeriformes; family Thamnophilidae; genus Poliocrania; species Poliocrania exsul. Next base: position 12,416,802 of record JAWWLZ010000001.1, read on the forward strand.
CTAACCCTGCCCTTTTCCTCTTTTTCTTGCCAGGGCTTGGATTGCTCCAGCTGAAGGGGCTCACCACCAGAGCTGAATGCTGTGCTCCATGAACCTGGGATGCCCCTTTCCTTCTCCTCATTTGCTCCTTCAC
>JAWWLZ010000001.1:12417034-12439725 GCA_035041345.1 Poliocrania exsul
GGGCTCACCACCAGAGCTGAATGCTGTGCTCCATGAACCTGGGATGCCCCTTTCCTTCTCCTCATTTGCTCCTTCACTCCTTCTTTGCTCGCATGGGTTTGCTGCAGCTTCCTCATCACTTTTCCTCCCATGATATTTCCATGTCTTTCCATAGTGCCTTTAAATGAAGGTCACAGGGGCTTCCACATGGCAAGAGCTTGCTGGCACTCCAGGTGCTTCCTGCAGTATATCCGTTCCTGGTCATATTCCCTATTCACATCCTACTCAAAATTTAGCAGCTGAAGAAGCCTCCAGTTGTTCAATTACCCAGGTATACCAATGCATGAGCCATATTGCTGCATTTTGTTGTCACTGTAGTTTTACTGCATCTGGACTTTCCCCAATGTCTTTTTAGTGAAGCAGGTGTATTCCTGAATGTTATTTTTACCATTTGGGACTGCTAGTTGTGGCAGTGTATTAAGACATCACAAAATCTGGAGAGGAGGTACTGTCAGGTGATCACAGAATAAAGATTGTTGTCAGTGATTCCACAGTGCCTGAGAGGAATCTGATGGACTCTTTTTTCACTCTTATTTAAACTAATGAGCTTTTTAAGACATCATCCTGCTGCTAGACACAGGTAAAACAGTGTTCTTAGTGAAATCAATTATTTGATCTTTAAAGTAGTATGAAATTTTCAAACATTATCTAGTTAGTGGACTGAGGCCAGAAAATACCACTTCCCTTGTACATTTTGTCAGACTGAAAATAAAGATACTCCAGACTTCTGGGATAACAAACACATACATACCCAGAGAACACTTACTGTTTAGTTCACTTGCATTAAATGTAGTGTATGTTGCATTAAAGCCACTGTAATTTTCAGCATAATCAGATGTAAACTGTGCTGTAGCCTCATGAGAAAAAATGTAAATTGTTTCAGTATTGGTTCCTGACAGAGAAGCTGAAAACAAATAAAGAATAATATAGTTAGAGAGAAAATAATCTCATGCACATTAAAATCTCCAGTGCTGTCACAAAAATACAGGGGATTAGTTTATTGAGTCTTAAAGAATTCTTTCCCATTGTATTGTGATCCTGCTGCAACAGTTTCAAAACCCTGGAGGATTTAGCTCTTTGGCTGTTCTATGGATATTCTGCATATCCCATCTCTGATATTCACCAATATGGACATCAGCTAGTCTCTTACTGTTTCCCATTCCCATTCTCTACCTGTTTCCAAAAATAAGGATAAGTAATAATATATCTTTCTGACTTAGCTCTATATATTTATCTTCAATATATGTTTTCTGCCTCTGATGGAATTCAGCTGTATAGACTGAGTCATGCGAAAAATAGGTTTTCCAGAGTAGAGTTTAGAGACAGAGAAAATGTGTCATCAGTATTTCAAGGTCTCAGGAAAACAATGCCCTCTTGTAATGATTTTCTGGGAGTATCATAGGACTTCTCCCAACAGTCCAGTTTAGATACTTTCATTTTTTGGTTATTGCATGAGATGTTACAGGATCTTCTGATAACATATTTCCAGTGAAACATGGACCCCACAAGACCATGACTCTGGTCAAATTATCAAGATTGTTCAAACAAGAGCTTAAAAAACAAGTAGAGGTTTCTTACTATATAAGGGAAGCAATTTTGAAGAGCTGATGTGTAGTCTAACAGGGTAGATTTACACAGATCCAGTCTTCCTCTTAAACACATGCATGAAACTTTTTTCACTTCAAAATGTTTATTTTACTACTTAGATTTTATAAATGGAAAAGTAATAGCTGAAAAATAAACTTACCTCTTAAAATTTTGTTCTGTCCTATACCTTCAAAAATACTCAATGCATCTGCATATCGTTGTGTTTCAAAGGAAGTGAAGTTCAGTTTAATGGACAACCCTCGAGGCACTCTAAGGTAACGAGATAAAAATAAACCTCAAAACTGAAAATCTTTTCTTGACAGTAGTAAATTAATCAAGTGCTTGAATGATGTTAAGTTCAGAAGTAATGTGAAATTATATTAATCAAGATGACCTATTTGTCAAACTGCCTTGGAAAATTACCAGAAGATTAGGACATAAACCTTTTGTAACAGTACAAGTACTGCTTTACTCACTGGAGTTAAGTATATTCAAGAAACTGAATGTTCTGAATTCTAGAATGTGATAATCGGTTCTGCAGGTTTTTTTGGTTGTTTCTGTTTGTCCTCTGCATCTCATTGAATTACAATTACCTTTTCATACATGTTGCTACTAGATATCACCTCTTCTCAGGTATAGTTTCTCAGGCCAGAAGAATAGCAAGATATTAAAATCTCTCTCCTGAAAGTCCAAAACAATGTTTCTTATGACAAAAACAAGATTTGCATGAAGATTTGATCATCTCAAATCCACTGCATGGGAACTTGTTATACACCCTAACCATCACACAGTAAGTTTAATAACAAAAGTCACTTAAACTAAAGTGTACAAATACTTGATTTTGCTGCAGTTATGTTCTTTCAGTAGTTCTCCCATTTCCTTTCTGCAAAACATATATGGTAGTACAAATTCTAAAGCACTACTATCACTGTCAATTTAGATTCTTATACCACTATTCGTTGTTTTCTGGAATGAGAGACCCCCAAAAAATAGCTTTTCAACAGCCATCTGTTGATGTTTATCAGTAATGATTAGTAGAGAAGCATGAAGTGCATATCGGATCATTGCCTTTTTTATTTTTTTTTTATATTATTGTATATTTCTCTAGAGAAAAAAATATCCTCCTTCTGAAAAGAATAAAACATGTAGTTGAAAGGTAGTCTTTCAGGAAGCTAAGGTTCCAGGGATATATTGAGTATACTGCTCTTTTAAAAGGAGAGGAAATTTCGTCTTCATTTGGAGTTAAATGGGGTGAAAACGTAAAAGTTTTCCTAAAAGTAATGGGGAAATCTTTCTAGGTAAAGGCAGGCAGAAGAAAAATCTAATCTTGGATGTGTTATAGTATGCCTTTTAACACATTTTTGTAGGGATAATAAAAACAATTGGATGGAATGTCTCTCATTGTTTACTAGAAAACCCAACAGGTTCTCTCATAGAAAAACTTCTCTTCAAAAGGAAGGCAAAATTTGAGTACTGTACTAAATTTCTCAGGCTTTTCCTGTCAGTGTTGCCAGATTTTTTAAAGCAGGTAAGTGGAAGAGAAATCCAGTTGTTTGCTTTTGCCATTGATCAATCTGTAATTACACAGATCTGCAGAACCTCTATTATATGATTGATAATTCCTCATGATTCCTTCCAAAATGAAGCTTTTATTAGCTACGTGTGTGGTTTAGATATCTACCTAATACAGTACTTCTTGTAGCTATAGCAGCACTTGAACCAAAATGAACAGCCAAGAAGGAAGTTATGTACTTGAGTCATGTTTATTTAACCACATTCAAATTATTTGTGAATAGCACTGCTGAAGATGAGAAGGAACAAATGTCCTGAACAAAATCAAAGCCTAGGACTTTCAAAGGAGCCTTTGGAATTATAAGTCCAAAACTTTTCCAAAGGCTATTCCTTAGTCTTCTTTGAAACTGTTCTACCAAATTAAAACTTCTCAGAGTCAAAGAGCAGCCATTATTACAAAGCCACAATAAGAATTATTGCCTTTCAGGTTTTTTCTCCTTGGCCTATGAAGTGGGTCTAGAGAGTCAAAGTCAAATAGATCTCTCCCTGTAGGTATTTATCTTTGATAAAAAATTCCACTTCTTGTACCTAGGCCTTAAAAGGCATTTGGTGCTATTATATCAAATGATACTCATACAATTTTAAAACATATTCCTCAATTACTTAGGAGCACAGGTACTCTTGACTCCCAAGAGAAATCTGTACCCCTAAACAACAAGGGAATTCTTGAAAATTCCATCTGTTTGTAACAGTTGTATCATATAAAGCCATTACCTGAAGACTAGTATTTAATGTAATACTTTGAAAAAAACCCCACCTTCTTGCAATTATTTTGAATTGTGTGATTTATTTTGAGCTTACACTTATGTCCCTGGGTTTGTATATAGCACACAAGATTTTTCAAAATTTTATCTAGGAATTTTTGTAAGTGGGAAAAATTTTGATATGGGATTTAGGCATGTAAACTTTTAAAGAAAAGTTATATAAATTCAAAGGAAAAAAATGATATGACATATTTTCCATGCTAGAGTATTTGGACATACAAATAAATGGCATAAGGCTGTTGTGCAGGACCCAATATCACCTCATAATAATAATAAAAAAAAGTTAGACATAAGATTTTTGGAAAATGACTTACAGTATTATCCATTGGCAAATGATGTTTGCATTATACGGCTTTGGATAATTCATAGAGTGAAAAAACCCAGAGGAATCAGTCAACATGAATTTTCCATCACAAACTGCAGCTGTAAAGACATAATGAAGAACATTTGTCAAAATGCCATTTGAAAAACAGAATCAGAGCCAAAATGAAGGCGACCTTGGGTACTGGTTTACATAGATTAACTTGGAAATGCTTTGTAAGCAACAATGGGAAGATAAAGTAAAACACACAGTTAAGTTATTCTTATTTTTAATTCCTATGACTATTTAATCTCAAAGTACTGCATGAGAAGAAAAGCAGTACAGAAAATTCACTTTTAAGTTAGAGACAACTTAGCTAATCCAAACTAGTCTAAATCAATCCAAATAATTAAAATCCAACAATTGGATTTAACTAATACAATATTTTATTTTTCATTTTATTTGTAAGGAGACAGGATCTTGCCTTAACAGTTCTTATCTACAGCTATTTTAAATCAGAAGACTGTGTTTGCACTACTAGAAACAATTTGATATTGTGAATAAAAGCAAGAAGGGATATGGTTGACTATTGTTATCTCTACTTTTTTTGAGCTTCCTGATTCCTCTCCTTATATATTACTGAGCACTCCAAGAGATAAGTGGATCTCCCAAGTTTCCTGCCAGCTATTGAATTCATTCATCTGAGGTAAATGTCATCCATCATCATCTATTTTTTTCAAAAACCTTTTATTAGTTTTGTTTCTTTGATGCTGCTATTTCATTCTGTGAAAGTTCTTGAGTTTAAAAACACAGTTACTTAAAAAAAAGCCTTTTTAAGCCTCAGCAAGAAATGGTAATTCATGCAGAGTTATTTTATTTCAGAAAAGACTGAAGAACTGTTGAAGATTTTTTTGTATCTCTTGAACATTATGTTAGGAACCTGTCTAATGATACTTTTTCTTAAATTGTTCAGAAAACATCACAGAGCTCTCAAATAAGAATAAAATCAGTACTACACCATTATCTGAAGATGTAAGGACGAGTTCATCAGTTTGAGGCAGATGATCAGAAATTAGATAGAGCTTTTCATTAGTATCTCAAATGAATTCATACCTATAATGACTGCCCAAATTTTGAATAGTCAATCATATTGAAAATTAAATGGAAATTTTATTGAGCAGTCTTCCTCCAGGAAATTATATATAAAATAATAAATCAGGGCTCCTTGTCATTTCATTTTAGAAGTGTAAAATTTTTTTCTGACTACCACTGTAGCAAACACAACATAAAAATTAAGCTTTGTTTCAGTCAGGCTCAGGCACTCACTGTTAATAAAGACTGTGTGGAATGACCTTCATCAACATATCTAATAAATGAATTGGAATAGAAGCTTATTCCCTTGTGAAATCTTTGAGAGGAAAACAGAAAACATAATATTTCAAATACATAGAGAGAAAAGGTATATGAATGAGGATTACTATATAACTTTATCATAATAGGCTACAGCATCAGAGTTGGGAATTGGTATGCAAGTACTTTTTCTGTCCACTTTAATTCATATCTTACCTGTCCTTACCAATGAGAAGAATAAAATCAGTGTGAGAAGAAGGAAAGTGCCCAGCTAGTTATTAATGAAGAGAACAAAAATTGGTACTAACAAGTAAGAAATATTCTAATATAAAAGATGTTTTATAGCACTAGCAGTAGTAAAAAGAGATATAGACACTGTTCTAATAAAATCAATGACAAATATTTCCTCTTTCATTTTTGTTGGAATCACAGAACCGGGCAGGTTGGAAGGGACCACAGTGGGTCATCTGGTCCAACCTCCCTGCTCAAGCAGGGCCGTCCTACAGCACATGGCACAGGACTGTGCCTGGATAGTTCTGGAATATCTGCAGTGAGGGAGACTCGACACCCTCTCTGGGCAATCTGTTCAAGTGCTTGGTCACACTCACAGTGATGAAGTTCTTCCTCATGTTCAGGTGGAACTTCCTGTGCATCAGTTTCTGCCTCTTGTCCTATTGCTGGGCACCATCGAGCAAAGCCTGGTCCATCCTCTAACACTTCCCTTTAGACACTGATAGACATTGATGAGGTCCCCTCTCAGTCGCCTCTTCTTGAGGGTGAACAGCCCCATCTCCCTCAGCCTTTCCTCATAAGAAACATGCTCAAGTTCCCTATTATTCTTATTGTTATTGTCTTCTATTTTTCTTATTATTTCCTTTTATTTGTTTCTTCTTATCTCTTAAGAGACAGTGAGAATATTGAAACAGGACAGAACAATTCAGGAAAAGGTCCTTAGGCTGTCCATCCACAGCATAGCAAAAGTTAGTGCTGAATGAGCACAAAGAGAACAGTGACTCGTCCTGTTTCTCTGAACCAAGCCCCCAGTGCTTCCTTCTTCCTCCTGTGGTCAAAGGTGGGCAGGGGCACAGTCATTACATTTCTGCCTCCTCCTGGAGCCCTCAGAAAAGCCTCAGTTTTTTCCCTAATGAGACATCTTTTGTAGGAACCACTTCCATTGCTTCCCCAGCATTCATCTTGCTGTCCATTTCTATTTGCTTGTGTTCCATACAGGGCTCATTAAGAGGGCTTTGATGGCTCAGAGGTTTTTGATTTTTTTTTATTTTTTTCATTTTTATAGATTTTAGTAGTACTTGTAACTGTAGTAAAAGGCAAATTTAGTGTGTTAATATTTCTAGAAGCTTAAATTCAATGTTTATCTATTGTAACCTCCACCACATATCAATAGCTCAATTCTTTTAGCTATTTAAACCTCTTTTCAAGGTAGAAAGCTGAAGAATATCAGAAGGCCTGCAAAGCGAAACATAATCATAAGCCAACAACCTTGGGTCTAAAGAAGACTGGAAAAGCTTCACAAGCCCTGTGTGGGTTGAGGAAGACAAAAATTATGAAGAAGAGGGTCCCACTGTTCCCCCAGACTCAAATCCTGAGGAGGTGTGATCAAGAGCAGGACAGGGCTGGACCAAGAGATGTGTGAACTGGGGATTGGGTGGACAATATTATAAAAACCATAGAAATCAGTGTTTGAGGAAGCATGTCATCATGTATTCCTGAAAGTCCTAAGCCTAGACATTAAAGAATCTACTTTTTTATCTTATCCCAAACTAACTTGGCTCAGAGTCCAGTTTTTGGGGTCTCTCAAGGTTTAATTCTGTTATCCTAGAATCAGCTTAATCCTGTTGTCCTAGAATTTCAGGGAGAAGCTCCTCAAACTGGTCAGATCAACCTCACATATTCCACTTGATAGGACCCTTCTCTGCCAAGGGCAGTTCATTACTTTCTGTCTTACATATGATTAATCTCTCAGTGCAATAATGATGCTGTGAGGTGGTAATCACAAAATGTTAGACCAGACATGTAATAACTGAAAAGAGAGGCTGCAGAAACACCTCCTGGGATGAGCCTCCCGTCTCCCTTTCCTTACACCTACGTACTACACAGCTGCTTTACAGCAGTGCCAGTCATTATTAGTAGATGCCGTTCAGACTTCACGTTTCTCTAGAGACCCTTTCACTGAAATTGCTAGCTGCACTTTTGTGATGCCTTTTGTTACTGCACTGCATTGCAGAGCCAGAAAGAAACCTTTCAAGATAATTTTAATCAAGGAAACCATCAAAACAAAGGTGTTCAGCAGTCTGAATCTCTGCTGAGATTTTACTGAATTCTGTCTAATGTAGAAAGAGACTACTAAAATTCACTTTTTATCCTATATTTTTAAATGATTGCCATATTCTAAAATCAGAAATACTAGGGGGAATAACAATCGAGATGAAAAAATAAACCAAGTTGTTTAAAGGGCAGCAACTCCTCTGTGTGCAAGAGCACTTGTAGAATGAATTATGAATTGGCTGTAAATCTCATTGTGAAACTCTGAGGCACTTCTGAAAATCTAGACAATTTTAGCTTTTATATACAGCCATATTAAGTTTCTCTAGAGGAAGGACAAAACTGAAAAATCAAAGAGGTGGAAGAATTTGCAGGTACCCCAAACATGCATTCAGCTTCTTGACACTTATTCCATTGTTTTTGCAGTGTCTGCTAAGAAACTGAAATATATGAATTTAGAAAAGGTCTGAGGTTTTAGATGGAAAAGACTGAAAATGTAACATAAGAGACAGGGAGCAGTAATTTGTCCTCCAGCCAGAACTGCATTTCTTTGAGGTTATAAGCTGAAACTGCTACAATAATGGTAAGTGAAAGAATTTCTTGGAAATACCAGGCATCAGTGAAAATGGACAGGGGAAAATCATCCAGCTGCCTGAAGTGGACTGTAATTGTAGCTAATTTCCTTACAACATTCTGTCTATTTTTACTTGTATGCAGATTCCTGAAATTTTCAGCTTAGTTGTGTATATTCTTTAGTGACTCTTAACATGCTGATTAAAGAATAATTTCGTCAGTTACAAAGGAGCAGGAAATTTACAACTTATATTTGGTAGAGATTAAGGGAGATATGCAGACCAGATACAAAAGCCAAGTGCATTAAGAGTCTATGCTTCAGCAGCAAAACTCTACTCAAGCACAATTCATAACTTAAACCACTGTTTTGCCTGCAGGGCACAGTTGAGCCATGACTACACAGCTTTGATTGCAAGTATTTGAGCTTATTTTTGTCTGTATCTATCAATATATGAATATCAATTAAATGCTGTTCTATATAACAGGTCTGACTGTAATATATTTAATAAAATGTGAATGAATCATGTAAACTCAGACCTAATCAGAACATTGACCTCTTGGAGTGAGTTCAGAGGAGGCCACCAAGTTGATTAGAGGAATAGAGCACCCCTGCTGTGAGGAAAGCCTGAGGGAATTGGGATTGTTCAACCCTGAGAAGAAAAGCCTTCAGTGTGACCTAATTGTGTCCCTTTCCTGAAGGGAGCATACAAGAGAGCTGGAGAGGGACTTTTTACAAGAGCCTGTAGAGATAGAGCAAGAGGGAATGAATGGCTTCAAACTGACAGAGAGTAGGTTTAAATTTGATATTAGAAGAAATTCTTCCCCATGAGGGTGATGAGGCCCTGGAACAGGCTGCCCACAGAAGCTTTGGCTGTCCTATCGCTGGAAGTGTTCAAGGCCAGGCTGGATGGCGCTCTGAGCAAACTGGTCTAGTGGAAAGTGTCCCATGGCAGGTGAGTTGAAACTAGAGGACCTTTAAGGTCCCTCTCAACCCAGGCCACTTTTTAATTCTATGATATTAAGTGAGAAGTATTTTATGAGATGTCTAATAGTATTTTATAAGGATCTGCACTACTTTAATTTAACTATACCTGAAAAAAAAATGAAATAATAAAACAAGATAAACATATACCCCAAACAAAATCCACGTCTGAAAATAAAAGTATGATAGTAGAAATCTATGACTAAATCTTTGGGGTTGTGCTACCTTAACACTTATAGTGGAACAATGGTCTATCTGAGGCTGCCTTAGGACCTTTTGATTTCCTCAGCTCAAGCTTGCAGATTTTTTTTTTTTTAAATTGTCTTTTACTTGCTTGGGTTTTTTGTTTGTTTATTTGATTTCTTTTGTTTGTTTGTTTGGGTTTTTTTGAGCCCAGCATTCTACAAGTTTCTAAAAGTTCAGAGCAGACTAGCCCCACTGCTTTTCTCAGGAAAGCTCAAAGGGCTCCTCTCAGAGTAGAAAGGAAAGAATCTTTCCAGATTTCTAACACCAAAGTCTATATTAAAAAAAAAACAAAACAAACCAAAACAAACCAAAACAAACCAAAACAAACAAACAAAACCAAAACAAAACAACAAAACAAGGAAACAAAACATTCAGGGAGTTAATTTGTCCAACCTCTCCTGAAACATTTGCAACATTCTCTCTGCAAGAAAAGTTAACAGATTTTTAACTGAGAGCTGAGTCTGTGAAGAGCAATGTAGACAGCACTAACACATGCCTTCCCACCAAAATGCTGCTCCGCTCTTTGGTAAACAGCACTCTAGTTAGACTCCTTAGTACAACCTCACAGCATTCACTGCTACACACAGCAGTGCCTGCTCTGCACCAGAAGGTACTCAGGGAAAGTAGGCAACCACAAAGAACTGTAGAATAGAATCACAGAATCATTTAGGTTAGAAAAGACCTCCAAGATGGAGTCCAACCTTTGACTCATTGCCACCTTGTCAACTAGACCTGAGACTGAGTACCGTGTCCAGTTGTTCCTTAAACACCTCCAGGGATAGTAACTCCACTCCCTCCCTGGAAGCCCTTTTCAATGTTTAACGGTTTCTATGAAGAAGTTCCTGCTGTTGTCCAACTTAAACCTCCCCTGGTGTGACTTGAGGCCATTTCCTCTTGTCCTGTCTCTGGTTGCCTGGGAGAACAGATTGACCTTTGCCTGGATACAAGCCGGTGTCAGGTAGTTATAGGGAGCAGTAAGTTCCCCCCTGAGGCTCCTTTTCTCCAGGATCAACACCCCCAGCTCCCGCAGTCTCTCTGCATAGGGCTTGTGCCCCAGACCCTTCCTCAACTCCATTGCACTTCTCTGGACACACTCCAGCACTTCAAAGTCTTTCTTGTAGTGAGGAGCCCAGAATGGACATAGTACTCAAAGATAAGATAAAGACAAGCAAACTAATTGATGCTGAAGGATATAAACTTTTTACATTAAAAACATGAGGTTTGTAAGAGTTTCATATGATCATAGAAGACTGGAGGTTTAATGGCATCTCTGCAGGTCACCTGGTCCAACCTCTTGCTTAAGCAAGGACACCTAGGACCAGTTGCCCAGATTTTCACATCTCTCACTGGGGTGCCAGCAACTCAAATATTTGCATCAGTCATACAGACATGCATACATACTTGCCATTCCCTAGCACTCAGGGTAGTGAGGTGGCCAACATAGCTCAAGCTCCTGCCAGGGCTCCATCCACACTCACCTGGCCTGGCTGCAAAATGCTGCCACTGCCCACCTCATATCCCCTGCCGCTCTGGTGTCTGGATGCACAGTATTAATTTATCTGAGGGGACAAAATAACCTGGGAAAAAGCTGTTTATAGTGTTTTCTATGATGAGGCTTTTAATTCTGGAATCAAAGGAGAAACTTTTCTTCTGACTCAAAGATGTGATCTGGTGGTTTCTGGTACACTGTAATGTGCATTTATATCTGTACAGGGTCATAACTTTAATTTATTTGGAAAGATCATTATTTGATATTACTGTATACAACATATAAAATTTATATATTATTTTATAATTTATATATTATTTATTTATACTGTTAATATTTATCTAGTAAACAGCAAATCCCATAATTTTATATTTATATAACCAGCTTGTAATATTTCATTATTTATTTATTGCACATATTCTTTATTAATGAGAATTTTATACAAAATTGTCTCCATTTACAAGATAAAGATTATAATAATCACTCTTGTTACTGTTTTAAGTAGAAATTATTTCAACTTCCCTGTGCAGTTTATTGTCAATAAACTATTTACAAACTACGGACAGTTTTAAGTGTGTTTAAAGAAACTGATTTACAGGGTTTACGCTCTTACCACATCTTTTTTCAGATTCATCTGAACCATCCGGGCAGTTCAGGACTCCATCACAAAACAAGTCTTGGTTAATGCAGGTTACAGCATCATCACAGAGTTCAGCAGGTGGCAAACACTCAGCTGGAATAATAAAGATGAGAGCAATAACAGCACAGCAGTAATGCAGTTTCACTACAAAGGAAAATTGACTTACCCAAGGTTGCTTTACCACAAATCTAATCAACCACTCTATTATGTTTTACAAAACTGCATTTTTAGAAGCCTGGAATAAAACATCACATACTAAAAGGATAAATTTGGCTCAGAATGGAGGAAGTTCTCAGAAGTGAAATATTTTTTGAAAATAAGCTTGAAGTAGGGCTGGAAGAAAATTTCCATGAATTCCCATCTCCTTTCTCTAGACAAATAAACTACCTTATACAATATAATAAATTACATTTTCTAATTTCTTGTGATTGAATAACATGAGAAAACTGTGCATTGATTTAAATAACAGTGAAAAATCTCTGGGCTTTGTTAAATACAATTTAATTTCTTTAACTTCACATCACAATGCAGCACTTCATCATGCTAAAGAATGTAAATTTTTAACCATCACATCTAAAAAATAAGACCCTTTAAGATCAGATTTTAAAATTACCAGAAACTCTATTATTTTCAGATTTGTAAATTGAATTATTAATTTAAGATCAAATTTCACGGGGGGTAGGGTAGGGGAGGGGGAGAAAACAAACATGGGCAGGTCTTAAAGTGAACAGAAACATTAAGCAAAAATAACCTTTGGGTAACTAATAATTTTAGAATTTTTAAAATTGCATTAAATTCCATGTAAACTATTTATGTAGAACTACTTACACTGTCCTTTTTTTTTACTTCAGTAAACGCTTACAGGAAAAAAAAATTCTTATGAAGAAGGAAAAATAATAATTTGTAAAAAACATTATTACTACTTTTTTGCCCCCTCTTTTTTATTTTTTTAACTGTTAGTTCTGTGATCAGAACTGTCAGATTAAGTAAATGCCTGTATGATATTGCCTTCTGTATAACTGTAAGTGGCAAAGAATGAAATTAGTTTAGATGTATTATAGCACTTCAAAACATTGAGTGTTTTGCAAAAACACTCTTCAGTGTTACCAGTGCAAATGTTATAAAGCTGAAAAAGTTGCCATTTTGCTTCCAGTTGATAATTAAAATGAACCAAACAAACTCTAGCCAGGTGTTGGAGGTGATACAGTGCCAACAAATGAATTTCCACAGATAAGCAGAGACAAAACGGTGCATTCTAGACCCAGAACAAAAAAAAAAAAAAATCCAACCATAACATAGGAATATGTTTCGCACAAGTTGAACATGCAAGAAAATATCGTTTATATACGTCATGATCAATTCAGGGTTTATTCAACTCAGAAAACTAAACAGCACTGCCACCTCCTGGATTGAAAGAAATCAGCGTTTCCTACTAAAACACTTTGACTTTTTTCTTATATGGAAATTTACCCTAAATTGCAATGCAATTGCTATACCCAAGTAATAAGAGCAGTAAACAGATAAGAATAAATACATTAGAATGCTGATAGATGTCATGTATATATCACCATGTAATAAAGCTAGAGAACATTTTCCAAAAATTCAAGCATTGGCTTTCTGTCCATTGAGTCATGTGAGTTTGCTAACAGGTTTTGGGGTTTTTTTCCTTGAAAAAGGTCAATAAATAATAGAAAAAAAAAGAGCATTCAGTATGAATGTTAATATATACATTAACATACACAACCCCTATAGCATTTTTTTTTTGTAGAATACACATTCTTGGAATTCCTTTCTTTTTGAAGAGGCCTCCTTAATCAAAGGTAAACCTCCATATCCTGCATTTGGGGAAATGGAATGAAATGACTGAATAGTGTGAGAAGAGTCTGTTCACAAGCAGTGTAATTCTACAATCCCAGACTGTTCCATGTAACTTTCCTTCTCCCCACACACAGTTACTTACCAACAGTGGTTGAGGACTCGCTTGTGGTGAGTTTTCCTGCACCTGGACAAAGACAGGGATTAGAACTCTACTTCTTGCTCTCTGGGAGCATCCCTGCAGTTTCTTGAGCAGAATTAAGTGGCAGTTCATTTGCTTTTATGCCTGCATTATCTTCTGTATCCCCAGACCCCAGTGGATATAATGACATGGTAATGCCAGTTTGAGTGGCTTGGTCCTGAAGGTCAAGTGTCACAATAAACATAAGAAAAAATTAAGTGGAACCCAACTGTATTTTAAATCTCAATCTTTTATCTCTAGTCACATACTTTTCAATAACTTCAACTTCAGAAAACTCTCCCCCCTCCCCAATTAAAATAAGAGCAATGCTTTCTTGTCTTTCCTTGGTATGTAAAAGTTCTGACCTGAAGTTGATGTCAGGGAACTTGTAATTGGACTCGTGGGATCTACTGAAACAAGACATGTTATGACAACTTTAACATTAGTTAAAATGTATATGTACATTTTCTTACAAATAGCATTGCTCAACAAATCAATTGGGAGCCTCAAACCTCTCTCCACTTACACACAGGCATACACAAATACCTGTGTGTGCACATACTTACGCATCAACAAATGCCTTGGTGCTAAGTGATAGTAAACTGCAAAACGGTCTGGAAGAATCAAATGCATATTTGTGATTGCTCCAACAGAACTTCCACTTAGTGGTGCTGTAAATAACGATCACTGGGGATGTACCTGGTGTCTCCACCTTCCATAGTCTTACTTTCTTTTCCTCTTTGAATTTGCGTTAGCAATCCTGTTTACTACTTTTACTTTCTAAATTAAAGCTCAAATGTGTGAGTAGGATGACAATGTCTTCAGATAAAAACAATCCCCATGTCAGCACAGTTAATGGATCCTGTACCTCAGTTTATGAGATGAAGGGCCAGAGGGAATAAAGTGAGATGCAGTAAGGCCTTCTCTACCGTTCATCATCCATCAGTTTTGTGGGGAGAAGTTGCCAGTTGTTGGCCATCCCAGACTGACTTTTGTTACATGTTCCTGCTCATCCAAACCTACTAGTGCACAAACTTGCATGAGAATTCTCTATCAATTTGCTATCAAAACATACTTATTTAGCAAACACCATTAAGTTCAGCTGGGCCATTCTGTATTAAGAGGACTATGGAGCATTCTGTGTCAGCTAATTTGAGGACAGAGTTCCTCTTGAAGAGGGAGAGGAGAGCAGGAAGGGTGCAGCTGGATGGACTGTTCTCACATAGCTACATTCACAATAGAGAGTTTAATTCATATCTTCACAGCAGTTTCTAAAGTGTTATATCTATCTACCCGTGTATCTGTCTATACATTTACTACAGGTATTGTTTCGGAAGAAATTAAACATTCAAAGACCTAAAATATGGATGGGTGCATGCATTAGCAAGAAATTCTAATAAAACAATTATCAGGCAGCTATGTCTTGAAGAGCGTTGAAAAAAATGGGGTTGATATAGACATTCCCTAAAATGCATTCACAAATTGACAGCAAAAGCCATAATGGAAAACACAGGACTATGTCAGAGACTTCAGTGGTAGAAACACAAATCACAAATGATCTGTTACTACACAATGCCGCTAAAGTAGCATGTGAGATGGATAAGGGTGGCCTTAGGGTCAACAGAAACATAATCCAAGCATCCAGCATATGATCATATCACATATGATAAAACCTGGGTATATTATGGCATTTGGTCCAAAACAGAAAGAACAAGGAAGCAGACAACATTAAGAAATACACAAAAATGTGCTCAAGCAGACACCAGGACAAGAGGGAAGAAGTTCATAGCAGGAATATTACTGCCATTCCAAACTGGGGTGCTGACAACTCCCAAGTCCCTTCCTCTGGCACCTCCCCCTATCTCCCAATTTCTTCTTGAGGATGATTAGCAGCACTGAACTTAGGACTGAGGGGAGCATTGAGATAGCATACCAGAGGAAGGTACAGATAGGAGAAAAGTTGTACGTTAGCAGTTGTTTAAACTGTATCTTTGGGAATAAACTAGTAATTATACACTTTGGACTGTACACGTTAGTAGGCCTTTAATTAGACTAACAATATCTCTTTCAGTACTCTGGCTGTAATTAGACTATCAATAACTACTTGTCTCCTATATTCATAGGTGCATTTCTTTAGCTCACGTAAACTGCACAAAGCTCCTGGTCTGGTATCCTGCCCTGGAGAATTTCTATGTGATAATTTGTACACGGTTTGTATGTGACACTTCTACCTGGCCCAGTGCTACAAAGCACTTTCTGTATTATTCAGCTGTCTGGCTGACTTTTGGCAGTGAATTTGTGAGACCAGAGAGTTTTGTTTGCTTCATACCTTATCATCAGAGGACTTCCAGTGATAGTGTAAGGAAAGTCTGTCAATCAACATTGCTCAGTAAGTCAGCAACCACAGCATGAGTAGGACTCTCCAGCCTCATCTACCTGCCTGTATCAGAGAAAACTTCAGCTTGTGACTCAGCTGGTTGATGGAGACTCAGCTTTTGATTTGATCCCCTAATTAAGCTCCTGGAGCTTTTTTACACACTTCAGACACTCACTGCTTTCCCAAATTGTCAGAAACAGCAAAGGCAGCTAATTATCACTGAACAGACCCTGGCAGTCATGCCCCAACTACATCCAAGGCAGCTTTACTAAATTATACTAGCTGAACAGCAAGTCTTATGTTCCTTCATGCTGTATTGGCAACAAAAAGTACTTCCTGCTTTATTAAAGATACTAACCTGATGAAGTTAAAGGCATCATTGTGGTAAGATTTTCATCAGCTACTGGAAGAAAGAAAGTATATTATAAAGTCTTATAGCACATTATCTACTGTGATATGACAGAAATAAAAATTAAAAGGAAAAAAATCATCTGTGACTATTTCTCATTGAATCACTAGCAGTGTCCTCTATCCCTTCTTTTGCTTATCTCACCCTGTTCACAGTCTTTTTTCAAACTCCATGTTTCTCCTAAGGAGGAATGTCCTGAAAGTGAGTTGAGGTTCCGAGGTTTCGTAACCACGGCAATTCCTTTGAATCCCCAATCCCTATTCATTGTATTGCATATAAAATATCTTCATCTGGGAAATCTTTGTCTCGAGAATTTTTATTTTATAGAGAATTTCACAGCACCTGTGTCTTATAGAACAATATTTAGAATAGATAAATGAGTTAAAATTAACCTGAGATAATTTAAAGAAGTTGCTTTTAATCACTGTGAAAACCAGTTTCAGGAGTCACACCTGTGTTATAGTTCTTTCCCTCCGAAATAGGAAAAGATTTATCTTGCAGAACATATTGAGATACATGATGCAAAAGTGACACATATGATTATGATTGTTAATTAGTTACAATTATTTTATTGAAGCTTTCCTGATGGAATGGACAGGTGATATCTCATGTGAAAAGAGTCATCTTAATGAACCACAGCAGTAGAAGTTTGACTACTTCATAGTTCATCAATGGATATAGAATATTTTAAAAAGCTCTTTATTATTTTCTTTGGTGGAATTTTTGAAATATAATGAGCAATCACTTTCCACAGTGTTGTGCAGTTATTTAGAATAACCTCTTATATGTGATGCAATAGTAAAGAGAGTTAAAGACTCTGAATTTAGCCTTTCAATAGCTGAAGTACTTAACAAAAAATGCACCTCTTAGAATAGAGTAAGAGATACACCAGGTTCAAACTCTTCTTAAAGCACTCAGTTGCTACTTAATAGTAACTCCAGCAGGTCTTCCTTCAAATGTCAGCTAATCAACTTTCACTTCAAAGGATTTGAATTGTTTTTTATCCTCATCCTCAGTGGTCTGTTTTGAAACTTTATTGAGGTAAAAATAAGGTAAGATTTCCAATGATCTTAATGGGCTTCCACTTAGGCTTTGATAATTTTTCTAGTCCTTACATAAAGCAACTATATTTGTATATTTACAGAATTTAAAACTACCTAGTCTTTAAAGCCCTATTCCTTTTATTTTTTCCACCTATAGTTTACCAAAGTTTTACAGGACCATGAAGCCTGTTCCCTGGATGCACTTCTCCAGAAGCCATGTTCAGTATTTTGTTTCTTATTCTTACTGACATCTTTTCAATAAATGAGTCTTCAGTCTCTCTGAGTCTGAGCCCTTTCCTTATTCATTAGTAAAACAAAACTATAACTGCATTGCATTTACTTATGAAACAACATAGTTGGGCCTTAACTGCTTTAATTTGAGGGCTAACAAAATCATAAGTATTATACTGCATAAAAGAGGTGAAATTGAGTGATTTTCATCAGGAAATCACTGCTTTGTCCTTTACTCCCTCCTTAATGAATGTACATGATGCTGGCTAGTAATTTCTAGTAGAAAAGGTGATAAATATTCCTTTTAGCTGCTACTGCAACTTCTGTAACAGGAAATGAGGCCACCCAAGAGCAAAAGTAACAATCCCGTTGCTGTCTGGAAGCAAAAGTATTCATTCATATTCCTTTTAGTTCTCAAGGATTTGTGGAGTAAAAAAAAAAAAAGCTTACTAGCATTACCTGTGATTTGAATGCTGTTAACATCAATTTTCAAAGTCTGGGTAGGATTAGGGTTACTTGCGTTGACACCCAAAACCAGCTCATTTTTTACTTTCTCAACTGTTACCATTTGGGTAAAATAAAGTGTGAAGATCACAACAACACTAGCAATACAAAACAGAGAGGCTCATTAGTTATTCTAGCTCATTAAATAAATCTGCTATATGACTTCTCATCTAGAAAATATTTCATTCTAACACTGATTTCACTTGTAAAGTCAGATTGTCTTTAAGTACAGACTGGCAAAGATGACACATAAAGAAACACCTCAATTATCAGGTAGGTTGGAACCTCTGAGAAACTTTGTTCTTCCTTTATCTACGCTTGTTTTCACTGTGGGGTAAAACAAAACAAAACAAAACAACATTCATATCAATTGCTGCAACTGAGCTTAATTTGAAGAAAAAAAAAGAAGTAGGTTTATTGTCATTCAAGGGGTCTCCTAGTTTAACCCTAAAATATTGATGGTGAACCTGAAGTATTAGGAAAATTGTATAACACGTTCATGTCACAAAAGTGATCACTTTATAAAGCAAAGACCATTTGTAGATTCTGCATTTGTGAGGATCTGCTGTGTGATTGCCTGGATTCTCACAAGGAAACAGAAATGGCTGAAAACAGATATTTTTCAAATAGTGGTTAAACTGTGTTTGACTTCTATGGGCCCTGAATTTTATCCAGAGTGTTTTCTGTTTCCCTGTAATCCCTTCTAGACACTATTATGAAGTTTTACATTTGTAGCTAGAGTCAGGTAATGTTGAAGTATGATACTTGCCAAAAATAAACTTTTCCTCCTTTTACTTAAATTTAGGTGCAAACTTTTTTATTGTCAAGCATTTATACTACTCATTTGCAACTGACTCAGGAGTGCTCCTTGTAAGGAGTGATTAATCTGCCATTTTGCTGAGCATAGTTTGTAGTTTGCAATATGTGGAAAAACTTCCCTTCTTGCATATTTCTGATAACCTCTAGGCCATGCTGAGCAAACAAAAGCTTTTATTGCTATCCTTGTGACTCAGTGGAGTTTCAAGGGTGAAATAACAAGCAGATTGCCTAAAGGGGTAAACACTTCTTAAACGAGAATAATTTCTGAGACAAAGTGTTACTCAAAGCAGAAATGAAGGCAGATCCTTACTGATTGTCTTGAAAGCCATATCCAACTTTCACTAACATCAAATTTTCTGCGATTCTTGTGTTAAGATACAGGAGTGGAATTGGTTTTGTCAAACACAGATATTTACAGTAGAGGTATCTAGATTTCCATTTTAGTTGATGGAAAAAAATAAGCTGCTCTTCAGCATAACTAGTCTCCTACTAAAAAAGGCATCTAAATTGACTAAATGAGAAAACTGAAAACCCATCACTACCAAAAACAACTTTGAGCAACCATCTCAGAGATGTCTTCATTTTTGATGCCCAATTTTTATTCTCTTTCTATGTGCAGAAAACAAATTGTGCTGACTGGATCTACCTTCACAAGAACAAAAACCTGGAAGTGGCCTACTCCTACTTCTGTGTAGTCCAAACCCTTAACGCTAAAAAAACCTTCATGAAGTGATTATACTCTACCTTTCTAGCTAAAGAGGATTATATCCTCACTATTCCAATCAAAAGATTGCTCTAATGCAAATCTGCTTCCCATTACTTACAGGTATTCACCATTGGTTAATATCCTAAACTACTTTTTTTTTCCAAACATGGTCATTCAAAGAAATTATCTCTTCTATATATTTGTCAACTTTGTCTATTTACAGAAAACACTGATATCACTTATAAACACTTATATCAGTAATTTCTCAAGATCTTTCAGTTCTGCTCAAATATTAATCTTTTGTCCTCTGTTTTGTTCTTCCTATGACAGTGTGTCATCAGACCTTTCTTTATCTAAAACTTGAGTTTCTAGTAATAGCATGAGTTCTGCTCCCCAGTTAAAGAAGTATTCCTCATGCAAGCTCAGCACAAACTGATATTCTTTCCCTTCCAGGTAGTTTCTTAACTAGTTCACTGTCACTTTTCCATTTCTGTTTAGAAATCGACAGCCTCGGGAACTATTACTTTTTTTTTTTTGTCTATTCGTAAAAAGGACGTTTTTGAAGAAAAGATATGTCTTGAAGCTTCATTCTCTTTAAAGAGCCTTATAACATTTGGTGTTTTGTTTTGTTTTGGTTGGTTGGTTTTTTTCATCTACTCAGTCTCCACAGAACTGTCTAAATCAATAGTGTCATTGTCTCTTGCCCATATTTTAAGTAAATTTTGTCATATGCAATTACCCAGTCTCTGACTTCTTGAATCTTTCCAGGGCATCTTCAGATTTTCTGCAGAAAAAAAAATGCAAAACAATGAAAACCCCAAAACACAAAATCATGTTTCCCCTTGTTTTTATAATGTGGATAGGATAAAAGAATGTTCTGAAACTGTTTAATAGTGGGAGACAGTATTACATGTGTTTTGCTGAACCAGGACCTTATTAAGACTAGTGCAGATAGAAATAACATTTCAGACCTCAGTGCATATATGGGACCATTTTTTCTGTTTGCCTTCAGTATGACAACCAACATAACAGGATATTGAAAATGAGATCAAACAAGCTTTACTAAATGAAGCAGGTCTTACAGTACATATTTTATGGAATATTTAGGATGCTTAGGGTGTAGCTTTGCCTGGTGTCAAGTGACAGCCTCACTTGCTAACAGTCTCAGGAATATGAATTATGTGCATCCATGTACATATGAGTGTATTTCCATACATCTCAGCTTATGCCAGCAGATCTCTACCCTGAAATTCCTTCTAAATGGCAAGGAAAAGCAACCCTGCAAGCACAGCACCTCATGAAAAGAATAATTTAGTGGTTTTTAAAAATATAGAATTTTTGTGAGTGGGTCTTAGGGCTCAGCCTTACTGGTTTGGTCAAGGCATGGACATATACCAGAATGAGAAGGAAGTTTGCCCAAAGAAACATAATGCTGTCAAACTTAGCAGAGTAGCATTTGGAAGATGTAAGATGTGGAAGGAATAATATAGAATGTTTCCACAGACCTCTTGAAAAGCAAGGTATTGGTAAGTACTCCTGAGAGAAACAGCTAAGCAAGGACTTTTGATGTATTTTCAAAGATTAATTAAGCTGTACCTACTTGAACTGGGAAATTTCACATCTCTCAAATTTGTTCTTCAGATCACTTTCTTGAAAGACCATTTGTATCTATATGAAAGAGAGAAATCTTGAATCAATACAGTAATTAAAAATACACTCAATGCTAAATCATTTTTTCTAGGCCACAGAAATGAAGTTTTACTTTGATGATTCACTGATTTTCAGAGATAAGGAATATACTGAGTTCTGACCAGGCTTAGGACCTGAAATAACTCTTTTTGGAGAGAGCAAAAAGCTATCAACAGCAGGTCATGTTAGGCTATTAATGCATGTACAAATACTCTGGAATTAACCAAAGATCAATAGGTTCTTACCAATTGTTCAACATCAAAGGCAAGGACTTTGAAATCAGTTGATGAACTGTTCTGCAAAGTAGGAATGAATGATGTCCCAGAGATTATTTTAAATACTCCCACGTAGCCATGAGTATTCATACCTGCTTCAGCTAGATAATTAAAAATGAAATTCAGTGTTTTGAATGATATGGAAATAAATGACAAAAAGTTACTTTAGATTTTATTCCACACAGATCATCAATACAATAACTTCTAGATTTTTGTTTTTCTTTGCAATCAGGTATGTTTTGCCTAGTGCTGATTTCAAAAAAGTAATAGACATTTTTCAGTGTTTAAATAGTTTCAACTGTAAACCTCTTTTTGCAAGTTCTGTTTGTCCTTGGTTCTCATTACCATAAATGCTGTTTTCCAGCAACACTCTGAATAGATAAAGGGAATAATAGTATGTCCAGTTATGTCTAACAAAAAGACCAAAAATACATGGGAGGATAATAGGGAATTATGAGGGTTTTATGTGTGCTGTCCTAAAAAAATATTGTGAATTATGTCCTAGTTCAGCAAGTGGGACCAGTTTATCACTGTGTGGTTGTGACCAAGGTTATGTATTCTACTTCCTCTACTCATTTCTCATGAACTGTTAACAATAGACCATTTTCAGTAGCTGCCCAGGGCACAACTGACCCCTCAGGCTACAAGCTGGGTGTTAAAGAAGCCTGTGAGATAAGAGCTGTGATAACTCCCCTCCGGGGAGTCATTAGCACCTTAACACCCAGCCTGAGGGGTCTTGTCTGCTAATGGGCCATCAACGATTCCAAAATACCCCATTACACACAGAGTCAGATCACCCATTGTGGAACTCCCCCC
>JAWWLZ010000001.1:12439825-12472087 GCA_035041345.1 Poliocrania exsul
CTGGACATGAGGGCATATAATCTTGGGGTTTGAAGACCTCTGGGACTACTCGTTGGATCCAAGGAGGACCAGAACCTTGACAGGACTGCGACCACCACTCTTGACCAGACTGTGACCATCATCTGAACCAACAGGGGTTTTTTGTTTTTGTTCTTTTCTTTCCCTCCTTTTTACTTTGGACTTGGTGGAACCCTGTGGGGCTCAGCACAGGGGCTAAAGAACACCATTCTGTTTGTGCCTTGGGTTATACTTCTGGGTTGTGTGGGTTAAAACTAATTTTTCTTTGTATCATTGCAATTATTGTAATATTTTTATTAAATTGCAAC
Source organism: Poliocrania exsul (assembly GCA_035041345.1). Lineage (NCBI taxonomy): Eukaryota > Metazoa > Chordata > Aves > Passeriformes > Thamnophilidae > Poliocrania > Poliocrania exsul. The sequence continues at coordinate 12,440,152 of JAWWLZ010000001.1, forward strand.
TCTGACTTATAATCTCTTTTGTGTTGGGTTCATTTGTTCTGCCAGTTTACCTTTAAACCAGTACAATTACTACTTCACACTTTCAGTATTAGCACTGTGCACTTGTTATATGTGTATGCTGGTTTTGGTGACAGCACTGGAAACACCAGTGTCAGACCAGCTAAAACATTTTTGACCCAAACTTTCTTACCAGAACATACCTGAAATTCTGTGAGGATTTATAAGGAAACTAGATAATTGGTCCTTACTGCAAAGTTAATCTAGTTTTTAATATATTACAGCATATGAGGTATACATAAAGCAATTGATTACACAATAAAAAGATTTCCTATTTAACGTACTAGAAATTTTCAGAAATTACCTGTATTAATGTGGTTGACTGACAGGAAATGCCTTTTGCTTACCAGTTATAGTTCCAGTGGTATTTTTAGGTTATGTTTGAAGGCATTAACACCCAAAAAAAGTTTCAGACAAAAGCAAATAAGTAATAAATACTGCAATGAACAGCTTTTGGTGGAAGGCACAGCATAATGACACCAATTTAATATCAACTAGTAACAGCAGACTGCTGTGAGCATCTTTGAAGGCCTTTTATCCTTACAACAGTTGAAGATCTGTTTAAACAAATGTTTCTAAATAGTAAAGATACTTTGTTATTATATATGTCAAATATTTTTTTAAATGTCTTATTATTTGTATGTGAATAAATTCTTGCCTATTCAGCTAAACCCAAAATCATTGATTTAAAGCCTGTCTCTACATACACTGTCTTATTTTACTGGAGTGGGACAGGATTTTGGAAAGACGGTAAGAGAGTCATTAAGGGGAACAAGTTTTAAAATCTAAAAAGAGCAACAATAGCAACTAGAGGAATAAACATGATATTCTTGCAAAACAGTTTTGGGTTTTTTTTAATACATACAGAAACTTTAGTCCTCATGAGCTTCACTATGAAATACAATGAACTGTCAGTTAAGGAAAGCAACAAAAACTTCAATGTAGCAGATTTTTTTTCAGGTAATGAGATCATTATGATACTCTCTCCAGCAGCTCCCCATCTCTCCTGGGCTGTGGAGCCCTGAACTGGACACAGTACTGCAGGTGTGGCCTTACTGGGACACAGTTAACATGTATGCACAAGATATGTTACCCAAAACTTCAGTTCCATTTGAAAAACATCATACATCGACATTTTAATTTAGTTTACTCTGAGTATCAGTAACTTTATTCTATCACACTCTGAGCATTGGCTAAAGAACGACTGTATGATATTTATGCATAAAGCTGGTAGCTGACTGTCTATGCAGAATCTCTCTCAAACTAAGAAATTACGTTACAATATATATATTTTTAATAAAAATGAAAATATTCCAAAAGATGGGGATTCAAAATATTTTTTTTTAAATAAAATTGAACATATTCCAAGAGTTAGGGAACACCTAAGGACTTCAAAAGGTTATCAATGTCTTCTGATTCAAACCTTAGACATGGAGAACAAAAGCAAAAATTCATGAGTTTCCCTATTAACTTCTCTAGTTGATGAATATGCCTGAATGACCAAAGCTTTATAGCTTGTATTGCATTTCAGGGACCTCTCCCAAAGCGTAAACCATGAAAATTATTTTCTATGGCTTCCGAATAAGATGTGAGTCCTTGGGGTTTTTTAACCCCACTAATTTGTTCACATCAGTTTTCAGGGGAGGAGAGGAGGAAAACACATATAACAAATCCTAAAACTCCACTTCTCCCCTGCCAGCATTAAAAGTATGGCATGAAATAAGAAATGCAATTACAGTGGAAACACCATTGGCTTCCAAGTCTGAATGTCTACTGAAGAACTCCTGAGGTAATAACTAAAGGTTGGCTACTTACCCCGTTCCAGCTCCTGGATTGACAACCAAGAAAGTACAAGCAGTCCAACACAAACACACACAAAAACTGCGAGCAGAGAAGCAAACAAAACCTCATAGCTACTAAGAGGAACATATTTATTATCAGATGATTTTTTCAGCTTCATTTCTGTCTTGAAAGCTTGTGTGAGTTAGTGACTGACAGAAGACAGAGCCTGAAAAGCAGGGTAATAATCCACATGAAGAGATATTTATAGGACATGTTCATAAACAAATTACACCATAAAACTTCATTTACATAGGTTTTTACAACATTCCCAAAGAGTCATATTCATACACAAGACACACAGATAGGAAGAAAAAAACAGTCTCTCCAGAAAGAAAGCACTGAGGATTATGTCTCAGATAAAGAGCAGGCAAAACCACAGAAATGTAAGGTTGGTCACTGGATTTTCATTATTTCTTGTAATTTGATATTTTTAAGTGACAATATAGAATATTGCTATCAGATTTACTGCTTATACAGGTGTTTGGGGTTTTTTTTTGTTGGTGGTGTTTTTGTGTTTTTTTGTTGTTTGTTTTTTTTTAAGACTCTTCACAAGTGCAGTTATGATGGTGTCAGTGAAAGCCATATCTTTCCTAATTCTGGTTAAAAAAATTTCTTTAATTTTATTTATATAGGAAATGCTGGGAAATGAGTTGTTTAGTAATGTGCCATAGTTCAGCAATGCATTCAGCACTGAACAGTAATTCAGCAGCAGAAATTTGATCTGTGTAAGGCATGGTTCTTTGACTACATACCTGGAGAGCTAACCAGAGAAGACATTATGAAATGCATGCCTGCTTTATATTTTCTTGCCAGGCACAAATGTGCCATGGGATGCAAGTCCTCGATAAAGTTAAAGCACTATGGATGGCCAGTACTGCATCTTTAATAAAGCACTATTAAATTAAACAGGTAGTGTACCAACCAGCCCAAAACACTTGGTTATAAATTTAATCTGTCAAAAGTGTTGATCTCCAGAAAAGTAAGTGATTTTACATTTTGTTCTCTATGAGCTACCGATTTTTGCTCTGGATCAGAGGCCTTAAGTCCAGATTTATTGTAGAAATTTCTTCAGCTCTCCTTTTGGTACTGGAGAATTTGAGCAAACCAGCTATATTCCTGCCTGTCAAAGGAAAGGAAAACTTGTCTGAGTCAGTCTTTGGAAGAGAGAAGCATTACCTGTCTTAACTGACAGAAATTGAGATAATATAAATTAGAAAGAAATTAGGAAGTCTTAAAATTAGACTCTTAGATGACATAACAGTTCTCTGTCCAGTCTTTGAGAACTGGATATTTGAAAGGACCTGCAACACAACTGATTATATTTAAAGTGCTCTAAGTTACAAACAAGATTTTCACCTGGCAGTAGGATCTTGATTTGGTTTATTATCATAACATAATGAAATAAATATGGAAATATTTCCAATTACTAAAAATAAGAAAATACTTACTTAAACTCAAAGTTTTTAAAACCAGTTTCAGGGCAGCTGAATCATATTGCCCTTTCAGGGCCAGAGTAAGCTCAGACTTTATCCTGCAAATGGATGAGATCATTGAGTCATGCTAGATAGGGTAAGAACTGCTTCTGTATATATTGTGTATGACACACACATATGAATAGAAATGTAAGTGTTAATATATATCTATGCTTATGAGTAGATTAAATTTGTGTGCTGAACGTTGCTGAAGTGTGGCAGAGTAGTGTCTCCATTTCTGATTTTTCAGCAATAATTTTAATAATCTTCATTGCAAGGGTGTTAAGTTTCTGTACTTTTGTGAACACTGACTCTATTGCACAAGTTCAGGGTGCCTCTAAATAATTCACTTTACTCAGCTAGACATGTTAGGTTATTCCACATCTAGCAGTTATGTAAGTACAGGATTGAAGCTGGAGCAGGGGAAGAATGTGAAGAGAAGGAAGTGACACAGAGGAGCTGCTATAGACTGACCACAACCCCCAGTCCCCATCCTCCTGCAACAGTTGGGGATGGCAATAAATTAAACTACTTTTCCTGAAGCCAAGAGTGTTTTACCTGTGATAGTAATCAGTGAGTGACCTCTCTGTGTTCATCTGGATCCATATTTTCTCTCCTACCCTGCTCTGTTGAAGAAGTAGCTGGGTGGGCAGCTGGCAGCCAGCAAAGGTTAACTCACTGCAATTGTCTGTGCTGCATGAAACAATACCAGTTTATTCCTTTTTTATCACAGATCTGAGGAGTTTTGTGCAGATAGACTTTGGACTCCTCTGTTATATTTAGCGTAATTTAACTGTTTGTATCATTGACATGGTATATCACCAGTGAAACATAAACACAGGATGACACTGCATTTTAAATTCTGAATTCATGCCCTAATAGTGAAATGATTAATTGGATTAGCAGTTCTGTGGCCATTTATAGCTCACACACATTGATTACAGTCTGGCTGAGGACATAACTTAGCATGAGAAGTCTCAGGTTGGAGTTGTGACTCCTACAAATGAACCAATTTGCTAAACAACTCTAGCTGGCAACAAGGTCATGGTAGCAATAATTAATAGGTAAGCTCCGGACATCAAGCTCATAGTAATTAAAAGTGAGCTTTTTCATTAATTTGTTTTTAACATGTACGACTATGATCTGGTTGTAAAAGAGTATCAGAACCCATTATTTCACATTTTCATTTGTAAACCTTCGAAATGAGGGGGGAAGACTTGAGCAGTGTGCCAGTCCTTGCTTACCATTCTTCAGGAGTTATAGAATCAGAGTAACTTATGCTGGAAGGAACCTATGATGATCATCCTGCTCAAGCCAAATTAGATCAGGCTGTTCAGGACCTTGTTTCAGGCAAGATCTGAAAACCTCCAGGGTAGAAGACCAAACACATACTATGGAAAAACTACTGTGCCAGCAATGACTGGTGATTCCTGCCTGCTTCCCACACCCAGCATCTAACTGGAATATCGGTTGCTGCAAATTGTGTTCATTACCTCTTAGGCTTCCACTTTGCAATTCTGAGAAGAGTCCATCTCAGTCTTCTCTGCAGTCATCATTTACGTATCTGAAGGCAGCAATCAGACACTCCCATCAGCACATCAGCCTCAGCCAGTAAAGGTATATCGGGTTATCCTTCCCAGATTCTGGACTTTGCACTTCAACTTGGTTGAATATTATGAGGTTTCTGCCAGGCCTTTTCTGTGACCCTTAATTACAAATACATCCTATAACTGTAAACATCCCTCTAGCCATGGACTTCACTTTTTGACTTTTATTCCTCGTTTTATCACTTGTCTTTTTGTTCATTCTTCTTCTGCAGGCTTAGCTGTATACTTTTTTTTTATCTTTATCATAATCCTAAACTTCATTTTTCACTTTAATTTCCTCTATGAACTGATAGGATCCTTGAAAGCTGGACTCGTTTGGCTTGCTACGTGACTCAACTGATGAAATTACATGATCTATTCAGGAGCAGAGGGACCATTAACCACTGTTACTACCAAATTACTACCATCTACTGCAAGTTATGAGTATTTACAGGCCACGAACATCCTGTAGTAAAGAAATCAATCACTGTAGGAAATAATGTAAAATGAAAAATAACAAGCCAGATTATTCAGTTCTATTGGCAAACAATTTGCAAATAGGAAACTAATTAAATCAGTTGCATGTTATTTTGTAAACTCAAGTTTTACAACACCACTTCTGAACTATGTGACAAAACAATATAATGTGACTTTAAAATACTTTAAATTGTACAAAGGCAAATACTCCATTAATGTATTAAAAATGAGAGAAATATAACAATTTATTTAATATTGTTAATTGATGTTTTAAAAACTATGACTATGGTCATACTAGTGAAGCATCAAGTTAGTTAATTTTTAAAGAAATAGGCCATTGCCATGGTAGGACTCTAATAGATTCGCAATTCAGGTAATTTATATTTCATTCACATCTGTGGCTCCACAGGTTTTATAGCCTTATTGAGCTGCTTTTATTTTCTTGTTCAATCAGTCTCCAGCACAGGGTGAAAAGACTGCTGACACAGAAAGGAGGGAATGTTGTGTTCAGATAATTCCTCTAATACCCAGTCTATCACAAACATACTTTAAGCCTGACATTCTATTAATAGCTAGCTATCTATGGGAAAATGCTTCGGTTACTCCCCCAGACTTGCCCTCCTCTATCAAAATGAAATTAAAATCAGCTTTCTTATAGCAGCTGTTTTCAGAGATCTAAGTGCTTTGGCCCTTTTGCTTCCAGAGAGGGAGGCAGAAAACCAGAGCAAAGGATCTGCAGTGAAAGTGCAGAAATAGACTAAGTTTATTTTTGCTGCTACCTCAAGAGGAGAAGTTTAAAAGGAAGATCATACAAAAATGCAACTTCTCAGTAATCAGAGAATCACAGTATCATAGAATGGCCTGACTTGGAAGGAACCTTAAAGACCATCTCATTTCAAACCCCCATGACATGGGCAGAGACGCCTTTCACTAGACCAGGCTGCTCAGAGCCCCATCCAGCCTGGCCTTGAAACACTTCCATGGATGGAACATCCACAACTTCTCTGGGTAACCTGTTCCAGTGCCTCACCACTCTCACAGGGAAGAATTTCTTCTACTATCTAATTTAAACCTACTCTCTTTCAGTTTGAAGCCAATCCCCCTTGTCCTGTCACTCCATGCCCTTGTAAAAAATATCTCTCCATCTTTCCTATAGGCTCCCATCAGGTACTGCAAGGCCACAACTAGGTCACCCCAAAGCCTTCTCTTTTTCAGACTGAACAATCTCAATTCTCTCAGCCTTTTCTCATAGTAGAGGTGCTCCATCCCTTTAACCAACTTGGTGGCCTCCTGTAGATTCAGTTCAACAGGTCCATGTCCTTCTTGTTCTGGGGACCTCAGAGCTGGATGCAAAAATGTCATATTAAAAAAAAACAAAAACAAAACCAAAACAAACAAACACCAAAACAACAACATCAACAAAAACTAAAACAAAAGAGAAGAAAATGGGAAAAAAAGAGAGTGAAAAAGATAGATGGTAGTGGTCATTCAGTTGTCAAACTTTATATGAAACTAAAAATATGTAACTCATTTACTAAATATTTTCAGAATTTTTAGTGATTAGAAATATATGATTCCTTGTGTAATCCATTATTTAATGTTGTTTTAGCTAAGAATAATAAATATAGATCACAAAGATTCTATCATCTCTTCAAACACGTTCTCATGCATATTTGACATAGCAAGACATACCTTGACAGGAAAGTCTTGGCAGCAGAGGATTACATAGCCTTTGTATGCACCCTATTTTCAGCTACTTCCAGGATAATCCAACTTGGAGAACTTGTGAATCTTCAGTTTTCTAGGATGGTATTTCTTGTCCTGGGGTTCTTAGACAAAATCACAAAATTTTGAAAGTGCATATAGTATTAAAGATGTCAGTAATAAGAAATATTCTTTTTAAAAAACTGGACTGGAGACGATGTGAAAATCATGCCATAGAACACAAAAATGAACAAATATAGAAATTCTTGTATTTTAGTCAAGTGAACGGAAGGAGCCTTGTCTCCATTTTCCTCCTGAAGTTATACAGTTTGCCATACTCAAAAAACCAACCAACCCACCCAAACTGTCCAAAACTAAACTTAGAAAAACAACCTGCTTTTTGGGTCATGTAATAAGTGCTTGGAGGTCTAGGCCATGTAGGTCTTTACTTGGCTAAAGTATGTCCAAGATGGGAAGACAGAGAAGGGAACTGGACACTTATGTCTGCCTTCAGTGCCTCAGCATTCCCCAAATCCTGGGTCTAAGTATGTATTGAGATAACCATTGCTGAAAACTGAGTTCATGTCTGGTAGGTCTCAGCACATCAGATTTACTGGGACTGGGAAGATCTGCTCATGGAGCCATCTGAGAAGGGTGTTTGCCCTAAGACACTGCCCTAGAACTTTCACGCACACACCTGAGAAGAAATGTTTCGTAGAGGTGATCTGTAAACAGATGGGGTGTGTAGTGTGAAATTTAACACAGTAATGGGTAAGTGAATGCAATTACGTAATCATATATTTGTATGGAAGATCATACTGAAACTCTGACAAAGGGTTCTGAGGAATTTTAGATTGCTATGACATGAGCTAATGTCTGGGCTGTTTTGTGCATTCACAATTTAAATTCTGGCTTCCAATAAGCCTAAAACAAAAAGGAAAAAAATTATAAAACCCCCACGGATTTTATACATCCCTTGTGGAGTGCTCAGAAACATGGATTAAACTGACCTGTCCAATGAAATTATCCAAATAGATTTCTGGGAACTAATCTGTCTTCATTTTAACCCATCCATATCAGAAAATTAATTAAGAATGCACTGCTGTCATTAACAGTAATTCTTCACACAGTCTGTAAAAAAAAATGCATAGAAATTAAAGGTGGAATATATTATCTTTCCAACAATTTGGAGGAAGATTTCTTCTTGTTTAAGCACATCCAGAAAGATCTCACAGGACAGAAATGAGGTTCTTTTTCTGGATTAGTCAGTTACTTGTCTGACTTTGGATAGTGGCAGCTCAATATTCCTTTACTTTTTCCATCTGTTCCCAGCATGAAATCAAAGAATCCTATTTCAAGTCAGAATCAGAGTTATGTTTCTGAATAGATTTTAGTAAAAAGTGGAGCAAATTAAGAGTATCCCGAAAGGGGATCTGTGATGAATCCAGTTTGCTTCAGCAGAAGTGATCACAGAGCCAGCAACTAGTGCTGAAAATAAAGGTGGACTTTCAACTAATTTTAGAGATCTATTGGTGAGGGTAAAAATTTTCTTCTAGAGGCAATCAAGCCTGTTTCACTGACTAAAGAAACATTATAAATAAATATTTTATCATAAATGCCTAGTTTTCAGGGAGCCAAAATTAAGTGAATTGAGTAAAACATGATGTCTTGCATTCAGAAAATAAATTACTAGGCCATATTTAATTAACTGAGTTTACAGCACTAGATGCACGTACCTCCTTATGTACTGCTAGGAGAAGAAAGGTGTGGATTATGGGAACAAAGTGAAGATAATAGCAATCAATAGGAAAACAGAAAATAACATGATCCGTCTGAGTGTGGAACAGAGCGTGCCAATGCAAAGTTCTCTGTGACAAGTAAACGGCATGAGGCAGGAACAGATAATGGCACAAAAAGGGAAGAATCAGTCTCGACTCAGTCGATAACACCGAATGGCAAAATAAGCAGGTGAGACAAAGGTCAGGAGGAAGTAGCAACATTATTGCTTCTCTGATTAACTAATGTAAAAGCTGGTGTAGAGCAGTCTCTGAAAACAGCGATAAATTTAGCACAATGCAATAGTTTCTATGAATAAAAGCAATTGCAGCAATGTTGCTATGTACATAGATTTGTGCCTTTGAGGCTAATATGGAAGCATGGAAAAGCAAATTAAAGTGGCAGGGGAATGGTTATTTTCTTTCATCCTTAGCTTTTATTCAGAATGATAGAAGAAATGCAAACTAATTTTTTTCTATATTAAACACCACAGGGCTTTGTTGGCATATCTTTTTTTTTCTAAAGAAGCTTTGGAATAAAAACTTCATCTGTTTACACATTAAAGAGACACAAGACACAAAAAAAGGTCTGAAGCAAAGACTTAGAGATAAGCTAGCCTAGCCTAGCCTCTCTCCATCCTATGGAAACAATTTCAGGATATCTATAACCTCTGCAAAGTACAGGGAAAAATAGTGGGGAAATATTTCACCATCATTTAAATGCATCTTTATAATTTTGTGTAGTCTCCAGCAATCTTTCCCCAAGGCTGTCCCTGCTAGTTAGCAAACTGTTATTGATATATATTCAGAGATTTGTGTCTCAAAAAATACTGAAATTGGGAAATTTCATGTTCAAATATTAATTAAAGCATTAATATCTGTACTTCGTGAGTGTTATTTCAATTGTTCAATGAACACTGTTGATTGCAGATCTTGGAAGTTGATAAGCATTACTATCCCCTGTTCTACAGATCAGCTACCTGAAGGTACTTAAGAGGTCATTAAATTTTAACTATAAAAAATGTGAATAACACCTGCTTCTCTGAAATTTAAGCACTTTAAAGTTCCCAGTTCATCCTGTGAAATATCTGTTTCATTTAGGCAAGCATGTATTTAAACTAACCTCTTGTCTTAAAGCCCTGAAAAACCCTAACCATATGTATCTCCATAATAGGAGGAATAAGAAATGCCTAAGGAGCAATAATTATCTCTGTTTTTAACCTGTATAATCAATAATATAAAGAGCAAGATAGCTTGTCCAAAAACCTTTGGAATGATTTGGGAAATCTGCATGTGAAATCTAATTGGGGTTTATGAAACATTTGTACTCCTGTGTAGCTTTATCATGGATGTGACATTCTTAACTGACTGAGATACTGAAGGGCACATGATAAGAAACAAACCCTCAAATTTCTCCATTATAAAGACATTTATTATCACCTCATGTAGGTTACTTCTTTGTTGACTACATCAGTCAGAGCAAAGGAAAATCAGATACACAGGTCAGAAAGAGAATGCTCAAATAAAAGGAGAAGATGGGAAGAAGTAAATCTGAAACCCTTGCTGTTCACTCATAAAGAGCACACTAAGTGAGGTGCGAGTTGAGGCCACATAAGCTGTAAAAGAGAACTGATAAGCATTTACCTAGTGCTCAATGTGTCAAACGTAAGCATAAGCTTGCTCTCTCTAAATACTTATTACAAAATATTTTGACAGCATGACATTTTTTGGTGTTAAAAATAATCTGCACATCCTTCTGAAAACATTCGGCCTCAGCTTTGCTCCTTTCTTTTTAAAATTTGTGGTACAGCTTTCAACAGAAATTGATCCTGACTTGTAAAAGATGATGGCATCATTGCAGAATTCTTTAAAAAAAACCCCCACTTCACACCTAATACAACATCAGGACAACAATCATGTGTTGGTTTTGGAGTAAAGGGATGATTTTTCAAGATCCCCCAGATCAGGCAACAGATCAAAAGTTAGAGCACTAAATAATCTGGCCACTCTTACTTTCTCATCATCTATACTTGATCCTCAAAAAAAGTACTGAACAAAAGATAATTTATATTCTTTGAAACACATGTGAAAGACATTCAGGTTAGATCTCTGTAATAATCCATTTAGTTTCTTTCACCAAATTAACTTTTCACATGGGACATTTGACAAAATGATAAATAAACCAAATAAGGTACAATGGGTTTCTTATTTTTATTTTTATCATGGTAATTATTTTAACAGTAGCTGACAGATAACACAAAAGGATGAGATAAAAGCTGTTGAATTTTGAAAATGAGGTCAACTAAGCATGTAATTACTTTCTCAAAGATTTGTATAACTGGGCTCATCTATTTGAACAGGAGTTCAAATTTTGGTCATTGTGTTCATACAGTTCCTCATTACCCATTGTGACTGCTACAAAGAGAACACCTTCTCTTTAAAAACTGTTTAAATGCTCCCAAGATGCTGAATGTTTAAGTTTTTTATAACTTTCTGCTATTAAAATTATCAGTAACTTCTTTATTTTAATGCCTAACTACGTTGGGAAAAAAATACCTCATATCAAACACAGCAAAACACACAAAAGACTAAAAACGATGTTTGAAATAGTATAGTTGGTTTTTTGTTTGGTTTTTTTTTTGTTGTTGTTTGTTTTGTTGGGTTTTTTTGTTGTTGTTGTTTCTTTTCCTATTACAAGTTTTCAGCCTCAATTTGTCTTCATTTAAAAATCAAAATTGCCACTGGAAAACCAATGAAAACTAGACAACTGAGACACAGGACTACTCTGTGTGGAAGGCTTTACATTCAAATGTAAATCAACTCTGACAGGATTAAGATACTTTGGAGCAAAGCACAAACAAAACCAAACAAAAACAAAAAGGGAAAAACAGCTGCCTTTTCAAGTCAATCTGAAACACGGCAAACGTAAAAAAACCCATGAGATTAGAAACTGACAAAATGGCAACACTGCCAAAAATCAGGCCTTAAGAAAACCCTACCTATGAGAACAATATTTCAGATTTCTTATAATATTTTTCTGCTTGTAGGTAGAGAGGGACAGAGAATGGGAAGGGATACTACAGTGCAATTCTATAAGGAAGTATTTTAAAGCTTGCAAATATATCTCCATTTTAGCTTGTATTTATCTATTCTTCAGAATTACACAAGTTTCAGCATTTCCAGCTAACAGATATGTCAATTATTTCAATAGAAATGTCAAAACCCTGTAAGCATTATAATGCCCATAAATCCCCAGGCTTTTTCCAAACTTTACAGAAACCAACCATTTCAAATCAATTTACCTTTAAAAATTTGTCTTGTTAAGTGCTAGCCCTGCAGATGGATTTGAGATCTCCATTCTTTTTCATTTACATATAGTAATAATGAAAGACTACAGAAGTGGAACCAAGCTGAAAATTCTGTTGTTAAAAAGGAATGCAATTCCCTCTCTCATAGCTCTGTCAATTCTTTAAACTATAAATGGAAAATTAAACTGTTTTCAATCACAAAAGAATAATATTGAACTTAAAATTAGAACATTAGGACTGAGTTGCACATATACTCTAAGGCATCATTGTTAGTGTACTACTACATTGCAAGATTTTCCTGTTACTACCACCTGAAAAAAAATCCATATATATTTAGAATTTTAAGACTTACTGTCTTGGGAACAAAAAAAATTTAGCACAATTTGCTATCAACTGGCCTCCACGTCTCAGCTCTGGAGGAATAAGAACTCATAGATATAATAAGTTTTTGGAGATCCAGGTAGACAGAGCTACATAGATATAACATTCAGCATCTGTAAATGCTAAATTAGTAGAGTCCCACTTTTTTGATAACAAATGTTGTTTCTATTTTTTTCCAGAAGTAACAAAGAATAACCATGATAGATGACTGCTTCTAAAATAACAGGCATGACAAATAAAGTTGGCTTATTTAAATGTGTTTGATTTCTTTTTCTTAAATAAAATCTTTTCCTACAGTGTAGCGCCTCTGAGTTTCTTCCATGAGATCACAGTTTCATTTGGGGGCACTAATGTCCTGCATTTCTCTTTTTCCCTCCACAGTAATATTTGTTCTTGCTGGCTTTCTTTGAGACTTTATCTATGAGATCAAGTTTATCCAAGAGAAAAGGGAGATCATAAGTTATAAAGTTAAATTGTGTCATCTCATGCATTTTTGCAGCATTAAAAAAAAAGAAAAAAAGAAAAAAAAAGAGTATGTGGAGGCTGAAAACAGAATAATGTCCCAGAAAAATCGTTTTCACTGCAGTCACATCTGAACACATAAACAGTCAAATACAAAGAAAAAGGATAACATTCGGGGAAAGCAGGCCAGTAAAATGCCTATTAAATGGTGCAATGATACAACTGTACAAACAATAATATTTATACAAACTGTAAAAATTTGAGAAATAAAAGGATAATGAAATTATAATTTCATGCTATTGTATAATTTCAAATGTTTTCTTTTGGCCAGAATTATATTAAATAAATGAAAATATTTAGAGATATTTTTGTTTTAAAATATTTTTAACAATTTTTTCTAAAAATACATGAAAAACATGACACTTTTGAAACAGGTGTTAGTGAATAGCATTTTCACCACTCTTGGAAAAGCAACAAAATATATCTGCTTATTCAAAAGTCATAGAGATGGAGACAAACCATTTGTTAAATAAAGTACAAAACCTGAATTTTCACCTAATTTCTAATAACACAAATCCCCTGAAATGATAATTCACCAGTGAAAATATAAAAATACAGAGAATTAGGAGATACTCTATTCAAAGTGAGATTTAGATTTACTGAGACAAAAAAATAAAGAAGGAACATATTGGAAGGACACGTCAGAAACCAAGAAGAAAAATAAAATCAGGTTAAAAATATACTAAAAAAGAAATACTAAAAAAGCAAAAAATTGAAAAAGTAAAAAAAAAAGTTCATGAATTTTGAAATGAGGAAATATGACCAGACTAAGATACGACATGTAAAAAAAAAAAAATAAAATTCTGTCCACTATGGGTAATTCAGGTATTATTATTTTTTTAATTTCTTAAAGAAACTTGTTTACTCTTCTCTATAGCAATGTGAAATTCTGCATGTAACAGTGAAGATATTATGTGGTCAACACTATTTTAAAAGTAAGCATGGAATTTAAATCAGTATTTTGGAAATTAGAGCGTGCAGTGAAGTTGTCTATATTTAGATAATGGGATACTGAGGAAATACCTCAATTTTCAAAATAATTTAACAAGTTTCCACATGAAGAAGTATTAAAGAAACTAAGTTGCCACAGAACTGGTGGACAGGTCCCTTAACGGGGACACCTAAAGCTGGTTTATGTACTGACAGCAAAAGAGAAAGCTTAATTCACACTTTTCAGGGTAGAGAAGAGCCTGTCAAGGGCTAGAGCTGTTTGGAGTTTTTTAACCAGCTTCTTCAGCAATGACGTAAAGAAAGGAGGAATCAGGAAAGGCTCCAAGTTTGCTGCTGACATTAAGCTTTGGGTAATTGCCAGAGGCACTAATGCCAAGAAATACTTGAAGGATCTCTATACCTGAGTTAATGAGTAAAGAAGGTGGAATATGACCTTCAGTGTAGATAAATGCAAGATCATACTTCTAGAAAAAAAAAATCTAAAATACGGCTACATGATGTTAATGCTGGGAGTAGCAGTTATACCTGGGGAAAAGAATCCTTGGGGAACTGTTAGTAGTTGTCTAAAATCTGCACGTTGGCAGTCAGGGTAGCTAAGAAAATATTGAAAGCACCATTAGGAGGGTTAATGGCAACAATAAAGAAGACATCATTAAAATTTACTTAAAGTGCTACTTAACCCCACCCGGGGCACTCTCACCTTGTAGCTCTGCTGAATGGGCAGTTTACACTCTCTGTAGCTGAGGAACAGAGTAGACTTAGGGAAGGTACAGATGAGGGCAGCTAAAGCTAGTAGGATTGTGGGGAAGCAGGTTTCTGAGTTTTCCAAAGTATTGCATTATATACACAAATTGTGTGGCTTTATTTTTTAAATATAAGTCCAGGTTGATCCCAAGCTGACATGTTTACTGATTCTTCAACAAAATTTGGAATATCCTGACTTGCTGAAGAATGAGGAACATATTCACCTCTGAAACACTGTATGGAAAGCCTGATATTGCTACTAAATGTGTCAGAGCACTACATTTGCCTGCGGTGCTTGAGCCTGGCTCTGGCGATCTGATTCCTTCCTAGGTCAAGAGTGATCAGCTTATGAAAAGGTGTTCTAAATTTCCCCTCCTGAATGTGACTTTCTTGAAATAAATGCTGTCTCTGCAATATGGCTGGATATGGGCAAACACACCCAGTGACCCATACAGAGGTGCCCTCACTCTTGTGTTGACATCCCCCACTTTCACAGTAGCAAGGAATTACAAAGGTTCAACGATATCTCCCTGCTAAGATTAGCTACAAGTATTTACAGTGGTTTTTTATTACTATGCATGATGTCATATGGCATGGAATACCCCTCTACCTGGCTTTGTCCCAGCCTAATTTCTTGCCAACCTTTACCCTGCTCACTGAGGAAGTCAGAATGGGAAACAGAGAAAACCTCAGCACTGCTCAGCAAGAATCAAAATATTAGTGAGCTAAAAACACTATTTTAGGCACAAATACAAAACATGGAACAATACGGGCTACTATGAAGAAAATTCACTCCACCTCAGCTGGCCCTAGTACAATAGATAAAAAGAATACTACTTTATCTAATTATGTAATGTGCTGAGTAAATAAATAATAACAAAGTAGATATGATAACCATTAAATTTAATTCAATGCACATTAGTGACAGTTGATTACACTGTATGGGTACTAAATGACAAGGAAAAAAGGAGGGAAAAAAGAAAAGAGAAAGATGGTTATTTTTACACTTATTTAGATAGTACAGAATTTTAACCTCTTGGTGAGGAAAATCTTAATGCAGAGCTCAGTTCTGAAAAGTTTCAAGAAATATGAATCCCTGCAATAACAAATCTCACAGTCAAGCCAATACTGGTAAAAATCACACTCTGCTTGATTTGCCACAGTTTGGGAAAAATGTATCAGATATCAGGAGGCAACCACTTTGTTTATTGTTGAATCTTATTATTTTCATATTATTCTAATTTAAATCAGACAAATAAAATACAGTTTTCCTCTTCTGTGGTTAGAAAACAAGATTATTGGTTCTAACTGATGAGGTTTTATACTACTATGTGAGCCACTAGGCTTTCTGCACTGTGTTATAGTAGTTGCACTGACCATCTCTGCTGTTTAACTTTCACAGTGATGCTCCTCTCTGCACTGAAGTTGATATTACAAATTTTAAAAAGATGTTTGACTGTAACATGAGGACTGTGCTTGCTGAACACCATTTCAGTAGTGAGATTTCAGAACCTGATGGACATCAGTCTGTTTTCAGACACCTTAAGATACATCTTTCTGAAAGCCCTCCATTATAAGGTGTGGTTATTATACATATATTTTAGGCTCCTGATATGTGAAAGGACCTTCAATGATAACTCCTAAAAGTTTTCATACATTTTTCTTCATATTATAAATTAAGAGATTTTTCCTAGGAAGATAAACAATAGAAAGCTTAATTGTTTTCCTCAAATTTTTCTGCATGCAAGTTTTGCTCTCTCATTTTCTGTATTTCTTATTCATATCCCAATTACTTCAGTCCACTTAATAATCACAGCCACTTCAGAGATATTATGCTTTTGTCTTTACCAATTCAGAATTAGGCATGTAACCAAATGTTATCTCTTTCCAATCAATGTGCTTATTTTTCATAGTACTTTATATATACTGTGATTATAATTAGACTTTAAAAAAATCTTTAAAAAGTAGAGCATATTTAAAATTATGAAGAAAAAATTAAATATTAATAACAAATTTTCCCTGTTTTCATTTTGTAAATCTAATTGCCTCCAAAAATTATTGATTGGTTTAGTCTCACTTTTCTTGTCTCTTCTACACCTTTCTTGGTATAAATTTTTATTCTATAATATAAGCAGATCCCAAAGACAATAGAGGGACTTTTAACATGAGCATGGATCGACAGGGCAAGGGAGAATGGCTTCAAACTGATACAGAGTAGGTTTAGATTTGATATTAGGAAGAAATTCTTCCCTGTGAGGGTGGTGAGGCACTGGAATGGGCACTGGTATGGGTTTCTGAGAGAAGTTGTGGTTGTCCCAGCCCTGGAAGTGTTCAAGGCCAGGTTGGGTGGGGCTTGGAGCAACTTAGTCTAGTGGAAGGTGTCCCTGTCCATGGCAGGGGGATTGGAACGAGATGATCTTTAAAGTCCCTTCCAACTCAATCCATTCTATGATTCGATGATAATGTGTCATAGATTATTAGTCTGACTTTCAATGCAAATGGAAAATAATTTATTTTTAGTTGTATTCAGGCCTTGTATTACATCATTATATTGGTAAAGCTCAGATTCAAGTAAAGCCCATATAAAATGCAGTCCCTTAGAAACCTTTTACGGTTTCTAAGTGCTTTCTGGGTTCTTTAAAGGAGACTTTTTTAATTCTCACTGGACTGTATCAGATTAAAATTGTGCTCCTTGTGCTGGCTCAGCTAAGCCAGAGATGACTGAAGAGGGGTCAGAGCATTAATCCTTCACTCCCTACCACTGAACTGCTCACAGAACATAACACGTGGCCTCCTCATGCTGCCTAACAGCATCAAAAAAATCCAGGCAGATGATCCAGGGGATTCTGTTGCTGATGAACCGATACAGAGGTTAAGTAATGGATAACAGAGACAAATTCAGGATCTGTATTCAGAATCAATTCAGTGGAGTATATACGGAACCAGAGCCTGGCAACCTTGCAAGCACCCTGAATCATTCACTGCTCCCTTGATCTTACACAAGGTCACTTATACAAAGTGACCAAATTGATTATAGAGTGTGCCCTCCATCCACAGTAAAAGAGGGGTTTACCTTTCAGTTCTTAAGTAAAGGGGTTTTGTAGAGAGTCAGTCTTTCCTGTTTTGTAGAGTCAATATGAAATTCTAGGCTAAATAAAAAGTTGAGGGGAAAGAAACCAAACACATTGTGGAATGCTTTTTGGTCTTTCTGTTGATCTCATTTGGACTTGGCTTTTTGCCTGGTCATTTCTTGGTGCCCAGTGAGAAGCAAAGAGGAGGCTGATGCATCAGCTTTTACTATCTACAAACTAGGGCCAATTTTATGGCACAAAGAGTCTAAAGTGATAGTGAAGGCAAAAGGTTCCTAATGCCGTTACCTGCTGTCAGAAGTGGATCTTTAATGGCAGATAAAAGCTGATCATGTCCCTAAAGTAAAATAAACTGGGGGATGACAGCAAAAGATATTCATAGAGAATGAAAGGAAAGTGCTTTGCTTTGGAATGAGGCCATAAGGAGAAGTGCAGCTAAGGATAATTCATTTTACAATCTACCCCAGGCTGTATTAGTCCTTTTGCAATTTTGTAGAATAATAGAAGTAAAATGCTCTTTCCTGAAGCTGTGAGTTCAGCTTCATTAGGTGGTGGTGGGGTTTTTTATATTGACATTTAGATAGCAAGGAGATATGTTCCTTTTATCACCCAAAATGGACAGATATAAATAATTAAGTTGCCTGTTCTAATATCTGGAAGGATCAGCTAAGCACAGAGGTGTAGGGCATGTTTCTTTAGAAGTAGTCCACTGCTTTTCTACAAATTATATCAAATAGCTCTAATAAATCCAGTTGATCATAATTGGAAACTGGCCTGATCCAAAGCCCACTCTCTCACATCTCTGGGAGTGGAACAAACCACAGGAGATCGTAGAATGGTGATTATATTTAAAAAAGAAAAAAAACATACTTGCATTTCAACCTTACTGCACTACATATTCACAGTAATTAATTAAAATTGACATTCACTGTGAATGTCTCAGGTTTCATTTGAGTTTTAAATCTACATCCAAAACCAGTTTCTTAAATACATTTTTAATTAAGAAACAATGTTTAAAAGTAATTTTGTAATAAGCTGTACTGCATCTCGTTCAGTTTCTGTATCTATAAAAATTTCAGCTTAGCTTTAAACTCTTGTCAGCATATAAAAAGAAGTTAAACCACATTAAAAGTCTCAACTTTATTTTGATTAATCAGTCTACTTAAAAACCAGTGAAGCTTAGTCCCACTTTTTAACATGTGTTTAGGTGAGATGAGATGGTGATCAACTCAAGAATAGTTTTAAAATAACTTGCATGTTCATGAATACTAAACAAATTAGTTGTTGAGGGAAACATATTGCCACAACAGTTGGAAAATCAACAAGAGAAAATTAAACTTAATTCATAATTTTAGCTTTGATTCAGTAAAGCATGGAAACACATGCTTAAAGCTAAGCATATTATATACCTTCCTTCTGGCATGAAGCTGGTACAGTCAAGTCAGTCTCTAAATGAATAGCAAGAGAAGTAAAAAAGTCCTCCCTCTGAGAAATTTCTGTTGAGCCAGAGAAACTATACGAGGGTAAAGAATCAATTAGAGCACGAAAAATACACTTGTAAGGGAAGATTTGCCAATAAAAACAGCAAAGAAGCAGATGCTACTTCTTTATTAGAAATTTCAGCCATGTTCTTATGGCTAAAGAAATGAAGCTTACCAAGAGTGGGTCAAGGCCTTAGCCTGAAGTATTGGTAAAAAAAATTGGTTAGAGAATAATTATTGGTAAACAGATATTTTCAGTTAGCTGGATCTGAGGAAATTTTTCTTAAGATACTTAACCCCCCCAACATCTCTCTAAATGAATCATAAAACACAAATGCTAATGGCTTTAGATGGACTACCATATAATATATTGAGGGGGAGAAAAAAAAGAAAAAAGAAGAATGAGATGGCTGAAACCCCCAAATCTATGTTATTTTGGCATTGAATGAAGGCTTAATTCCAAGGATAAACATATTAAAAACAATGGAGAAAATATTCCAACTACCTGTAAGCATACCAAATGAAACAGATGTTGGGTAAACAGAGAGGTTAGAGCATGGACTTTTCAAGAATAGTTTACTCAGAACACTCTCATTCATTTTTATTTTCCCTAGGAAAGAAGAGAGCAGTTTTGAATTAGATACTGAAAAAAAATTCTTCCCTGTGAGGGTGATGAGGCACTGGCACAGGATGCCCAGAAACGTTGTGGATGCCCCATCCCTGGAAGTGTTCAAGGCAAGGTTGGATGGGGCTTTGAGCAAACTGTTCTAGTAGAGGGGGTTGGAAGTAGATGATTCTATGATAGTAAAGGTTTTAGATTGGGTCAGTAAGATGTTTTGGCTTAAGTAGACTTCTGATTCTGTTTTATATGAAAATTTATTATAATAAAACTTTGCAAAGTAGATGCAAAGCTTTTGAAAATCCATTCTCAGGAGGCTGCCATCAGTGGTCTGGTAACTGGAGGAAAGCCTGTCAAAGGCTTATTTAAAGAGAAACAACTGATTAACAACAATATTTATATATAAGCATGGTTGTGAACACACAAAATTAAAACATGCACATTTTATTCCCCTTCTTTTTTTCTGATTAGCTTCAAATAGTAATAGTTTTGCTATTGATCTGAGCTAGCTTTTATTGTGCATTGCCCAGTGACCAAAAGATTAAGATCTCAAAAAGCTGAACATTTTATTCTAATCAGAATATTGGCAAGTCCTCACTAAATGTTTCATTTCAGAGTGAAAGCTTGTGACACAGTGAACAAGACATCAAGCAAGTGAACTCACCTTTACTGACACTGCAATGTTTATAGGTTATGAAAGAGAATTGTACTCCCCACTTCTATATTGCAGTGATTTTTCATCTTGCATAGAAATATTTCACAGATTTCTGGGAAAAAATACAACCCCCTAAAAAACCGTCCAAACAATAAAAAAAAATCACCCACCTCAAAATCCCTAACAATAAAAGGGTTTTTATTATTCATATTAAAACCTTGACTTGAAAGTTCCAATCCAAGCACAAATGTTTTGCTGGCAGTAAAGTTCTAGGTAGTGCTTTTCACATAAACCTCTTCCAAGTGTCAAAGGCTTCCCTTGGAGAAGGATCAATATGCCCACCTGAGGGCAGTGCTGCTCTTCACCAATCTCATATTTTAGCTCTGCTATTTAGAAGGAAAAAAGTACATGCATAGAAATCTTCAGGGTGCAGCTCTGCCAAGTGCACCTTTGCTGCTGCTCTTGTTATTGAAACGACAGCTTAGAACAGGGAAAATACACAGCAATGTTCCCAAAGTTACTTATGTTCTGGATGTAGTTAACCAGTGAGCAGGCAGCTGTATGCACACATGTACACAGGAATGCTTTTTGGCAACACTTCAACAGTTTACAGTTTCATCCTGCTTTTGACAATGCCCACCCTATGCAACTTTGACAGAAATAGTAAATTTCAGTTTGAGCTACAAAAAAAGCATTTAACAATAAACTCTATTTCAGAAACTGACAGACTTAATTTCCTGCTCCAGGGCAATGTTGTTGCTGTTTTGTTATTATTGCTACAGTTATGAAATTTTAGAACACCACTGCAAACAAACTTTGTTTCTGAGAAAAACTGCAGTTACCGGAAATTGTTCTACTAATGCTACAAATATCACATTCTGGTCTCTGAGTAATTACCAAAACTACTTGGTTCTTTCTTTAACTTGGAAACTGATGATCACATAGAGTGTGCTAAAACAATCCTACTTCTTCAAGAAAGGATTGCAGCTTCCTAAAAAGATCAGGAAAAGCAAAGCATTCCAGGTGGCTGCATGAAGTCCCTGGGCACGAATCTTTCAGCAACACATGGGCCTATGTATCTGCAACTTTCACTTTTTAATCGTATCTTCAAAAATAGTAGCATACCCGAAAATTTAATTCAGATTATTTTTGCTGAAAATTTCAGTTTTAGAAAAATAAAAAAAGCAGCAAAAGCTGTCGTGGTTTTTTATTCAGAAAAATAGAGGTGCTTCTTTTCATCATTAATTCTCAACTTCAGTAGTGCACATTACGATGAGACAAGCATATCTTAGGTTCTGCTTTACCCATATAAATATCGCTCTTTAATCAACTTCAAACGTGTGAAGTGGATACAATGGCTTATAATCACTCAGGTTTTCAGCACTGAAAAATAAATTCTCAAAAGTTTTTCTAAGTGGAAACGTTGTTTACAAAATCCAGAAATATCCCACAAAGCTTTCTAAGGTGGTACATCTCCAGTGTGGTAGTGATTTTATGCCCACTTGAATGTAGTCTTCTCTATAGGATTCTTAACAAAGTCCAATCAAGCTCATCAAGAGCAGTAGATGGGAAACAAGACTGAATATGTCAAAGGAGGTGTCTGTGTAGACCATTATTCCTAGGCAGAAGAGAATGACAGCTGTCCTAGGGAAAGAATTACGGTCCTGAAACTCTGATCCAGTCACATAGGTTTCAAAAAAGGATGTTAATTACAAGAATTAGAATTACCTGTTTGTGAACTGGTTATCCTAGATAGTTAGTTTATTTAGTTTAATTGCCAAATTAGATTACTTCTTGAAAAATCATATCTAGGGAACATTTCTCTAATAAAGATAAGTGAATCCAGTTGTACTCTGATTACATTTGTGTGTTTTTCTTTTCCACTCACTTTTGCTCAACTGACCAGTTTTAAAGGCTTTGGATACTGAAACAATAGGTTGGATAGCTGAAGGGGTCTCTCTAAGTTTGTTAACTCTGTATTGGAGCCACTTTCACTTCTCACAACTGCAGAGGTGAGACCTGATCTGATACTAAATTAGAACAACTTTTGCATGGTAATGAGTAGGCTTAAAATTCAACTTGGTGCATCTCCCAGCACTTTTGTATTGCCACCTCCAAACCCTTTCCCCAAATCCCCAGCTATGTTCTAATAAGATCACTGTATCTTCAAATTCAGTGATTCTTTTTTAGCTCCATGACAAATTCCACTCTGATTTTTACATGTTTTTCCTTTTGGATGTTTTCATAATGTTGGACCACAATCAGAAGCGATCAGGAGAAAGACAGATAGCTAGTAAAGAGTTATCTATTTCATATTTTTACTGCTAGCAGGTTTTAAGCTGGTAGGTTGCAAATAATCAGTAAATAAGGAAACTCAGCTCGCTTCTCTTAACCTTTGAACAGAAGCATGGAGAGCTAAATAGCCACAAATGACGTGCAGAACATCCTTCATTTCTCAGATGCTGTTGACATCATCAACGAGAGCATTTGAAGCAAATTTAGAGGGAAAATAAGGAAAAAAAGCTGTCAGCTTATAAGGAGTATCTCTGTAACTCATGTTTTTGTTTCTCTTGATTTAAATTAGGGTTTAATTTTTCTTATAGTGGAGGCTGGTGGAATCTGCTGTTATAGTTGTAGCTTCCACATGTAAACTCTTCTAAAGCTTCTTAGGTACTCATCTCTCCATCTTCATCTTTTATTGTGTATGTTGTACTAGGCCTTGATTTTACCTCAGAGTTTGTTGTATCTTGAAAATCAATGCTTTAATCTTTTTTGCTTATTGCCTTATACAAAGCTTCAGTATGAATAGCACTGTACACTTTTAAAAATCTTGTGATGGGTGGAAGGGACCACACATTAAACATAGATGTAAGAATTTTTTGTTAGCCTAATAAAATCATAACACTAATGGAAATGAAGCAGTAGTTAACACAATTACAAAATACTAACACTCAAACTATTAAAGAATAAACTCTCTGATAATAAAACTCTCCCAAGAGTTGTACAGGAAAACTTATAAGCTATCTGTGCCTCTAATGTGTTATGTTCCCCTTTTCTCTGGCTACTAGGGTCAATTGTGACAATTTTCTTAAAGCAGAGGCATCTAGAGTGACATCAGCATTCTCAACTTTTTTCAGGAGAATGATGGTGGGTTTTCTTTTTCCTTGCCTGCTGCCTTTCCCCTGTTCTCAGGGAAAGGGTGAAAGCTGCTCCACAGCCCCCCCCCAGTAAAATCCAGGGACTGCCTGGGGCTGCCAGCCCTTTCCCTGTGGCACCCCTGGGGCAGTGCAGGTAACGCTCATGAGAAGACCATATTACCAATAGTTCTAAGTGGCTTATGTGACTGTCTTTTTTTTTTTATTGGTCTCAGTAAGAAAATAGTCTGTTCTATATATAAATGATGCCTATTTTAATTTCTGGGGTAATGATGAGAATACCAACTTATTCTAAAGTTTTCTAGAAATAAGAAGAAAAACTGAATAAACACCAGAGATAGTTGAATTTATACTGGAAAGTTGATTTTTGGTAAAGTTAATAGCCAAAATTAGAATGAAAAAAAAAGTTTTTATATCCTTTAAATACACTGGAATTAGTTACCTTTTGCAAAGTAGCAGTAACAGCTTTTCCTCCACAATGAGCCTACTATACAGTAAGTGGATCCAGAAGATGTACCTATGGAAAAATGATAGGTTATAATATATTTGAAGAGAGAGAAAATGCAGTATGTAGAGTCAGTAATGAATGTAGAAGAATAAAACAGCTCAGATCAGAGAAAAGGGCATTATTTTACTTTTCTCTAATTTAAGTGACACTATTTAACTTGGGAAATCTTTCTGTTCATTTCCGCTTTCTTTCCCCTTTAATTTAAATTAAGGCTTATGGACAATGACATAAGAATGGAGGAAAATGGACAAAACCACCCCTTATTTTTCATCATCAAATTTCACCTACCATTTTTTCCTCCATGATACTAGAGTATTGCATTAGGCATAAGAAAGACTAAATATTACAAAAATGTGCAATAGTGAACAGTAAATAAGAAAGAATATTCCTTCCCTCTAGTACTGTAACTAAATATGTGCATTGGGAATGAGCTGTGTGATTTGATATGATGCCTGTAAAAGGTCAAGCACACTTTGACAGTGCAGTCAGGTTTTCAGCATAGCAAGACCCTGGACTGTGTTTGCAAGTTTTCCACTTAAATATTTTTAGTTTTCACAAAAGGTTTCCTCCACTTTTGTTTACAATAAAATTCAAGATGATTTCCACAAATAAATATGGTTCTTTGTTTTTTTTCCCTGACAACACTATTTTTGTTAGTCTAAATTTCTGACTGACTGTTCTTGTTCAGTACATAACTTAGACTTTACATTGCATCAGAACTGACTTGTGTACACTGCAAGTTCTCTCTTTCCAGTACCTGGGCTATTGAAACACCTCATGACTGCATAACTCTGACTGTTGACTCAGCTCCTGCTTCAGTTTTGGCCTAACACACAACTGATGAAAAGATCTGATCTATGTTCCAGTCAAAGGCAGAGCAACATGCTGGCCAGACATAATGGATGGAAAGGGGTAGAGGTCACTGTGCAGCCATTATCACCAGCATCTTTCCCTCTCCTGAAGATATCACCTCCTACATTCTTGTATAGTATTTGTCCGGAAGATTCTTCACAAGTCCAAAATTACAAGATGGAAGGTATAAATACATCAGCTTATCCCAACCTCAGCCTCAAGCTGCACCAGATAAAATTCAGGTTGGACGTCAGGAAGGAATTTCTTCACAGGAGGGGTTGTTAAACATTGGAACGAGCTGCCGAGGGAGGGGACAAAGTCACCATCCCTGGAGGTGTTCAAGAAATGACTGGATGTGGCATTTAGTGCCATGGTATAGTTGACAAGATGGTGATTAGTCACAGGTTGACCTCAGTGATCTCAGAGGTCTTTTCCAACTTAAATAATTTCTGTGATTCTGTGAAAAAAGCTTTTGAAGCAGATCCAACAGCAGCTTTACTGCTGAGGCTTTTGTGCTTCCCAGAGTGATGGAGGGAAAGATGAAGAATGATCAGTCTCACCATCATGTAGGGAGCCATTTTACTCACAGACATGTGAGTCTGAACAAAGGGAATTGAGGCACTCTTTGTCTTGTTTGGTTTTATTTTTGCTAATGAGTTCATAAAATAAAGCTTAATTAACAGAGACAATTGTTCTGTAAATTTGAGATATTCAAATGAACTGTGACAATAATGGTCTGTAACAGAGGACCTCATACTCCTTTGGCATTGTGTTTAGAACAAATAGTAATACTATGGATGTTAATATTAACTTCTTTATTAGTTATCATTACTAGCAAGAGCCATGGGGTCAGTAAAGTTGGAAATGATTGCTGCATTCATAGACCAGGTGGAAAAGAAAGATAAGGAGCCTTTGGTACAGCTGTATCCAGGCTGGTATTGCAAAAAATTGAACAAACGTTGTCATATCATGTTATAAAAGTCTGAGATGGTTCCCAAGCAACCTGTTTAAACACGCTTATAATGCACCATGTTCTGTACTGCCTGTAGAGTAAATAAATCTGTCCTTGGCCTAGTGGGCATTTTTCTTTTTACTTTTCCTGCTCATTTACTGAGTGTTAAACCCTGTGAATAAAGATAGCAATTCCTTGCAGCCTGAGACCATCCCCTAGCAGTCCTTGCCCTTACTTCAGAAATTGGTTATTATTCAATGGGCTCATCTCCCCTGTCAGGTTTGGGAAGGTCAGTTTTGAAGATTAACTCTCAAATGAGACCTTCCAAAAGTCATCAGCTTTTCTGTTCCATAATGCTGTGAGCTGTTCTGCAAAAGAAGTCTGAGTAAATGATACCTCCTCCACCATTCATAATCTGTTTCCAGTAAAGACCAGCAGCTCAGAGTGAATTTGATATTTTTAATCTTGGCCTGAGATATGTTATTTTAGATACCTTAGCCAAGAATTTCTGAAGTGAACAAGTTAAAAAATGATACTGAAGCTCCTCTCCCTCCAATACAGAGATTATTAATAGGATTTCAGAAAGGAGCATGACCTCTTATCATATTAATATTTGATCAGACAATGAATGCAGCTTGCTTAGAAACTCAAAGCTGGCAGAATTCTCAGTGTTTATGATCTGTAGGTTAACATTACAGCAAACCATTTCAATGTGTATGGGTGACACAGTAGAAGCTATGCTATCCTCTTAGCCCCTAGACCATCCTCATATGGAACATAATCATAGAATCACAGTGTTCTGGATTTGAAGGGTCCTTATAGTCCATCTATTCTGAAGCCTCCTGCTGTGGACAGAGGAACTTTTCACTAAACAAGAACTCCATCCAACCTGGCCTTGAACACTTCCAGGGATGGGGTGTCCACAACTTATCTCATAGCACATTTGATTTAAGTCTTGTACCTACAAACAGTTATATTTTTCTCTTTCAAACCTTTGTCTACAATCCTAGGAAAGTTACCTATTTCTGGCAATGGTTGTTTTATCAGTGTTAGCTGCCACCTATATTACTACACTTTTCTGCATTTTTGATTACAGGCCAAGATCCTATTGAAGTAATAATGTGCTAATACAGAAAAAAAAAGAACTCCACAGCTATAAAAAGCTCCAGGCCAAGTGTGACATTGTCAACATTGATAAACATAGGAAAATGAAGGGAAAATGAGACATTTGACTGTCAACATTGATAAACATAAGAAAATGAAGAAAATGAGACATTTGGGTTCCCTTAATACATGTTGATGGCAACATACTAAGAACTTAATACTCCTAAACAAACTGAATTTCTTGCAGAGTTGGGTACCAAAGAATAAGATTGCAGAGGATGTAGAAAGAAACACTCGGACATGAGAAGTTGATAGTCTAGTAAGCAAACATTATTGATATTTTTCAAGGAAAAATATAAAAAAACCCCTGCAAAATATCTAAGTCCATACTTCAGGATTATTCTCCATTTTCAGCAGTGAAATTTATAGAGATTAATAGAATAAACAGAGAACTCCCATGATACCAGAACTTCCTGTCCATGAGAAATGAAGTAGTGAGAATAACCCTTGACATGATGCATTATTTAAGCACTGACCTGTGCAATGATAACTAGCAGTTTCACAAATGTGAAAAAAAAAAGCATAAATTTCTGAGTCACACTTTTCAGGGAGGATTTTCTGAAATATTGGTCTGTACAGTAAGATTTTGAGTCCAATAGGGTTTTCTTATTCATTCTTTCCTCATCATCTTTGCCTAATAAACCAATTTGAAGATACACTTCCTGCAGTTTCAGTATATTCTTGTATTGGTCCTAAAATCTGTATTTCTACCTGTACGTACAGTTGCACTTAAAAAATCCCATCCCATTCAATTTTACTTTCAGCTCAGAGCACAGAAAATTAATTAATCATGGAAGGTTAATTCTGCAAGTTATGCTGGGCATCTGAACTGCTTGTTGTGCTGCAGCTTCTCTGGTATAACTTTGCCAAAACTAATCATTTCTAATCACAATCCCACTTCCTTCCCCAAACGAAATGATAACTGTATCAAAATCTTTTGCTTTGGAAACTTTTGGAATTTATTTTGTAAACTAGAAATAAAATTTAATGCACTTGACCTAACTACACAAAAAGCATAACAGCGTGGAAAAAAAATTGGACAGTAGGGAGGTAATTACACTTATTGTGTTAGCAATTATACTAAGATAAAGTACATCCAAGGTCAAAGATATTAAGAGATTCAGAGAGGTTTGACTTGAGGTCATGTATCATTTTTTCATATATACTTCTTCAGAGCAGCACAGCCTTGCGGTTAGCAGGAACAGAAAATGTAGTAAAACAGACAAATTGCACAGAAGGGAGGAAAGAAAGCATGCTGGGGTGAGCTGGCAAATCATAATAGGCATAGAAAACAGCAATGAGAGATAGAAAATAGGGAGAGGAAAAGACAAGGAAAATTTTTTTGTGGCAATAAGGGACCTTGAGCAGCTGTCCACCTCTGATTTCATTGCAACTAATGGCAGAAAGCTCACAAAAATTTCAGGCCAGCAATTCCAGAACTATGGTACAAATACCACTAATGCTACAGGACCACTAAAGATAATTTGCGATGCCCACCAAAGCCTGATTTTGTCAGTGTGGCTACTAACACTGGCCAAAGGTATCATGAAGCTGCACATCAGTGGTTTCTCATGTTGAAAATAATGTAATTTTCAGTATTTTCTGTATGTGGACTCACACTATGAAAGTATCCAAGAAAAAAACAACTCACAGGTATTTTGAAAGATATGACACAGGATTTACAAATTTTTCTGCACAGTTACCTTTTAATAAACGTACTTCATTCTAGTTGCAGATTTCTGTCTACTTGAAAGGTAAAATTTTCCTCCTACATCTAACCAAAAAGACCCCAAACAAACAACAAAAAAAAGGCTACAAATCCACACTCCAAAAAAAACCCCCAAACATCCTTTTTTTTATTCTCATTATAGTTTATCAAGGCAGTATTATATTCAATAACAGAACATATATGAAGAAATTACTATTTTCTGTTTACGTAGCTGTCTCAGAGAACATCATCTTAGTTTGGGAAATTGGCTTTATATGCTTCCATCTTAGCTGGATAACCAAGATGTGCACATGTTCAAGGTTTTAATCCAATGACTTCTCTTTGGGCAAAGAGATACTTGCTCTAGTGATTTCAACAAATACAGAAGCAGCATCAATATCACAGGACAGAATTAAAATAAAATATAGTTATTTTGGTGGGAGAACAAACTCTAGTATATTTGTATCATTAATTTTTTATAAACTGTTAGAAGTCAATTATCAACCATTTTGAGATCTAAATAATGTATTTTACTGTCAGCCAATTCCAGCAGAAAGGGGAAGATTAGCTGAGAGTAAGGTTTTTCTATTTGATTACACTGTAAGTGATATCAAAGTAAATTGCTGACTTTTCTTCTTCTTTTTTTAAATTAAAACAACTTTTTTTTCCAACAAAAGTGTCAAAGAAATTGTGCTATAAAAATATGAATTTCATCCTGTGGATGGCACTCCTGGACTGTTAGAAACAGGTGACTATTGAGAACTATGCCTTTGATGAAATTCTAAAAGGAAAATTCATATTTAGTTGTTCAATACTAACAGTATTTGGAAGGCAAGAGACTTAAATTGCGAAGATACTCATAAAATGACTGCAAATGCTCTGTATTAAGTGCAGGTAAGCAGTTTTTATAACCTCAGCACCCAGTCAAACAGTCACAGGTAAGTTCAACAAGTACAGTATTTCACCTGATGAATGAGAAACTAAATCTGCTAGGTAAGCAGCAGCAACATATTATTACAATCTCAGAATGGTTTATGTTGTATATGATTAAAGCAAGAGCCCTGGATCCAGCTCCAGCTCCAGAAGAAAAAAAAAAAAAAAGAGTGCATTGTTCTGTTAGAGGGTAATAGTATGACCATGTCTTTTGCTCTCCCTTTTTGGACATCGTGAGACAATTCTCTCAGTCTCTTGGATGGTGAGGATGATGATAAAACAAAGCTTTTGGGTTAATGTACATTGATTAATATTTTATTATTAAGAAGGGAGAGAATACAAGAAAGAATACATGTGAGTGTTCCTGTATTTGCCCTTTTGCCCTGCCTAGAATAAAATTCTCTTTTTCTTCGGACTGGCCAGTGTGCCTGGCCTCTCATTGGATGCTGAAAATGTAGCACTTAATGCCAAGCAAAATGAAGAAAGAGTCATTTACATAAATGTAAATAAACAATGAATTTGTGAGAGAGTAAATATAAAGGTTGCAGAGAGAGAAGCATTTGAACAGAACTGTTTGATATGGACCAGAAAGTAAGCAGTGGTGACTTCATCCCTGCCTGAATCCCTCAGGACTCCCAGCGTAAGAAGTGCAGAAAACACTGGCCACCAAGAAAGACTCAATATATGCTTCATGCAAATATATTTCTCAAGCCTCATGTGCTTGTAAACTTCTTTCAAAACACAGCTAGAATTAAAGTAAACCACCCTTGAAGATCTTCACACCTACTCACAAGTCCTCTTCCCTTTCCCTTTTTTCTATCATAAGCAACATCCTATTAAATTGCTACTGGGTATTACTGTTGCCTTTGCACCCATTCAGGGCAGGCAAATGTAGGTAGTTGTGTCCTATTAAGAAGTCTTCCCATGGAAAGCATGTGGCATTCAGGGCTTACATTCCCCTAACTGAATCCAACTGCTGTGACAAATGGGATCATTTACACGACAGTAAACAGCCACACACTTGTAGCTATTTGCTGCATATAAGTGATAAATTTTAATGCCCTAAATAGAGACAGCCTGTGATCTATATAAGCAACCTGTAAATCAAGATAATAAGTAGCCAAATAAAATTTCTTATCCTTTGGTGAGAAATATCTCGAGAATAAGCACTGCAGAGAAATTAATGAGTGTTCTCTCTGCAAGGAATAGTATGAAACAATGTTATAAATAAGAATTCAAAGTGATGCTGGAAGTGATTGATCAAGAGTTACATTTTTTGAGAACACCATAAATGACTATGCTAAAATTCCATGCTGCAAAAATCAAAGGGTACTCTTGCTAGAAGAGATCGAACTCAAAGTGGTGTGCATCCTAGATGACACTCCAAGAAAATCCATGTTCAGCTTCATGGTTAGTACCAGCCAAATGTGCATACCAGCAACTGTTTATTTGCTTTAGATAAGTATCACTTTGTAAGAATGATCAGATTCATTGTAGGTATAAAGTATTTCCTCCAGTTTAGGAGGTGCAGCTGAGTTAAAATACCTGTGCCATACTACAGGTTCATACTCCAAATATAACTTAAATGGTTAATATAACTTTAAATGGTTATTAGGTCTCATATTTTCAAGAAAAAAATATTTCTTACTCTTAAAAACTCAATTAAGTCAAGTGTGCTGAAGAAGAGATCTCAAAAGGCAAGATCTTTGTGAACAATGGAAAGTAAGGAGATACTTTTTCTTCACAGCTAACCTAGCAAGCAATTTAAATACATATAAGCTCAGCCAGATTTGCTTTACTTAAACTCAAAACTCCATTTCACAAGACATTAATGTCATCATATATCAGTTTCTCTCAATACCTCAGAAATTTTCAACATGCTTCCACATCACTGCCTGCTTCAATACTAAAGTATTAAGGCACCCTTATGGGTGTACTAGAAATATGATTTCCTTGCAAGAAATATTTACCAAACCCCTGTTCACTTCAATGCCTCAGCCT
>JAWWLZ010000001.1:12483712-12503240 GCA_035041345.1 Poliocrania exsul
CGCCAGCATAGCTCTCAACCTCATGAGGGCACGCAAGCTTCTCCCCCGCGACAAGGGGGTGTCCCCGGAGAAGTATAATAAAACAGTACTTAATATAAAGAACTTAAAATGCACCAAAATATGTCTGCAGATTCAACTTTTCTTCTCAAAGATGGTGAGGAATCTTGATTTTTTTTTCTTTTGATTAATTATATTTTTCAAGAATTCCCCCAAATTGTAATTGGGCTTTATATGTATTCCCTGCCATAACAGGTATTAGCATCAACCTGTATTATTCAAAATTTATTTAACTTTGTAAATTAGAAAGAACTGCACATTGGAATATGGAATGTAGAGACTTTCTAAGTAGCTAATAATATCCAGAAGGAAGATGTCCTATTTAGAGATGTTACCATCATTACTGTTTATTACATGCAGTGCATTGGTGAGCAGGCCACTCCAGCCACTGTTGAATCCCATGGGTACCATTCTATTTCATGACAGACTATATTTAACCACTTTGCTTAGTGATATGGCCTTACTTTAACACAAATTCAGTGTTTGCTATACCAATCCAGTCACAGAGGCTGCCTGTAGGGACACTGTAAAATTGGCCTCTAAATACACTGAACAGAAAATGAAGGAAATATAAACTCCAAGTGGGCCAAAATATTTTGTCCCTTGAAGGTAGTGAATGATTTATGCAAACCAATTTACTCTGTGTTGCAGGCATTAAGCAAAGCCTGTGCTCATTAACGAGTTATCAGGAGAATGGGAGAACAAGCTAAAGGGGGAATCCTTTTAGTACTGTTGGTGGTAAATTAGGTCTATCAGGACCACAATAAAAATATACAGAGTAGTCGGTATTAGGTTAATTACCTTTGCTGACTTGAAAGGCTGGAATTTAGCTGGAAACAAAATAAGGAAAGCTTTTGAGCCACGATTGTTTTTGTATTTCCAGGCAGTTATCATGTATTTAAAGGACAGGATGCCTTTTCATTCCACTGGAAAAAGAGGAGCCAAATGGAAGCGTAATGTCGGTGCCTATATTATTAGGGCATTTGATAATTATTCTCATATTAAATATAAGGAATAGAATGGCAGAGGAAGTTCCATTTGCAACCTTTCTTAATTTTAATTTTTGTTAGATTAGTAAAAGGTAATTCTTCATGCTACTTGAAAATACTTTCATTATCCTATCTCTCACATTGAAGACTTACAAGTTGGTTGATTCAAAAGAACACATTTTGTTGTGCTGGCTGATTGCAGCATTTGAGAAAGTAAAACAATTTTTGATCTTCTGGCCAAAAAAAGTCAAGGACCAATTTTCCCATATCAACCTTCCCATTAAATCCATGATCTGCATATGAATAAGACTCAAAGACCCATGAGAAGATTTAGAAATATTCACTATACAGTAATTAATTTCCTTGCTTGGACATTTCGTCAGTGGTCATGCCTTTATTTCATTTGCATTTATTATGCATCTCTTATAGTATGAGCACAACCAAATAATCCTCTGGTAGGAGTTTAAGTCAACAGGAGCCAATTCTCAGCTTTGAAATTTTATAATATAGTTTTTGCTCACTCTTGAGACCTTTAATTATGCTGCACAGCTGAGTCAGACCTGGCAGCCATCTTTTAGTTGAGCAGGGAATGTCTCAATCTGTTATGCCAAAGCCAGATGGCTACTTTTTGGAAGGATTTTCCAGCTTGAAAAGGGAAAAGTCAGGAGTCTGTGCCAATGATTCAGCACTTCAAATCCATGGGTTAGGGTCAGAACTGCATAAATGCACTAACAGGGGCTTGGGCAACAGACTGTGATTCCCATAGGTCATTTGTTACTTATAATTTAGGATACTCAGAGAAGATAATGACTGGGGGATCATTAGGGTTAAAAAAAATGATAATAATCTAACAAGCAACAGATGACTGCCTGAAAATACACAAAGGCATATTTATGTATTGTGTGGGCAATAATGTTGTTTACAATCACACCACCACACATTTATTATGTGTCAATGCAATGTTATATAAAACGATAGTTTAAAATATTATCTTGCATTCAGTGTTTGCCACCACATCAATTGCTAAAATTATGTGCTTGCTTCAAGGTATTTTTTTTCTTAAAACATCTGTGCATGTGTGATATCAGCAGTGACTTTGCTGCTGGTTCCAATCACCCTTGCATAAACTCTTGTAAAATATTTTCTCCGCCTCCACAGAACCGAGAGTGAATTTTTCTGAAGCATTTAGTTGTCAGGAGTGAACAGAAAATATATTTGGCAAGCCACAGGAAAGGCTCAAACCCCTGTGGAGCTTTATAGGAATTCATCTTAAGCAGTGCCCAAAATGGAATTCAGAAAAGCTGTTTAGTACGTCCAATCCCTCATTTAATCTACATATGTTTGCACAATTATTGCTATAATAAAAAAAAATGATAAAATGAAATACTGTTGGTGGTTACTACTGACAGCTGGAGGTCAGAGAGTAAAAAGCTTTTAGAAGTTCTATTAAGAAGCAAAAAAAGATGAATGTATAAATACTGGCAGGAAATAACTTTTCACCAAGCTGCTACAATGTGCTGACATCTTTGCAATGCAATTTCAGTTTAGGTCACTTCTGATTCCGTGTGCCTTTTTTATTGTTTACTTTTCTAAAATATAATCATTTATTGGATGTGATTTCAAGTGTAACTTTTGAGACACAGTGAAAAAAACATTGTGTTGCGCTACTTTATCTGCAGCACCACATCGTACACACCGTGACAGAATCATAGTTGCAGCTACTGTGTGTATTTGCTTTGCAGGAGCATTATCAGCTCTCATGCTTTTGGCATAACCCAGGAGACTGGAGAAATGGGAGCTTTCAGTTAAAAACAAGCACTTTCTAATGTGAACTCAGCTGAGAAGGATTAAAGATTTAGAAGGCAGAGGTTATAGAAAGAAACCTTGCCCTTGACATTCCAATTTCACTGATATAAAATTTAAAGGCATTAAACAATGCTTTTTATTTTAGGTTGTTGGGGTTTTTTTCATTATTATTTGATCTGTTAAACCATATCACAAGGTGCACCAAGCCAGGATTGATCCTGTACTATGTGCTAGCAGAGAAACCTCATTAGTAGAAGTCACTCCAAGAGTTGTTCTTTGGAAGGAAAGACATTTTTTGAATAACCCAAAAAAGATCAAACAGCACACAGAGCAGTTGTCTGGATGAAGCAATAAAACCTTTTCCTTAGCTGTAAGAAAGATGCTGTAAAGTCACTATGTCTTCAATCATTTATCATTTGCCCTCATTTACTGCTGAAGTACTGATCACAATCCAAACCAGAGAGAAATTTTAACAAGACTCGAGCTGGATTCTTGTTAATTAACTCCTACAGGTGAGAATTGAATCTGCAGAGAATAAAGGCTTTCTCAAGCCTTATCCAAAATTGTTTTTCTTTTAAGACATTTGTGCTCTCAGAGAACTACAGTAGTCTTTTTCACTAATGGACACAAGCAGGTTTTGATTTTCATCAGCACTGCAATGCAAGGCTGTGTGGTACAGAGAAGAAGAAAGCTTAAGATACTGGCCTTGGGTCAAAGACTCATGCTCAGGGAAGAAGGAAACAGTTTTGATTGTCAGATTTCTGGTGTCAAGCATAGCTATAATGATTTCTCAGTCAAGGTTTACTCATCTAAATAGCTTTACTGTTCACAAGATATTCAGTTACTATATAGCCCTCTGAGAGCAACATCTTAAAACATTAAACAAATCCTAACTTGCCAGCACAGTGTAGAAGATTTTTATTCACAAGTTTACTTTAGCATTCTTCATTCTCCTTTATTTCATTAGAAGGGAATTGTATTGCAAATACTTCCCAGGAGGTTGATAAATAAGTATTTTCTCAGATTATTCATTAAAATAAATTAAATAATATTGACCATCAAAGAAAAGCCAAGCAAAACATCAGATATTTTGCATCCCAGTGTATATCTTCTGGTACAGGTGAAACAAAACACATTTATAGTAATCAGTCTATCAGATTTTGTCTTTTTCCTGTGGCTTTATCCATGGGCCATGTCTTGGTTTAAGCTGGCAAAATGCCAACTGTTTAATACCAAGTCAGAGCCTCTCTCCCCTCACTGAGAAAAGGGAGAAAGGGAAAAAAACTCTTAAACTATGTTTATGCTTAAACTAGCTACATATATTTATAGAGAAAAGAGTAAAACTACAATGTAACATACACTTACACAAGCTAGGAATAACAAAAAATAACTTCCCCACTCCCCAGTGAAAACAAATTCTATTACTGTAATTTTTATAAGCATCCCAAAAGACACCCAGCAAAGAACAGAAAGAGTAACAACAAAATGTTTCTACTTCCCTGAACTCAAACAAAATGCAAGTAGCGGCAGCAGGAGCAGCAGGGCCTACTCTAGCAAGACAGGATCTGCACCACGTTCTGTCTGTACTTCAGCCATGGTGGAACTGACTAAACCACTCCCACACACCGGCCCTTACCCCTTTTGAGATGATGTCGTAATATGGTATGGAATACAATACTAATAGCTAGAAGAAGTCAGCTGTTAGCTAGCCCAGCCCAGCTCAAGTCAGCTGACAATTCCAGGCTTAGTCTGAACTTTAAAACCTAAATTTAGGCCCACATGGCTAAACCCATAACATTCCACCCCTTATTCTAAGCTCTGACTTGGTATTGAGCAGTTGGCATTTTGCCAGCTTAAACCAAGACAGGCCAATACAGCAGATTCCATGGATCCTTTGAAACTAAACATCCTTTATGTTGTGGCTCGTAGTTGTGACACTTGCCTAAAACACCTGCGTAGATCCATTCTAATTTGTATCCATTTTCATTCAGTCACCAGTTCAGAAAAATGAAAGAAATAGAACCATCTGAAGAGTGAAAGTCAGCAAATGTATAAGGGAAAATAAATGGAAACTTTTTCAGGATTTGAATTTTTCAGAAATCAGAAACTGGGACCCTTAGTCTTTCACCTATTGCAGATTACACAGCTTTACAGAGGTTAGATATCAACAATACATATCAAAAGAAATGTAAACAACTATTTAAAAAATGTTTTGAATAAGACCAGTTTAGATTACAGGATCATTTAAGTTCAGAACAAGAAGGTATGACCATGGCATCACACATTTTGTACTTATTTAAAGCATAATAGCCCTTATTGGCTACTGTACCAAGGTCCAATTCCAACAATGATTATTTTATTCTAGTCTATCAAAACTTATTCAAGTTTTTAATTTATTGCATCCCTGATATAAAAATTCATTCCCACAGAAAAAAAACTTTTCACTTTCCATTGCAGGGCCAAGTTTGTCCTGCATATTATTATTATCAAGTTAGCTACCTCAACACTCCCCACTAAACAAATGCAATTTCCTTCTCCAATATAAAAATATTGTCATGGCGCTTACCGTCTTCTCTCCTCTTTTAGTATCTACTAGAACAGTTTAAGAAGAAGGTTTCTATCCTCACGTTCCTCTGATACACTGAAGAAAGGAGGCATCTAAATTGGCAAAGGTCCACCCTAAAATGTTAAACTTAGCAAAGGCAGTCTAGTGCACGTGGCATCAGTGCAACAGCTTGGTGGCCTGAATTATTCTATGTATTATATGGTTTTATCAGTGATACACCTGAATTAAGCTGTTCCCCTATTTTGTTACGTAATTGAATCTGATTGGAAGGTCTCCTGACTCAAATTCCAGCTTTATTATTTCAGAGATTCTTATTAAAGTAGAAAAATAAATTTGAAAGTGTGATTTCTAAAATAAGCAAAAGCAGATAATAAAAGATCTCAAATTGATTTAAAATGTTTCATATTTTGTTAATGATCCTTTTATTTTGCTAGTGTATTTTAAGCATTCAAATTTTAAAATACTGACATTTTAAGCTTTTTGAACCATGCCACTTATCTTGCTTATTTGACTAACACTTTTAACAGCGGTGTTCTGACTCTAGTTGAGGCTTACAGACATTTTGTTTAGTGCTTGGAAAATGAGCTGCCTAAAATCAGGGCAAAAGTACAAAATAGTATATAAATGGTCTTTTAATGTATCATGACCTCAAATTATGTTTATCTGTAGCTGACTCCAAGCTAGATGTAGTCAAAGATATAAAAAACAGATTTTGTTGCTACTGCTTTACTTTAAAGCAAACACATGTTTTTTTCAGTATCCTTATAATGCCTGTACAAGCACTGAAATGTTCATAAC
This sequence comes from Poliocrania exsul, assembly GCA_035041345.1. NCBI lineage: Eukaryota > Metazoa > Chordata > Aves > Passeriformes > Thamnophilidae > Poliocrania > Poliocrania exsul. The sequence continues at coordinate 12,489,929 of JAWWLZ010000001.1, forward strand.
CAAGTTTTCTATATTTCCCATTTTTTCCTTTATTTTTTTATCTATGTTCACTAAAATTATTAATTAATACTAAAAATTAAACCAACCACAATTGCATCATGGATGTGACTGGCTTCTATTCAAATCTACTTAGCAATAAATAGGGTACCAAGACAGCTGTTAGCATTGAAAATGGACAGTTGCAGTTATTACTAGTTCAATAAAGGCTGACAGCTAGAAATAGGCTCTTGATCTCAAATGTGTTCAGAAGAAAGACCGTCATGCTAACACACAAGCTAGTGCTATAGTAACTAATTGGACAAAAGTATGATTTACCCCCCTGATTCTTAATAGTTCATATGTTTCCACTGTTATACCAAAGTCGATTGGAAACAATGCTTCAGATTGATAACAAAAGCACAGCAAAACTGTGATAATAAAAAAAAAAATCAAACTTTTTGTTTACAAGAGTGTTATTGCCCTCATAGACCATGATTTCTGTTGATTCTATAATGAATATTACCTGAAAATTACCAGGCAAAGAAACTATGAAGTACCTAAGGTTTCATGCTTATTAGCACAACAGTATGTCAGATAAGTGCCCCCAATTTTCTAGCTTCTACCTGTCTCACTTTCCAGTCTGGTCTTCCTGAAAAATTATGAACCAAGAGTCTTAGTTATTCAGCTTCCACAGCCTGGAGTTTCAGAGTTGTTAATATAGGTCAAACCATAATATTCAAAAAGTAGCAAATTCAAGGAGAAATTTATGTAGTGCATACTACCTATCTTATTTTGACTGAAACCCACTTTTTTTTTTTTTTAATAGCAGTAAAAATGTCAAGAAATCCCTATGGACAGACATGAATTCAGATAATCTAAACCTCTAAAAAGGTAGCATTAAGAAATCAACAATCACTAAAAAACACTTTCAAGAATTTGTTGGAAGTTTATCTTCTGATCAAGGGTGAAGAAAATAGACTGTTCAGGGAACTGGTTTGCCCCAGACTAGCATCCATTGCTTCTATTTTTCCTCACCTCCCTGAACAGACCAATTGCTAATAGCATAAGCATCAGAACTAGAGCACTTGTTCTCCTGAGACCTGCCCTTTTCCATGGACATACATACAAGAATATTCATGCAAACAAAATAAAATGGCCTTGAATATTCTGAAAGTTATTTTATATCTACAATTTTAGGACTTATCAAGAGGATATAATTGTTTTGTCATCATTATAGTCAATGTATAGGAACTGTCAAGGAAAACAATCAGTCAAAACCACATTAAAAAGACAAAGATTGATAGTGGTGAAGATTATTGTTGCATTGATTATTGTATTTTGAGAACATATTTAGCATCCAAAGAGCTTTGCAACCCTGGAAACCTGATGAAATACAGGACATAAACATTGAGTGGTGTTTCTATCAAGGCACATCTGGTAATGGAAAGAGATTTTACATAGTTACTGATGAAATATCTCACTTTCATACCATCAGTGTTGAACTGTTGGCAGATAGGTAGTATTAGGGGTATTTATTTTGAAGAGGCAGGAGCCTTTTCTGTCTCTTTTTATTCTAAGCAAGAGATTGCTAACACACCTTTAAACAGTTTTGTCCTTTTCTTTATACCTTTTGAGGAGAATCAAATACACTGCTTTCTGCTGACATTGAAAAGTAGGCAAGGACAGTAAAAACCCATTTTACCTTCATCAAAAAGGAGAACTGCAGTTACAACACTACTTAGAAACTTTGTGAAGTCCCTTTACGGTCTCAGGGAAGTCCCACATTGACATAATGTCACAAGGGGAGCAAAGATCAAACATAGCCATAGTTTAGTATCTGCTGTGTCCTCTGCTGGGTGAATGTGTGCTGCCCTGGCAAGAGAATGCAATTTTATGATCTAGTAATGGGCCTTTTCCATCTCTAATTACTACCTCACAGGGGCACTGTGAAGATTATTTAGTTAATGTTTGCACAGCTCTCTGACCATGTAAAGTACTGTTAAAGTGCTAAGCATTACTATTATCATCGAATTATACAATCAATCCAAATTTGAGTAGCACTAAAGTAAGTTCCAGTTCCAATTATGCTAATGAAACTGCAAAGGGACTGTACATCCAGAAGTTCCTACCATATCCGAGGCTATTCAGTGCCTTTGAGAATCCTCATTACAGTGACTTTCCCTGGAATTCATTAAACATATATTTACTTGGAGCCTGGCTGTGAACTTCAGGTATGTCTGTATGGCAACAATGTTGATCTGTGTAGCCCTGAAAGACAGATCATAAGTACTGAGATGCTTGACATGTATTAATGCCAGGGTCGGCAATACCAAAGCATATATTGAAAATAAACACAAAGTCCAGACTAATTAATCTCCTGTTTAGACTGGTAATGCCCACACTGAAGAATCAGGAGAACCCTGGGACAGAGTTCAGATGGTGGGAATGGCTTGCCTCTGTATTGGAATTGAAACAGTATTTAAGTGACACATGTCCCATCTGCCTTTCACAGTTAGCTGTGGAAGTTCAGCAGGTGAAAGAACAGAGGGAGAAGTTAAATCCCTGTGCATAAAATAAAATAAATAGAGAGGAATATAGTTTCTTACCCTTCATTTCTGGCCTCCAGCTTTACTCTAGGATCATCTGTGGTACTGACAGCTCTTGCACAACTGATAGTTCCTGTGCCAATTAGAAAGGGCTAAGAGGATCCTGCAGATACTTGTTGTGAAACCAGACCCCACAGCTGGATTGTAACAGCAGCAGCGCCTGAGATCAGAGTTTCGGCTCACATGACCTGTATGAGTTTGGACTAAAGAAATCTAGAGCCCTCACCCAAAATAGCTAATCCCACTACATCTAAGGATTTGTATATAAAAACAAAACAACTCAAAAAATCCCAAACAAAAAAAGCTTACACAGTTAAATAAGTAGAAGCTTCTCTCTTCAACATGGAAGCAAGAGCTCTAGGAAGAAGGAACTTTCCCCCTCTCTAACACCATTCACACAGCATGGAAACATGAGTTCTTTCAACCTGCCTCTTTACTACTTAAGCTCATGATTAAAGGTCAGGATAGGATATCTCTTCATATTAGTTTGGAAAAACAGTTGAGGTTTTACTGTTGGTTTCCCCTTTGCCCCTCCATTTCTTTGTAGCATAGTTGGTGCCCTGCTTCCTCGGATTATTATCACTGCCCAAGAGATTTCCTGTCACAGCAGGCATCTGGTATATTGGATTCTAGTCTTGATTTCTCATGGTGTTTTCCTTTGGTTTGCATAGTTGGAAATAATATCCTTGACTAAGGAGTTCACAAAGTGTCCTGGGATGATAAATACAGTACATCTTCCAGAAACTCTTCAGAAGTAAGACCTCCTACATGATTGTGGGTGTGGTGCAATTCAGGTGGGGTTTTCAGTTCTGGGTTTACAATACCACTGTTAATACACAGGGGAACAAGCTACTGAGCTGCTTGAGTCTCGCTGCAGCTGCTATTTACTACTTTCCTTCAATAATCTCTTTCCACTTACAGACATTTCTTCTCACATCCCTTTAAACCCTCTCCCATAACAGATTTAAAAAGAGAGGAAGATCAGGGAAATGATGTATTCAAACCATTGTCTCACTGCTCAGTTTGTGTGTCACACGGTCTTCCCCTTTGCACACAAAGAGTGTCCTGGTCAACAACCATTTTAAGCATAGCCTTGAAGTCTATAAGAAAATCAAATACAGCTTTCCACCTGCACTCTTTTACACTCTCCCTTACAGACACCAGAGGAGAAACATGTGACTGAGGTTATAATCAGCTGCAACAATCTCAAAGCAAACCAACAGTGAGTAATTCCAAAACATAACCCTCATTCATCCAAAAATGTGTGTGTTACCTTAAGGCTCTTAGCATGTCTGTACCACAAAAGAAGACATATTTATTCTACCAATATTTTCATCTGACTCCTTCAGAGTCTCCAAAGCCTTATTCACACCTAAGGAATCTTAGACCACTTAGTTCTGCATCTATCCATCCATATACCTTTATACAATAAAATTCCATTTTATTAAACATCAAAACTGCTTCCCATGCACATAATGACAAAGGCAGTAGAAGTACAAAAGTAAAAATAAATAAAGAGATTATATTTTCATAATAAAAACATGACTTTTCAAAGCATAACTATTCAAGAGTACCAAAATATTACAACTTTTAACATAACATCTTCAAAAAGCAGCACCATATAATGCTGTGTCAGAGAAAACTGAATCTGAACAAAATCTTTGAACATCTGGGTACACATGTGAAAATACATATATCCTGAAAATATAATAGTGTACAATCTGAGCATTACCTTTACAAATTGGGTCCCAATCATGAGTTTGTATAAACAAAGGAACAGATTGTCAGTGGAACGAAACAGAGTGAAACCTCTTGGAACTAATCCAAGTATTACGTTTCAATAGATATGAATATGATTTAACATTATTTCTGGATGCTTACAGTTAAGGCTGCTAATTACTTTGTTTATATAGAAATGGCAGTAACTGATCAAAAAACCCCTCTAGAAAACCAGATGCCCTCTTTCTAGGATATGAAAATTCTCGCACCTTTAAACCTGTGGCAATGCCTTCCACCACTAGTCCAAAGACAAGAAATAACATGGCTAATATTTCATTAAATATATGAGCTTGTTGACAAACTGATAATGCAGAGCATTATTATGAAAAATAGATTTTTCAACATTATTATTCCAAATCTACCTTTCTAAATAAACATTTCTAGCAGGTACCCAGCAAAATGGATTACTGGAGATTTTCTTGTACAGTATGTAAGTTTTTGAGCACATTGTAAAATACTGTGCTATCACAACAAAAAGTACTGTGCACAGAATTGTATGTATTAATTTAATTATGTAATGATATTATTAGGCAATTAAATAATTACTTTCATAGTGGCACTAGGTTGTCCCAAGAGTGTATTACCTATACATGGTATTCCTTGAAGAAAAATACAGGATATATTCAATCTGTACTGTTTTTGCTTATATTTCTGCAATATTTCAGTGTCTAAAAATTTTATTTTTTAATTTTATGTGGTCATGTGCTTATGTATGTGCATCTCTTGTGTTTTGGTTTGGGGAAGAGAATAACTTTGTTCTGGTTTACTTTTTCAATTTTAAAACAAAAGCACATGGTTATGCTGTTTCATTGCATAATAAAATATAATGAAAAATTCTATATGGAAAGTGTAACACAAATTTGTTAATGATTTCTATTATAGAACTTAATAATAACAACAACAGAATTTGCATCTGGATCTATGACAGAAAAGGTTGTAAGCACCTTTGTGAAGCTCAGTAACTGGATTCATCCCAGATAAAGTGAGAATGATAGATTAACCTTGTGAGGGGTTAACCTTGGTTGACTGCCATAAGCTCGCCCAGCCACTCTCTCATTCCCCTCAACAGGCTAGGGAGGGGAATAAGATGAAGACCACCTGAGTGAGCTTTGCCTAAAGCATCTCTACTTCCCACCTTGTTACCACCACAGGTTACATCCAGTCACTCCATTGCAGGAAGGGGGTTTTGGGCAGTATTGTTCCTTCCTTCTAACTAATTTCTTCTGCTCCAACATCATCTCTCTAGGGGCTGCATGGGATCCCTGCTTGGACATCTGTCTCTCACACAGTTTCCCTTACCTCTCACTGCTGGACAGGTTCTGCCCTTCCTCACACAGACTTTCCTAGAGGTGCTGCCATCTTGGCTGAGGTGCTCAGTTGTGCCCTGTGGTGAGTCTGTCTTAGTTTCTAGGACACAAAAGCCTACAACATGGACTTTCCTCTTATTAAAAACCAGAGGCTCTCCCTCAGAATTTGTTGCAAATGCCTTAGCTGTGGGAAAAGCTTGATGACAGCTCCTACATTATTAGAATCATAAAAATACAAAAAATTCTCAGTTTGAAGGGATCCACTAGGATCATCAAAGTCCAACTCCTTGCCTTGCACAAAAACCCCCGGAAGTCCCACCATGTGCCTGGAAGCCTTGTCCAAATGATTCTTGAACTGTCAGACTTGGTGCTGTGATCACTTCCCTGGGGAGCCTTTTCCTGCACCTAACCACCCTTTGGGAGAAGAATATTTTCCTAATATCCAACCTAAACCTCTCCTGACATAACTTCAGGCCATTCCCTCAGGTCCTGTCACTGGTCACCACAGAGATCAGTGCCTGCCCCTCCTTCTCCCATTGTGAGGAAGTTGTAAATGCAACGAGATCTCTCCTCAGTCTCCTTTTCTCCAGGTTCAGCAAATCAAATGACCTCAGTTGCTCCTGGTATGAATTCCTCTCCAACCCTCCACTATCTTTGTAGCCTTCCTTTAGACACTCTTTAATAGCTTTATAAATTTCTTATATTTTGGTACCCAAAACTGCACACAGGATTCAAAGTGAGGCCACAGCACTGCAGAGTAGAGCTGGACAATCTCCTCCCTAAGCAGACACTGAAAAATTCAAATTACATTTTTTTATTTTCTGCTCTGTCAGCTGATCTCTTCATCTTCAGATAACTCAGTCCACTCCTGTGTCAATGGAGGAACAGTGAGAGATTTCCTAGGACAGAAACCCCAGGAACCCCCTCTTCCACAATGCGGACATCTTAGATGCACCAGATATCTCCTCTACCTCTGTCAGGCCAAACCAGACAGTTCTCAAAAATAGCTGTTGTAAAGGATCATTGGATTCCTCCTGTCCCTGGCCACTGAAGATGAATTTGCAGAGGCAAAACCTTCCTGCTGAGCCAGCTCAATGGTGTTTAGCCAAATGAGAAGCACCACAGAGAAGATTATGCAACTTGGGGCTATGCCACTGCGTCTGTGTGTTTGACTAGAGGGGAATCTTATGTTCTCATACACAACAAATCCAATCTCCAGCTGAGATGGCTGCAATTTCAAATCACTCTTGCTCTTGCAGGCCCAAAACCTCAAGATAAACATTCAGAAAAGTGGAGTATTATACTAAACAGGTTTCTACATCTCCTCTTTTGATATTATGAAACTTATGCGTAAGAGAATCTATACACAGATAATGCCTGTGTGGAAAGAGAAAAACTCAATTCAGGACAGTGTTTCTGACCAACTGTTCTTTTTTTGTCCAGTTTCTCAATTTTCTTTTCCTGCCTCCTGACATATCTTCACATTAGAACTACAGCTCGTGGTGGAATGCAGCAGCCAACAGTACTGGCAAGCAGAGTGCTCTGGGACAGTGTAAATCAAGAGAAAGAGCTTTTCCCAGGGGAGATGTTAGGAATAAACTGAAAGGTCTGTGGATGCAACACAAAGGAATAAAGCACATTGCTGGACCTGGAAAAATTTATCATCTTCAATATGTTATGTCTGGTGCCACTTTCTCTGCTGTCTGTCATTTATTGCCCCCAGCTCTGCCACAACCTGATGAAAACTACTGATTTAAGGAGTAACATTTTCTCGGTTGTTTATTTTTTTCTGCTTTTACAGAGATTTTGCCTTCTGGGTTGGGAACCTCTGTGGTGCCTTTTAAAAACCCACTAGAAAAAAGTTTTCTGAAAATTTTTCATACACTCTCCAGCTAAAAAATGGAGTTAATTCATATCTTGATTTCTCTCAAATCAATCTAAAAAGAACTCTCCTTCCTCTATTAACTAAAGAGATTTATCCATTCAAATATCAATCAATTCATACAATTTTGTGAATATTTTCTGTTATCATCTTGTTTTAATATTCAAAAATCTATCTTATTCTTAGAAAACCTGTCCTCCAACAAATTTAGAGATAGCAGTCACCACCAATCAGACACTGTCAGAACTTACTGATCACTACCAAGTCACAAACAATGGATTGATGGATCAATGCAAATTTTTTTAGTAAAGAAAATTACTTATTTTCTACTTTTGTGACTTTATGTTAACTAAACAATTTTAGTGAATAAAAAAAGAAAACTAAAGGTATTATTTTAACAATATAGCATCTGAAGAAAGTTTTTCTAGAACTTTGCAGATTTATGAGGGTTTTTTTTTTATTTTTCAGAGGTCTTTCATATGAGTTTGTACATTATGGTTACCACATGGAGTGGTGAGACACCATGTAATTAACTGACTGGTCTAGTGATTTAAGCACATGTTCAGAATAGACTTCAACCTTTACATGAATACTCAGGTCTACGAGATCACTTGAGAAGAGACAGTGAGACCTGTTTTCCGGGGTGGGGTGGTTGGGGTGGGTGGGGAAGAGAGAGAGAGAGAGTGAGAGAGAGAGAGAGAGAGAGAGGGAGAGAGAGAGAGAGAGACAAATGAATCCTTGCATATTAGAGGAATTTTAGTAAATTCACATTTGTCAAGTATTATATTTAGACTACCTAAGATTACCTCTATACATTATATATCTACATTTTTCAATGTGATTTAGGGGCACTCATGACTGAGCCACATTTATGGACAGCAGTAGATACATGTATAAAAATATGACTTCATGGAGTACTAGTAAGTCCTCTCTTTCCCCAAATCAATCAGGTTATGCTTTGCAGAAATGGCTCAAAATCAAACTGCTTTTTGTCTGTTCCAAAGTTTACCCTGCACTAGAAATAAATTTGCATTATTTTTTTTCCTCTTTGGCAAAGCTGCTTTGAACCTTTTTCTTGTATCTCAAAAATCAAGAGCCAATCTTTCAATTTTCAAGCTACTGACAACCTAAGCTAAAACCCCTTTGAAACTTAATTTCATTTCAAGTCATGCTGAAGAAATATACACAGCCAGAAGAATTTCTCAGACTTCCTATTATGTCAATGGATAGAATAAAATAGTGTCATCCACAGACTTTCAGAGAGAGCAAAAATGAGCTCCTCGGAAGTTGTGGATTTTATCTATCTATATCTATCTATATCTATATATCTCCTCTAAAACATTACAGCTATTACCTAAACGTTTTTTTCACTGAGACTTCAGCAATCCTTTGCTAAAAATAAAACACAGCCAAAAGCAAAACAAGTCTCTTCCTGAAATGCCCAAGGTTTTATGAAGCAAAATGGTGACAAAATGACTTTTTTCATCTATTTCAGAGAAGTGTTGAATGAGACTGAATAACTGAAAAATAAAACCAATAAGAAAACACAGAAAGATGCTGTTGAAAATGAAGGGTTTCTGCTTTTTAAGAAGTTCAGATTCAGTACAGAATTTCTCCTGGACACTAAGACAATTCAAATGGGTCTTTATATAGTCAAAGGGCCACAATCGCACCATGTGCTGAAGAAGAGTGCACCCATTCAGAAAATTCTTGTGAGGTGGCTTGATAACATTAATAGTCAAAAGCAATCTGCTTTCAAGTATGAGCTTGAAATTTTGAAAATAACGAATGCAGAGTTCAAGACTCCAAAATCAGCAGCAAAGGGGCAGAAGGACTGGTAATATGGGGAAAGTGGACAATCCTTCAGCTGCCAATCAGAAAATTTGCTCTTTTTCTGATAAGTCCAACCTAACAAAAATATATGTTTAATAAATCAAAACCAAGTCTAATAGTTTCTCATTTATGTGAACAACTATGAAGATAAAGAAATACATAACATTTGGCAACTTAACAGTAAAGCAGAAGAAATAAAAAGTATCAGGCTTGAGGGATTATATTGGAGGTAATAGATCCTGCCTATTCATAGAAAAATAATTAAACACCAGCAGAAAATAAAAATACAGCAACAAGTTCTACTAGATTCAGAAAAGTGATGGTTGCCATTTTTGCTAGAGGAATCACCTAAGACCTCTCTCATCAGACAGGCGGAAGCAAAAAAATATATTAATACAGTGTGATTCATTAAACTCACAAAAATATCAATATATTATCTTTAGATGAGTGAGCATCAATTAAGTACTAATGATGGATTAAATGAAATATGCATGCATTTAAGGAAAGCGATTTTACAAGTAATCAGAAAATACTCCTAAATTAATCCTGTCTTCTGAAAAATTTCCCTACAAAAAAAACAAGATTTGTTTAGGGGATTTCAGTGGTGAATGCTATGAGCACTCTTGCTAGTTCCACAGTCCCAATTTTAAGGTGCAGATGGTGAAATCAGCTATAACGGTGGTTTACTACTCATGCTCTCTCTAGAGTTTTAAGTTCAAATTGCACCTATAAAAAGGGGTAATTAGTTCTTTCTGTTTTATTGCTGTTAGGGGAAAGGAAGCAGTTTCAGTTAACTATCGGCTAGACACCACTCCAGATTAAATATCCTAGATTCAGTACCTTATCCAGGCTTTCAAATACCAAACTGAGTGTTCAAAGAAAGTAGGAAATGTCACCTTCCCCACATTATGGACTATTAATTATGTCTTTGCAGTGAACTTTCTCAGTGCAATTAGTCTACAGACATGAAGATCATTCTTTATAAAAGACTATAGGCTGTAACAAGGTTAATTCCAATTTAAACAGTGTTAATCACAAGAATGACTGCATTCAGACAGCTGAATAATTATCTGATAAGCAAAGTATGTGTAATGAAGCAGAAAAAATTGACTAATTTAAAAACAAGCATGGGTATGCAACAATGTATATGTTTTCTTTTCCAACTATGCACAGGGTTTTTTCCTACGATACCCTTTATCTAGTTCTCTGTGTAAGTGGGATTCATAAAGTCAATTACATTTAGATATAGGTAAATGTAAGTAAATATGTAGCTGCATTTGGCAGAAAATTTGACAGAATCTTTGAAATGTGTGCCCTTTGGGGTCACTTAATAAAGAGATGCACAGAGTTTTTCTGTCACTACTCTTTTTTTGACCCCACACTTCACTCACCAATAAAGATGAGCCCCAGTTGCCCTCATGGTGAATGGTAACTGAAGGTGAGTAGGAGATCCCAGGGTGGAATTGCATATCACAGTTTCTCTGGTGGCAAATCTCATTTAAAAGATTTCTGAGCACCGTTTTTCCCAGACCTTGCTTTTTCCAGTGAGTTTATCACACACTGGATAATACTCTGTAAAATGAGTAAGTGACAAGTTCCTGTGCAGAAGGTGCCACAGAGAGAGCTGTGCTGATTCAGCTCAAGGGGATACATATTTCACCAGAAAGGGAAAAGGTAGAAAGTGAAAAGCCTCTTTTAACTGGTCTTGCTAGTGATGAAAGCACACCTTAGAACAGTTATCTTCAAGCACAACTAGCAAGAAACACCCAGCCTGTAATTTAAAGTATTTTAGAATTGTAGGACTGTGCCTTTACCTTTCATCATCTTTTAAGACAAATAAAAATAAGGCTCACTGAAATACTCATAAACAAACAGCCAAAATGTTTCACTTTGTAAGAAACTGCAGATAGTGCTAATTTTTATGCAATGGAGAAAATTAAGCGATGATTTCTTTCATTTTTTAATTTGAGAATAACCCAATTTCCTCTTTGAGTTCCTCTTGTAGAAAGGAAAAAAAAAAAAAAAGAGACTGTTTACTGTTCTGAGGTTTAAAACCCATTTCTGATGGAAATTCAGATAACCACTCTAAAGTGGCAGTCATCTGTTCTGGATGACCCAAGACAAAAATAAACTTTTCATTATTACTGTGCAGAATAATACTTTCAAGCCTCTATTATGGGTTGACCTTGACTGGCCATGAAGTGTTTACTGAGATGTTCTGTCACTTCCCCTTCCTCAACTGGACAGAGGGACAATGTGTAATGAAAAGGTTTTGGGTTGCCATAAGAACAGGAGATTACTGATGAGTTACCATCATGGGCAAAATGGAGTTGACTTGGGGAAATTAATTTAATGTATTGTCATTAATGTAAGAGAGTAGGATAGTGAGAAATAAGTACAAAACACCCTCCCCTATCCCTCCCTTCTTCCCAAGTTCAACTTCACTCAACTCCTGAGTGGTGCCAGGAGATGGGGAACTGAGTGCCACAGTCAGACTATAATTAATCTCTGCTGCTTTTTTGCTCCATGCACTCTTCTCCATCTCCAGCATGGAGTGTCTCTCACAGGAAACCCTCCTTTATGAACTTCTCCAACCTGAGTCCTTCCCATAGGCTGCAGTTTTTCAAGAACTGCTTCATCTTGGGTCCTTTCCACAAAGTCCTTCAGGAACCAGCTGCTCCAGCATGGGTCTCCCATATGGCACAGTTCCTGCTGTGAATCCTGCTTTTCCATGGGCTACTCTTCATGGGCCACAGCTCCTGCCAGGAGCATTTTTTACCCTTTATTAAATGTGTTATGACAGTGATGATACCAACATCCACTGATGGGCCTAGCTTTGGCTTGTGGCAGGTTTCTCTTGGAGTTGACAGAAACAGGCTCTTTCAGGCCTGGGGGCAGCTTCCAGTGCCTTCTCACAGCAGTTACTCCAGTAGCCCTCTGGCTGCCAAAACATTACCATTTAAATCTTATACAGCCTCCAACAAGAATTTCTGTGGAAACAAAAACTTATGAATAGCAAAAAATACAGATTTTATTGTAAGTATGGATAGTTATTTCACACGCAGACAGTTGCATTTTTGATGCTTACAGACATTTAACTGGACTTGAAAAAAACCCATAGAATGAAATTACAAAATATGATCTGTCAGACAAATATTATATATCTTTATCTGCTTTTTGCATACATATATATATATATGTATATTTATATATATATATATATTTATATATATATATATAAAATTTTGTATTATATTTCATATATATATATATATATATATATATATATATATATGAAATATAATACAAAATTTTTATTGATGGTGGTCAGATTGACCCTTAAGTGAGGTCATGAGGTAGTCCCAAAATTTCTAATTCTTCATTTGGGATACAAATAAATATTAATAAGATTGTTCAGCTTCACAGCATTGTACTTACTGTCCCAAAAATATGCATTTGATCCTGCATGGGCACAAGGTAATGTTTTTACTGTATTGGTCAAAACCTGATAGAGTTTTTATGCTGGCAAAGTATGACAGGCCATGACCATTTGGCACAATGTAAGATTCAGGACATAATGGTGCTTGTTGTGTCACTACTAACAGTCCTTTGCATGAACACAGCTGAGAAACAGGGCAACAAATACTGGCAAAATTCACATGATCATCACTAGATCATTTGCATATAAATGGCCCCCCTGGCCAAAGACAGTGAGAGGCCATAGTTACCTCACAGTTCAAGTACTTTTTCCAGGTTCACTACTTCCTTTCTTTCAAGAAACTAGGCAGCTGATATACTGCTAATTAATAACAATAACAATGATAATAACAACATAAGAAAATGCTACTTAGCATAAATGCATTTTTAAAATACTGTTCACACAAATCTCTTCTAAATATTTGCATTGGAATTAACTAAAGTATTAG